>JAHWFO010061459.1:281244-322778 GCA_023313115.1 Rhysida immarginata | reverse complement strand
TAAGTATTTTACATTCGATGTAAATCACCCTGTATATGTTCGTATGAACGTACTTACGTATGTACCTTAACTTTTGAAAGGATTGACCTCGAGGCTTGAACTTTTGTACACACGTAGGCCCTAGGACATACACAGGACGGTGCGAAAAATATCAGGTTGTTGCAAAAGTTTCTTCCGGTTCTAGAACCCGTCCCCAAGAAGGGTTCATTTTACGAGGGGGGTGTTCATATGTTTTCAAACAAATTATTGCATTCGATTCCTGAATATCTTTGCTATATTACATCCAAGAATCAACTTTCTGACTGCACATCTGTGAGTGCCATCAACGGTCTGAAATGGACCTTTCACGCGAGCATATTCGAGCAATAAACTTCTACGAGTATTCTGGAAAGATCAGTGCTGCGCAATGTCACCGAAACATTTGCCAACGTTTAGATGATGGCACTGTTAGTTTACGTACAATAGAAGAATGGTATCGCCGGTTCAGACGCGGAGATAGCACTCTTCAAGATGCACCTCTCTGGTCGGCCAATCATGATTTCAGATGGTGATCTACGCCAAGCAATTGATGAAGATCACAATGTAACAACAAGGGAACTCGCAGAACAGTTCAAGGTTCATTTTTCAACCACTGCCCGGCATCTGCATGAGCTGAATCTGTCATTCAATAAAATGAGGTTTTTGTGTTGGAATAAAAATCCGGAAAAAACTTTTGCAACAACCTGATATAGCGAAACCTCTAGGGTGGCCATGTATGAATTTCATGGTTCCTTTTTATCTTTTGAATAAAGATGCCTAAAATCTGAAATTTCGTAAATTTGTAGTGCGGTTCTAAAAAATAAAACCAATATACAAGAAAACTGATATAAGCCTCTAGGACCCCGCCGGAGTTCCGGAGGCCCCAAATACAATTGAAACTATAACATTTGAACGGAACGAACTAGGAACCTGAAATTTTCTATATTTATTGTGTGTTACTTAAAATTTTAGATATTATATACTAAAACTGATATAGTCCTCTGAGGCCTCGGCAGGGGCCGCGAGGCTCCAAATATACAAATCAAGCTATAACTTTTGAACCTGAAATTTTGTATTTTTACAGTGCATTACTAAAAAAATCACTACATATTATAAAACAAAGTCCTCCGCCGCGTCTGTCTATCTGTCTGTTCGCGATAAACTCAAAAACTACTGAACGGATTTTCATGCGCTTTTCACCAATAGTGATTCATGAGGAAGGTTTTGTGTAAATTGGTTGAAATATGAAGATAATTATTGGAAGTGGAAGTATATTTTTTCATCAGTGAGAGTTTTAAAGAATAATACATTTAAAGAATTAAAAGAACATTGTTATAATCAGAGTATTGTCCAAAACATTATTACGTAAAGGTGTGAAATTCAGTATCCAGAATCATCTAGGCAAGATCTAAATTACAATGAAGTTTACGCCAAATTGTTCCAGTGGGTCGGAGTTGCGAGGGTGGCAGTCACTTGGTCTTTAGAACTATGGCAAATTATGGCATGTCATTCCATCGGAAATGATGAGAAAGGAAAGAAGATACGAGCTTTTTACAATATCTACATACTAAGTTCGAGATAATCAGTTTTTTTATTTAAAAAAACTTGGGGGGAGGTAAAAAGTGCAGATAAAGGGGTAAAAATAGATGACCGCAGGTTCGGCTATTTGCCTACCCTGCTGGGGGGGGGGGGATTTCTTGTCAATAAATGTACGAGAATTTCTGCTTCATTGCTAAAGCTCCTCTTTGGAATGTTTACAAGATTTTATTCTATTCAGATAACATCCATTTAGACCTATCGGAGTAAGCATATTCAATTCTATGGAAAGCCGAGCTTGGGCGAGCTGGAATGCTTGGTGGAATTTCCTTCCGGCTCAAAGCGGTAACTCGGGCGCAAAATAGCTACAGTAGCCGACGCCCTAAAACCTTAACCAACCAACCAACCAAAGTGGTAACACCACGTTTCGTCTCTTGCAAAGATGCAACGCAGGAATTTTTCGCCCTCCAAGCCATTCTGTCCTCCTTGTGCTGGTCGGTCAGCATCTGTGGTATCCACTGGCAGCACACTTTCCTGTATTTCAGGGTAACGGCGACAATATTGTGTACAGTACCTAGTGAAACGTTGAAAGTCCGTTGCCCAATCACCTATGCTTCCTCTAGGATTCGCTTTGACCGCTCTGTCAAGGCTGTCGTTCACGATTTTGTGCGTTTCCGGTAATTTCGCAGTTTGTTCACGAAACTCGCGGAACATTCGCGACCAGTCGTCTTCGAAATGCACTTCTCTCCGTGTACAGCGTTCATTATTCGATGAACCTCCACAGGCTTGCATCCCTCGGACGTTCGAAACTGAACGACCGCTTGCTGGTTGTCTTAGGACAGGTTTGGAACTACACCATCCATCTTCAAATGACTGTGGCTTGCAAACATGTAGCAACTGAAAATGTCATTTGCGCTAATTAGCAACAACATATGCAAGAGTGGATTAGCACCTGCATTCAACAATTAACCATCCTTGTATCGCGAGCACGTGACGAACGGGTTTCATTAGAAGCCTATTGTCCGTAAAAAAATTTTATTCGAGTATTGAATATGTCTCATTGTGCCCCATTTTAAAGAATGGATAATGAGTAATTTTATTCTACGCCACAACTGTATGTTTAGATTATTAATGAAAAATAGGAAAGAAAATTCCACAGCCTGGATTTGAACCAGGAACCTTCAGCGCTAACCAATTGCATGTCTTTTGGGCTTAGTTAGAGCAGTTACTTAATTCGAAGGTTGGGATTATCTTTACTAATGGTGTAATATTCATTAAAGAATGACTTAAGAATGGATAATGAAGGATTTTATTCTACGTCATACCTCAAATGTGGTAACTGCTCTAACCAAGCCCAAAAGACATGTAAATAGCGTAATGCTTTCATGTCCAAAATAATGCCCAATTTTTTTTTTTTAGCTAATAACTGTTTATTAAGAAATTTCAATAATCTTTTGAGATAATTACCATACAATTACTAGGAGTGGAAAAAATGACACTTTGAAATTAAATAAATTGAAACCTGTGCTTCAAAAGTCTTCTCTTGAACATTTTGGAATTAAAGGTTTAGATGAATTGAACTGAAAAAATGGTGTGAATTTACCTTTCCTCTAAATATTTGTTCAGCATAGCTTAATACTTTCATTACCACTTGTTGCCACTACCATTCAATGAGAAATGTCTCAACTTGCCACACGTGATGCCATTACGGTTTTCTTCTACTGGATAAAAACACGCGGCCAGTACGAAAAAAGAAACTAGCCAAATTTACTCACGCTTTCACTCTGTTAGGTTATTACTCTAAAGAAATTCTTCACGTTCACTTATAAGCGTAATGAGAATGAAACAGCTACATGGAAATTTTCTTCGCATACACATTGTTACGTAAACCACGATATATCAACATGTCTCCGTATCAACTTACCCCAGTCTCCCCTACAATAAAAAAATATATCAATAGGTTTATTTTTAATTTAAATGTTAAAGCCATTACTAGGTCCGATTTGTAGCTCAAAAAACTCGTTTTGTATAATGTTTTTTCCCCTGGCTTCCGAGAACTCATTTCACAGTCGTATTTTAATGAGTGAATATTAAACAACAAACGAAACCTATAGTGGTTGGGGTGCTCATCTATCCTCCTCTCTTATCGTCCCAATTATCCTCAGCAGACAATAAAGCTCGGATGAATCGACTCCTCAACCTTGAGCTGTTTTCATTGAGGTGAGAGGTTGAGAGGAGGGTTCGATCACGAGTGGATTTGCCCTTCTCCTCACTTTCTTTTATTTTTTTTTTATACTTTTTGGGGTTGTGTCGTAAACGACACTCGACTCAAACGAGAAAGACGAGGCCATCGGGGCTGATGATCTGACGCTGTATTTAGAGTGGAACTGCCACCTCATAAACGTTTATAGCCATTAGATTTATATCTGGGCGGTTTGATTTCCCCCCAACCTTCCGCAATCTCGACGACCGAAATAGTGACGACCCTTTTAAAGAGAAACCCTTTTATGAAGAATTTTTTTTTTGTATTAATGAATAAAATTCGAATTCTCGTGATCGAAATTCTCTCATTTGCTTTATGCTCACCAATAAATGGAATGCAAGAGAAAAATAAATGAGAAATAGGACAGGAACCGGTGGTGTCGGAGCCTAATTAAAACCTCACAATAGGGAAAAAAAACTGTTATTAAAGTCCGAGCGACATAAACTGTTAATCCGGAGAACGGCAAATTGCCTTCAGTCACCAATTGGGGTTAAGAGAAAAAATGAAAAAGAAAAAAAGTCGCAGAAAAGATATTAGAAGCTTATTAAGTAGCGGAAGAATGGAGCTACTTATTGTTTTCACAATGTCCGTCTGTCCGTCCGTCCCTCCCCTTCTTAATTTACGCATTTTTTGAGGTAGAAGGTTGAAATTCAGAATGTAGCTTATTATGGGCATGGGCACCTTCACTATTCAATTTGGTTTTGATTGGCCCACTGGGGTCGGAGTTTCGGGAGCGGAAATTAGAGAGGACCAAAAGGTCTACGCGTATTTATGCATATAAAGGAGTGAAATTCGGTATGCAGATTCCTCCAAGCAAGATCAACATTACTGTACAGTTTGGGGAAAATTGTTTCAATAGGGTCGGAGTTGTGGGGGTGGCAATCACTTGATCTTAAGAAATTTATGGCAACATATAGGGTGTGATATATCATTCCATCGAAAATGATGAGAAAGGAAAGAAGATAGGGTTCTTTTATATTTTCTAAATACAAGGTTCGAGAAAATCAATTTTTGTTTAAAAAATGGGGGGTTAAAAAGTGCAGATGAAGGAATAAAAAAAATAGATGAACTCAGGGCTTCCGCTACTTTCCTATACCTTCCTCGGGAGGCTTAATTTCTTGTTATAAATATGCATTCTAATATTATATATTTAAAAAATCTAAATCTTTATAGAAACTCCTTTACATAACGACTAATTTCATAAGACATACAATTATGTATGATGTATATTTTCAAAATACGGCATATTAGACTACACTTTTACTTTTTACGTATACATTTTCAGTGACATTATACTTATATTGTGCTGGTATCAGTGACAAAATTCTATTCTGTATTTTGCCGAAATATAGCTTATGACTTAATATAGCACCCTGAATGTTTTAATTAGATTTTAAAGCAGAAATATAGTATTTTAGGCATTATGGTATTTTTAAAGCAGCTACTTATTTTAGGCAGAATGAAAGGCAGCTACGGGCCTTAGAACGAATGTTGAAAGTAATTAGCAATAGACCCAGGGCTGAATAGACCTATAGATTAGCTGAATGCGTATATGAGATCGGCGCATGGTCGGATTATGGAGAAATCCAGATAAAATACAAGGCGAGTTTAGAGTCGCGCACACCAAAGTTAGCTGCCCGTAAAAGTACCAGTTTGAGAATTTAAATTAAAGTATCACAGAGATTAGTTGAAATGTTGGCTTTTATTTTTAGTAGATAAACTTTAGGTGTTAAATAAATGCTCGAAATGACGCCCTCTTTCGCGAAAACAAAAGCCTGTTCGTTTTACCAGATTTCGTGAGACTCTGCGAAGCATGGCAGTACATATATTGATGTTAGAAATGGCTATTATGATGTTCGATTTCAGCACAGCAATCGTGTGTGGACTATTCACATAACCCCATAAGAAGAAATCAGAGGGTGATAAATCTGACCGAGGGGGGGCCACAATTCCCGGGAAATGACGCGTGGATCGAAAAATTCATTCAAAACATGCCGCGGCCTTGAACAATAAACGCTTCACAAATGAAGTCTCTGAGCACGAGATCACTGATAACGACTGAAATAAACTCGAAATAAAGTCCTAATCTAGTGCTTTAGAGTTCTCACACTATAAGGTGAAATGGAGGAGTTCACTTTATCGCGCTCAATTTTCTAAAATCCTGGCACTTCAACAATAGGCAGCAACGAGCGGTTGCGAGCAGACTAGAGTTCAAAAAAGCAGCTCACAGATCGCGCATGGGGGTATAAAGTATACTATCTCTATGATGTCCTACCTATTGAGTGCGATAAAGTGAACTCTTCCATTTCACCTTACAGTGTGAGAACTCTAACTCGAAACAATCTGCGCTGCCATCTATCGGGAGGATATCGAAACTCAATGCATGTACACTGAATTACGGCCCATTAAATTTTGAAGTGCGCGATTTTAAACTCACCCTGTATATAATACAGTATTGTACCATTTATTTTAATATTTAAAAACAAAGCCAACTCCTTGGGGGATAGTCATTAATGCATATTCTATATTGCAAGTTTTACATTGAAACTATTGCAATTACTGATCCATGAGATAATTTAATATCACTGTTAAACTACAGGGTGATTCTTATAAAATAACATATTTCTTTCGTTATTAATTCGCCCACAGGCTCCCTTTTACTGCCAAACTAAACGTAACCGTTGGAAAGTTTGATTACTTGGTAAGAGCCACAGGTCAATCATCAAACGAATTCATTGAGCTGATCGAAAGTTTCTTTCCTGACCGAATAATTGCCAAGAATATGTGGCCACCGAGATCTCCGGATTTATCAACGCTTGACTTTTTTCTATAGGGTTACTTAAAGGACAAAGTTTACGCCTCACAAGCGATCATAATGGTATTGATAACATAATCCTGCGACGAGCCAACAATTGTACTCTATGAAGAGAGCATAATTTTCGTCAGATGGTTCTTAGAATTGTGGTAAATTTTCTTCTACTATACGACACCTTCAACTCGTTAAAACTCTACAAAGAAGCGTTTTCGAGCCTGTGGAGGTTACTTATATATGTGCCCCTGTTACTTCATATGACATTTCCTGTTTGTTTTAGCCCCTGGAACATATCCTGAAAACTTGTACAGAGACCATTCAGAAACAACCTGTATAGGCTACATTTGAGGTATTACTAATTGTAGTTAACATCATACTTGTTAAAATAAACAAATACATGTGTTACTTTTAGTGCAGTGTAAATAATTGAATCGCCCTGTAGTTTTAAGTGTAACACTGCACTTCCAAAAGGTGTAATAATCTCTTTTGAAGTTCTTAAAAGGGGAACCATCAGGCCCTTCATCTATAGATATTATACCGTGTAACATATTTTTCTTTACTTTTTGTTACTGGTTAGTAATTGTTGTTTTCTAATTATATCTCAACAGCTTAGAAAATGACTACTGTTCTTCTTAAATTTTACTCTTCTGACCAGGCATACACTACCTTTGGGATTAGATCACTTTAAGTGCATTACTAGTATAATAATAAATATTTTGTACGACTTTAATAGTACATATATATTAACTCTAAATCGGTGGTAGAGAGCAAACCTTTACTAACAAGCTTGCAAAATCTCAGAGCAAACACCCTGTAAAATCGTACTAGGCAAATATCTCGGAAACTAAGTACTGTACGAAAAAAATGTCCAAAATCAAAAGTGAATTATTTCGCGGGGGAAATTCATTAGCCAAAAAATTACCCACCCCCCTTGTGAGGAGGGCTGGAGGGGGAGGGTAACTTTGAAATCTTGAATAGGAACCCCTATTTTTCACTTATATTCAGATAGTACAAATATTCGAGAAATGTTTTATTCTCGGTGTTTTTTCAATTGATCCAAGCGTTTAGGAGATAAAGGCCCTGAAAGTGTGGACAAAGAGATAGAGAGTGGGTCTTAAGAGAGATATTCCTATTCTACTTTTTAATGGTCTTTAAGAATCCGAAGACATAATTTTAAAAATCCAATATTTTTCAATACAAACTGACAATGCCTCCATAGGACTGCTGGTCCCAAGACTTTGCTTGTGCACTAAAAAATATCAATGTCCTCGTCGAAAGCAAAATTTAAGGGAAATAATGGTCATTTTCTAAAATTTAAGACTACCACTTTTGAAAATAACACTTACTGTCAAATAACAAAAATAAACAACGCACAATCATTGAACAAGATCTGGCAACATATTATTTAATTAATTATTTTTAATATAACCAGAAATAGAATAAAACAAATTTCAGTGCCAACCATCAAAGCAGCAGAGAGAGCATGTGAAGAAAATGTCGACGTTGTTTATTCACCTAAAGTGAGAGAGAGAGAGAGAGAGAGAGAGAGAGAGAGAGAGAGAAAGAGAGAGAGAGAAAATGAAGAATGGCCGAAGGGGGTTAACTCCTATGTGTGCGTGAAAACGGATCGATGGGTGCCGCTAATGCCAACGTCGCAGCGTCGAGCGCGCGCGCAGAATTATATAAACGCGCGAAACAGGATCAAAGGTTCGCTAACCGCTGCATGTGAGGATTACGCCTTAATCGGGCGAGATGGAGGAGGGAATGGGGACTCACGAAAGAGGGGTAGAAACCAACGACAAAATGAGAGGGGATTAGCAAAAAAGAAAAAAAAATAAAGAAAAGGAAAAAAAAATTTTTACATCTGTCAACACCTTCCGGTCGCGTTACGATATGCAAATTAAGCATGAGGGAGGGGAAATTTAATTTTTTTCATTAAATCTCATTAGACGAAATCACTCATTCCCTAGGTATTTGTCAATGACTCAGTGTCGTTACAATGGAGAGGAAAAAAATGCATTCTCACTTGTTCTGCACTTTTCATTTTCTTAGCTTAGAGAAAGATAAGCTTTTAACATCAAATATTTTCAAAAATTCTTCAAGGTACATTTTGAAGCTAAACAGCTTCCACATATACAGACTAGACATACTGAGTCATTAAAGAACTCGACAGCAATATATACAAGATTAATCTAAATAAGTTATCTATCAATCAATAGCCTAACAAATAGCGTACAGGACATACACTAGTATCCATAAATTCAGGGATTTGCAAAATTGAATCCTTCCACACCTCCGATCGGCACCAAAATTGGTAAGGCCATTCTATAGATCCTGTAAACACCATTCGATCATTAAATACACAGGTGGCAGCTCTACTGGTGACGGGACCCACTTACCTCATTAACCTTGCGATGCAGGTCATAGTTGCACGTGCCATAAATAACGTTTTTTTTTAACGTTCATTGGCAATTGAGCATTCTTTCATTTAGAAAGTGAAATGAGGACAAATATTTAGACGACTGGAAGAAGGCCAGGATGAAGTGTCTCGAGCGCTTAAAGTGTCAACTAGCCTCATGTCAAGAATGTAAATACGGTTCCGACAGGATAGAAACACCCACAGACACTTTAGTCAGGGTCCTCCAAAGATCACCACGCTCAGAAAAGACCACTATCTTGTTCTAACTGCTAGTAGAAACGGGCGAAGAACAGCCAGGGACATTGCCGGAGACTGTCAGCAGCCACTGGGGTTAATATTTCCAGGCAAACGGTATACAAAAGACCCCATGCAGTTGGCCTGTATACTCGACGACCGATGAAATGCGTCCCGTTGACCAGGACACTATAGGGAATGGTTGGCTTGGTGCACCGAACATGCAGCGTGGACACAAAGGCCAGTGGAGTCAGCTCATGTTCTCGGATGAGTCCCGGTATAGCCTAGATTCTGATTCTCGACGTGTTCGCATCTGGAATCAGCGTCGGACACGATCCCCGTTAACATCATTTAACAAGAGCGTTATGGCGATGGCACCAAACTGGAACCAAACTGGCAGGTGTACAGGATTAGTGTCCTGCAACAAATTCGTCTTCTTAGATTTCCTATACATGGACAATGAATGACAACCTAGAACGTGAGGACACCTGGCGAATGGATTGGCCAGCATGGTCCCCGGACCTAAATCTCATCGAGCACTCATGGGACGCTCTTGTAAAACATGTTGCGGCGCGAGTACCACCTCCACGAAACCTGCAGGACCTGCGAACGTCATTGGTCCAGGAAAGTGATGTCATCCCCCCAACCACTGTTGGATACCCTAGTTCTGAGCATGCCAACACGCTGTGCTGCGTGTGCTTCTGTGCAGAGGAACCACAGCGTACTAAACGTCGTCTACAGTTTAGAAAACTAAAAGGGAGTTGCTACAAGTTTTTATGTCGGGGGCGTCCATGCGCTTTTTATGCAGTTCCGACCACAGCGATGCTGCAAGCTTTATGTTTAATGATTAAATTGTGTTTACATGACCTAGGGAATAGCCTTACCAAGATTGGTGCTGATCGGATGTGCGGAAGAGTTCCATTCGGCAAAACTCTTAATTTATGGACACCAATGTATTTACTGAATACCAAGTTTCTTTTACAAATATCCAATTCCTATTCATGTCTTGCTGTAGTTGTGTTCTCACTAGGCTTTAAAGCATATTCAAATAGATAATGCTAGTTTAATATACATGTACTTCATTAAGAAACATACACATAGGCTAAACCAGGAATCTGCCTAGGAAAATCAGTGTGGGGGTTGTCTGACTCTACCCCCCCCCAAATAATTTCAGTTAGACTTTCAGCACATTTCTTGATAATAAAATGAGAAAAAAGCAAAGGCAATGGAGTGCCCAGGATATCATACTATAAGCCTCCTCGTGGTACATGCCTCAAAGATTCTGATTGGTATAATATATAAACAAATGCAAAGCTGCATATACCAATATGTGGACAACGCACAGGTTTGCTTTATGAGAAAGGTAACCACTCGAGACGTCATCGGATGCCTGCGAATTATAACAGAGAGGGTTATCGAAGTAAAACGGGTCCTATTCGTAGCCTCTATAGACTACGAAAATGCCTTCGTTTCACAAACTGTTCCCACTGCTGGAAGAAATAGGCTGCCCGCCATACGAGGTCGAGCTTATCAGAAAATTATATAAGGTACAAAAAGCAGTATTGCGGATGGAAAATACCCTATCCGAAGCGGTGGAAATACGCAAGGGAGTACGACAAGGGTGCCTACTTTTACCCGATTTATTTAACGCTTTCGCAGAATTGATTTTGAATAGAGCTTTAGTAGGTAAAAGTGGAGGACTTTCTTTTGGAGGGCTTAAGGTACAAGCACTAAAGTATGCAGGCGACCAGGCCATTGTGCCAATATCCTAGAAAAAAAAAGATACGAAGAGTGAATGAGGTCGCTGAAAAATATGGAATGAAGTTAAATGTGGACAAGACCAAGATTATGGCAATAGGATGCAGTTCGCAGCGGATTCATATACAAATACACGGCAAAAATGTGGCGCAAGTGCGTATTTTCGTTACCTGGGACAGAAAATAACTGAGGACGGATACAGCTCAGAAGAGATTAAAGAAAGGATCGGAATGGCCAAGAGCGCCTTCTGTAAACACCAAACGGTACTAACAAGTAAAGCGGTCAACATGGAACTAAAGAAAAGACTGGTTAAGACTTTTTGCTGGTTCGTCTGTTTATACGCGGCAGAGACGTGGATCACCAACAGAAGGGAGGAGAAGAGGTTGGAAGCTTTCGAGACGTGATGCTGGCGCAAAGTGTTAAAAATGCAGTGGACTAACCATATCTCAAATGAGGAGGTGCTGGAACGTATTGGTGAGCAAAGGCAAATGTTAAGAAAATTAGCAAGCAACAACTGAAATGGATTGGACATTGCCTCAGGCATGATTGTCTATTAAAGATCATCATAGAAGGCAAAGTGAAGAGAAAAAAGAGGAAAGGATGGCCGAGGAGCACACTGTTAGATAAAATAAAGGCAGCAGGCGTACGAGAGTACGCTCAACTTAAGACGATGGCAGAAAACCGAGACGAATGGAGACGCATGAGAAGTGCAAACCAGCCCTAAGGCTGAGCAACGATAAGAAGAAAATGAAAAACGAGTACAGCAGGCCTATGCCTAATTACAAACCAAAGCTCCGAGAAATAAAGTTATCGTCTAACCATGGCAACAAGGAACAGATACTGATACTGAAATAAGCAATGATACCAGAACTGTATCTTAACGTTTTTTTGGTAACTTAATTCTTTGGCCCTTCTTTGTACACCAGCGTTGGGAAACCAGCTGGCAGAGAATTCAAAATTACGTTACAGGTATAAACTTCGTATTTTTCGTGTGGGCAAGACGATGGGTTGCTTGCGAATGTGGGTCGGCAGTTTTTTTTTTTATAGGTCGGGTGCAACTCCCTCCGACCCTCTAGGCAAATCTCTGGCTAAACACAATCTTACTGAGGAAATCTGGTTCATTTTGCAACAGCAGTCTGGACTTATATCTTGATCATACGATTTTTGAAGAATATTTGAAGTACAAGCAAAATAATCCCAAAGGTATTTAATATGGAACATTATGCTACACAGGACCATTCTTAGTTAAGACTATTAAATTCTGGATTTCAATAAATATTTTATAAGTAACTCTTAACTAACTAATCTAAATTGCTAAATAATTTTCTTATTTTGTTAAAATTTTAAACTTAGGCTATCTTATTTAATTAATATTAAACTCAATCTAGCTAAAAGACTGCCTATTAACCTATTTTACTTTCTCTTTTGTATTGCGTTGCAATTATTATAATTGTATCTCCTTCCCCAAGATGATACTACAGTTTTACTAACAATAGAGTCAGTCAGTGGATATACAGGATGACCCGGGAGGAAAGATCAATAATATTTCGTGTGGATATAAAGAAAGAATTATTCTAAGTCAAAAATTTTATATAAACATGCAGTCCTTTCTTTATGGTTTCTAAGGTATGAGCTATTTGAATTAACTCTTCATTCACTTGTAATATGGGTACTGCGAAGTGTACCATTTTCACAACACGTTTGAAAAATATTCTTCGGTCTGAAAACTGGCGCTCAGGAAAACAGCGACGAGGGCTGCGGAAGACTGTCATCACAAAAACCATAAACATAAATCTTATCTGCATACTCGACATTCGAGAAAATGTGCAGCATTTTTTCAAATTTGTCAAAAACAGCAGTACAGATGACAAACTGAGTTTAACAAATCTTTTACATTTATACAAATCATAGGGCGCTACAGTTTAGTGAATAGTGAAATCAACATGAAGCGTCACAGTTAAATAATTTACTTTAAATTATGCAGTACTTAACCAATAATTGTATCTCAAAAACCATTAACATGTTTACCGTATATCTTCCAATAGTAGCCCCCGGCGTTTATTTTTTTAATTTAATCACTAACCGGGCGTTTATTAGAGACCGGCGCTTATTTAGCAATCTGTGTCAAATCTTATAGCTTCCACGACATCATAAACGCCACATCATATGACCGCTTTTTTTTTAAACAGAATATAGTAGTGCGCATTAATCATTCCTTATGAACAGGATGCTTTGAGAACTAAGGGCTGAATAGCAGAGTGCATATGATATCGAAACTTAAAGCAGTGTGCTGGGAATCCCCTCAACCCCGAAAGCGGCTCACGTGAACTGCCGCGTGGAAGAGAATCCCTGGCGTGTATTGAGAGACCGGCGTTTATTAGAGACTAGGCGTCTATTAGAAGATATACGGTATATAAAACTTTTTGACTTACAATAGCTCATTCTATACGTACAGTAGACGAAATACTGACCCTTTCTCCCGGCACACCTAGTATAAAATAATTCTATAGCCACTGATTTTGACTAACAAACTAGTAGAAACGTCATTTGTTATGCAACTGTCAGAAGTACAGTTTTCATTCTTGAACATTATTTTGCTATAGTCCATCCAGCCTTACTTTGCCCAAGATGTGATGGGGGCGTCAAGTGGTGGATGTTGTTCAAATAAAAATTAAACAATATATAACACTTGACATGTCTATCAAATCTCGAGCAAAGTAAGGGGACATTCGGAAATATCCAGATTTTGCAATTAAGCGTCGGTCTAATGGCCGGTCTCCAGAATCTCTTCCTGTCTGAATCCGATCTACATTCCCGAAAACGGTTGATTATTCTCGTTATCGTCTAATTATTAGGAACTGCAGTATTTGCTACTTTTTGTTTTATATGCGCTACTTTTCGATCTCCCAGTAGAATCAGTCTTGATTTCAATAATTTTATCCGTACTGGACAAAATCACTGAATTCTGAAGGTACTCCGATTATATAAGTATAAAAGTGTCAACTCTTTACTGACTGAATATATTTCTCGAATGTATATAATATTAACTTACATAATATTGAGAAGAAAGTCTGTGTTTGTTTACAAAGAGAAAAACGTAAAAGCTGACACCAGAGCTGATGGTGGTCACAAGCTATTCGCTTTTTTTCTCATTTCCCCTCCTCGTCTTCCCGTACCTGTCTCCAAGAGGAAAAGAAAGTGAAAGAGAGAGAGAGATAGAGACTGAGAGAGAAATCGATTTTTCTCGTCGCCAGGCAACGCAAGGGAGAAGAGAGAAGGAGTGCAACAGGGATAAGTGGTGGGAGGGGTGAGGAGAGCGCACTGGGTGGAACCGACGTCTCGAGCTCGCCTCGCCTCTCGGGAGATGGATCTTGCCAGCAGGAAGCGAGACCGAACGAAAACCGCAGCCACCAGAGGGGCTCCCCCCCATGTTAATGAGTGCGCGCTCTTCGGCGCCAATTGATTCGGTGGTACATGATTGGCCAAGGAGAACGTTTTGTCCGTCTCTCTGTCTATCTATCTATCTATTTCGGCTGCCATTGTGTTTTTTCCATTCTTCTGCGGTGGTTTCGCATATTGCATTAAAAACGCTCAGACCCAGCGAGCCGTTCTTCCAAGAAGTTCTCGAAACGCTTTATTGGTAAACAACATCAGTAAAAAAATGGTCCAGAATGTTCAAAAATCTTTGAAAAATAACAAAAGCAGCTGATCTGCTGCAGAAGTTACTTCTAATCCATTTCTGAAAACAAGCAGTGCAAACATTGAACTACCAAATGCTCCACAAGTCGATTTCCAATCACAGAATTCCAATATGTCATGGACCACAATGGTACTGTCTTATTTTAAGGCCATTTCCTCTTATATGTCTTCAAAAGATCCTAAGGTTAGAATTTCCCACCGCAAATTTCCCTAACTCGCCGCGTTTATTGATCCATATTGGTTTAAACGATGTCACAACAGCAGAATTTAATAGTAACAACGATATAGACACAACTAGTGGTAGCAAAAGTCACTGGATTTGAAGGGCGCCCACGGCCCAATATAGCAAGGGACGGTCATTATCTGTTATTAACAGCTCGTACCAATGCTGAATAGTCAACTTAAATTCTCCGCAATCGTCTATACCAAAATGAGACAAAGTATCTTAAGAAAAGATTCTTCAAACCATCACAGTGAAAATCTTGTTGAACAATTCCGACTCCCTTTACTGTCAGATCAGTAAAATTGAAAAGAGGATTCATCTCACCATACGACTCTACAGTTGTCTAATATGATGCTCTCGCCATCAGGCAAGGCACAATGACGGGCAGTCAATAGTAAAGAGACGTCAGCTCTGTACTTTAGGGCTGGCGTCGGAACTTGCGGCTCTCCGAAATTAAATATCACCAGTCATCATATCGGCAAAAATGTTTTTATGGCTCACAAAAATTTAAAATCCTTCTTTGGGATAGCTTGGCTCTATTGTCTTTAAAGGTTCCCGACCGCTGGTCTAGAGAATACAGAGTGCGCAGAATGTTCGCATATTAGTCGAGACTCCAAAAAGCAGGGGTTTGATCTACGCCGCTGTTGCTCTGCGATTGGTGTATATACAGAAGGTTGATTACGATCTATGGTAACGATTTGCAGGAGAACGTTTACGAAGAAAACCACTTTCTTCATCAACGATGGTTTTCTATTTGGTGACTCTGGTTGTGCATTATTGCCCTGCACTGTATCTTCTATTGTAGAAAAGATGTCTGCAAAACGGCGAGGCCGAGGTTGTTCCATTCCTGTTTGCAGAAACCCTCAACGGCTGTGGGACAGTGTCGAGCAAGGCCTCGTTTCAATAACCCAAATCCACAGAAATCCATCGGGGATGCATCTGGTGACTTGAAAGGGTCATCATAAAGGGGTATAACAAATAAAACATAAATTGAAGGGTCGAGTTAGACGTATGGCTGGAGGCTTTGTCTTGATGCAGCCAAACTTTGCTTTTGTCCTCATCATGCAATGCGGGATTTCTTCAAGGAAAAGTGGATTGAGAACATGCTGCTGACAGTAAAGGGAATTAATTTTAACCTTCCTGTCCACTCTTCTGATTGTGAGCTTGCCGTTGTACGAGTATCCAGAAATCTCCATAAATCCTTTTAAACTTCCTTTACATTCCTTGGACCTCTTTTGATATAACCTCTTCACGTGGATGGTAGAAAATCGCGCGGGGTTTGTTGCAATCGTTGAGGTAGACGTAGGCTTCATTCAAATGACAACGTACTTCCATCGTTCTGCTGCGAGGTAACCCTCACAGAGCCCCCGACAGTTCTTTTCCTTTCTACGACGTTTCGTGAAAACGCCTCTTGTGACGCTTTTCCAGTTGTAAATCTTTGTTTATTATTTTATTTACAATAGCCTGTGAAATTCCTACAACGTTTGATCCCTCTTTGGGTGCCGGATTTTCACACACAACAAGCTGGTTGACCTTTCGAATGATCTGTGGTGTTCGGCTTATGAAATCTCGAGGATTTTGCTGTTGGAATTAACTCTTTCCAGGATTTTCCTTTTCCATTCAGTGATATATCTTTTTTCGAAACAGAGAAAGTTTGTGTTTTACAAGCTCTAATTATAGTTGAATGTACCCTTCCCAGTAAGGTCCGATTTTCGGAGATTTTTTTTTGGCATTTACGGATGAAACACAACAATGAGGACATGATAGCATCATTTCACGTGCTCTCTGTCACGCGCGTGTCCACATAAACCGTAGCACTCACGCAAGAAATCGTTACCAAAGATCGTAATTAACCTTCTGTACTCGCGATATGCTCTTGATAGTTACTCTCGCGAACACTAAGGTTATTACCATTTGGACGATAGAATAACCCTAACAATATTGCGCTTACTATATGTCAGTGATAAATATCGCTAAGATCACTATATTATCCATGATCGTGTACTGTCAAGCACTCGTAGGAATCTTGGATGTCCACCTATTTCTTGAATTTGGCCTGGGTTATGTTCCATTCCACTTGTATATGAAAACTTTCCCTCCCTACTAACATTGATGTTTCTTCCACCTCATGTATTTGCTAAACCAGCTTTCTTTTAATTTTTTTATTGTTTTTGTAGTAATTTTTATTGTATACTTGGAAGGCCGGTATAGGAAGGGAAGACTATAAAAAAACACCCGATATATGAAATGCCGGATATTTTTGTGGTTGCCTTCCTATATCAGCAATTTCACACAACAGTACCTTTTTATTTTTATTAATACATAAGATAGGGCTGAAGTCTGGCCTCGTTTGGGATAATAAGCATATTTTTATATTTCTACTATATATGGTTTTAATTTATCCTATTGTTAACTTAAAACCACTGATTGCAGGTGATTCTAAAAGAACATAATCCAAATGAATTCAACTCTGAGATGTAAGTAGCCATTCAGCTGTTCGTCGTTGTCCAATTCATTTCTTATTAAAGCAGTTCGGCTGCTACTACTACAAGTTACGAATGAAATAACCAACATCTGTGTAAATTTAAACTCTCAAGAAGTAATGAAGCACTATCGAGAAGGACGCTCCTTGAAAATATTTAAAATAAAATTATCCTTTGAAAGCAATCTCACAGGCATTCGCATCTTAATAATAATTTAGATCTTAGAAAACAAGTTTCCCAAATTGAATTTGATGAGGCCCATTTAGAAAGCTCGCTTCAATTGGCTACAGAAGGGGATTCTCACAAGGAGAGGCAAAAAGGCGTCAATAATTCATCCCATTCATAAGTAAATAAGCGAGGATTTAATATGCGCACAGCCCAATGAAATGAGCTTCTTATTTTCAGAAATCAACTTTCTCGAGATAATTGCATGAATGTTTGAAAGCGGGGAGCAATGGCGAATTTTCGCAAAAATAATCAAAATTGTATGAGCGCTTTTGAAAGTTGATTGGATGTGAATCGCTCTCGATACCGTTGAATTATGAAGACCTTCGCCTTGTTTCCTTTCGTCAGGGGTCAAACAGATCTTATGGAAAACCGAAAACAACCAAACCGCACAGTTTTCTCCTCATCATGAATTCTTTAAACTTTTGCAAATCTCACATTTCTTTTATCAATAATCTTGCAACCTTCTTACAAGAAAAGTATAATTTTGAAGATATTTGCTACTTGACCATCTTCTGGAAGTTCACCAGAAAACACTTTCCTTGGCCAAATCCGGGCTCTTAGCGACACAGTGAATAAGAATACATTACATGGACGTACTTCCCATATGGTAAAGCTTACATAGAGAAACTGTTTGTTGTCATTTATAGTCAGTTACCAAACTTATACACAAAAAGTTCAGTAAAAATCGACCTTTAGAGACTCTCTGGGATAAATCTGGCCAACATTACACATGACTTAATCATATTGCAATTACTTTGACAACTGACAATACATCAACATACATAATTAACCCTTCCGTAATATTTATATGCTATAACAAAGCATTTTAAGATGAAACTTAAACTATATAATATACTAGTGGAAGTGATAAGTGTTACAACATAGATACACTGAATTGTGAGTGTGAGTGAATAATACCATTTCTATGTCAGTTGGGCAAATTTGATTGAGAAGTAAGAGGGTAGCCACATTTTCAAGAAATAAAGTTATAGACAGGTTAGAAGTTATCTTCACCACGTTACTTTAAAGTTGCAGGTAATGTGAACAGTAAAGCTTATCACCATCACACTGATTATTAGAAAGGTCAAATACGTTGGGGGCATATCATGAGAGACATGGGAGACAATGAGAACAATGTACGAGGATCACTCCAAAAGTAATGCACAATATTTTTTTAAATTTATTTTTTATTCTACACCTTTACATTTTATGGAGTCATAGATACATATTTTCCCCTTATATTCAAATGCAGTTTAAGTCGTTCCCGTGAGTGGCGCCATGATAAAGCTCCTTCAACAACAACTCTTACTGGACATTCGTCAGAAGCAACGTGCTATGATCAAGTTCCTTTGCTGTGAGAACGAGACAGAGGCAAACATTCACAAAAGATTAAAAAAGGTGTATGGAAATGCAGCTGGCGATCGCAGTACCGTTAGTCGGTGAGAAAGCAGATTATCAAGTGAAAGAGGCCACGCCAATATTCGGATTCTCCTCGCAGCGGGAGACTATGCACTGCACAAAGCCTTGACAATGTGCAGCACGTTACGTGACAATGAGTAGTGTTCGACCACATCGGGAGAAACAGGATGTTCTGCTACTGCACGACAACGCACGGCCACATGTCAGTTACAAAACCACAGAGGAGATCAGAAAACTTGGATGGAGAACACTGAACCACCCGCCTGACCTGGCACCATGGGACTATTATCTCTTTGGTATACTGAAGGAATCCCTTCGCGGAATGATCAGGGGTTGCGTGGTCGCCTCTGATGCCCGAGGACGCGGGTTCGACCCCGACCGAGGACGACGAGGATTTTTTCAGGGAGGGAAGTAAAGCCGTTGGTCCCGTGTAGTCGTTTGCCGGCTGCACGTTAAAGAACCCTTGCGAGGCAAAATTTGCGGCCCCTATAACGCCGTCCTGAAATGACCATGGCAGTTGAAAAAGACGTTAATACCTAACAAACCAAACCAAACCAATCTTCGCGGAATGAAGTTTGAAGATGACGACTCTCTCGTGAACGCTGCTAAACAGTGGCTCAAACATGTTGGTCGAGACTTTTACCGTGGACTTATACACGCCCTCGTTCCAAGGTGGCGTAAGGCAGTTGAAAGGGACGGGGATTATGTGGAAAAATGCTATGCTATTCCTAAAGGATGTATCTATGACCTCCATAAGTTGTAAGGGTGTAGAATAAAAAATAAATTTAAAAAAATGTGTGCATTACTTTTGGAGTGACCTCGTAGTTGTTTGCAGCACAACGTCTAAGAAAAGAATGCTGGCGAAATAGAATCGGGAGATCAGTGGTGCAAGAGGAACGACAGCAAAGAAAGATCGCCGGAGTGCGCAAATCGCTATAGTGTATAGTGAATAACAGTAACTAACAATAAAAAGGTGAGGTTAGGTTAAGGTTAGGTTGTCCGATAAAACATGTATTGGGCTGCTGTGGGAAAGCGTTTACTATTACAAACAGTAAGTGGTTGCGGCATAGAGAAATCCTCAAAAACCAATGCCATCAAGAAATACAACAGTGTACTTATGTTAATGGTAATTATTCAGTGGCGAAGCGAGGGTCAACGGCGCTCGGGGCATGATGTTAATTTTTCGCCCCGTCTTCTCATCTTCTGTCCTCGCGGATTTCCCTTAGGCTAGTTGAACAAGGCTGGCGCCCGCATCTGCCGTCGCAACGCTAATGATACTAAACACGTAAAAACGAATACACTTTTCCACAGATAGAAAGCTAGTGTATCCACAGTTTCTGGCTTTTTGTTTTAGCTACTGATACTTCTTTCTAAACTTGATACATGCCGTGGAAATTCGATTCTTATTACTTCACAAACATCACTAGACAATTTGGTGAAAGTTTCTTGCTTGTCTGAATGTGTCCTCAATATTAACAATAGTTCGTTCGGAGAATCAAAAGTTAAAACGACACGTGTATATCGAACTCAGACTTTGATAGAAGAGAAGTCTCCATTCAAATGGATGTGTATAGCCTACACAGTATAACTATTTGAAGAGAAATATACAGGGTGATTCAAAACTTATGCTTCAGGAGAATATGGTAGATAGAGGGTAATAAAACAAACATTTTTCATTAAGCAATATGTGTCGTATCTCGCACCATTATGGCGTAACATTTGTTTCAGTGTTTTGACTATTTGCCATTGTCTGTTGCTTTTTGGTTTATTGAAAGCTGAGTCATCAGACGCCAACATTAAAAAATGATGCGTTACAGCTCCTGGGCACTTCAGTCTTGTGGTGAGGCAACATTTGGTAACGGATAGGTGAGCTATCAAGATTCCGTCCCATGACCAGCAAGATCGCCAGATCTTAATCTAGTGGACTTCTTCTTGTGGGACATCTGAAGACCTAGAGTATGCCACACCTTCAGATCATGTCGATGTTCTTCTTCCATGGATTGTTGACGCTTGTAATGAAATACATACTACAACTGGCATGTTTGAACGGGTGCGGCAGTCGGCGATGCCAGTGTTATTTACAAGTAAGGAGGCGTCATTTCGAAGTACTTCTGTAATGCCCATGTTGTCAACGTCACTGTTTGTTGTTTTTCAGTGAAAGCTCAATTATTAGAGTCAAGCTACTGGCTCTTGCATGAATGATTGCTGCAACTGAAACCAGTGTAGTGCCATTCCCGCGCGAGATAAGACATACATTGCTTAATAAAAAAATGTTTGTTTTAATATTCTCTATCTACCATATTTTTCTGTAACATAACTTCTGAATCACCCCATATTTGTTTTATTGTGCATTAACTCTAATGCAGTATACTGTTGAAAAGTATTTTAACCGTTTCTATCTTAATTGTTGTAATTTGCACTTAATACAAATTTTTTACTGTATTTGCAGTATGTTACTGTAATTTTAAGTACGTTCCTCTTCCACAATGTGCATATCGAGCAGCTTCTCTTTCAAAATCGGTATTTAACGAATGCATTTCCGAGCCAATTGGTTAGGAAGACTTGTCTAATGTTAAAAATAGCGCAAATGAGCGAAGACTTCGTACAAGCGAGTTCACTTCGACTTAAGCACAGTCCCTGGACCATCTGCCATCAAAAATTCTTCGGAAAAATCATGTGCATTATGCATGATCACCATTCCGTCCTCATTACCATTGCAAATGCAAGAGACTCCCACCAAAACCAATGCCTTTCGGGCTCATGCACATGCACGAGACTTCGTCGTCCTCCGTGAATAACTTGAGCGTGCATATGTGCGTGTGTGTTTGTGGTTGGCAGTAGCTGGCATGCATTGTTGACAGCTTTTCACGTGCTTTGTTTCTCGCGCTTTGGCGGAGCGCATCATTATTTATCGTCGAAACCCGTCATCGGCACCTGTGCGCCTCGGCTCCCGTCTTCGTTCGACGCGGCGCCGTTTGACGAATGATTACAGGGAGAAGTGGGTGGGTTTTGGAGGGGGATGCAAATGACACGCAGGACAGTGGGGGATGGAAGAAGGGGAGGGGGTACTGTGAGTGAGGAGGGGATAAACGTGTTCCTTCCTACTTCGTAGCCCCTGGTTGCCGATGCTATCTGCGACGAAGACGGATGTGACTCCAACCCCCACAGCGGTTTCGCAGATCTCTATCCTTTCACTCACTCTCTCTCTCTCGCTCCATCCATTTCACGTTCGCTTCCACCAACCCTCGTCACTTTGAACCAACAACAAGAGGGGAGAAAGCCTCGTTAGAGACGAACTCCACAACAAATTGTCAACAAACGAACGGAAACAAAAGCTAAGAAGCTGGAAAAAAAATTAAATCTTCGTCTATAATCGTACATTCGCTTCTGCTTATATCTGATGGATCGTCTCCGGCCATTATTATTGCTATTATTATTATAATCTTTTATTATCATTCCTCCTTCATCAGCTCCGCAATTAAAGTTCAACGAAAAATAGCCGGAAACTGAATGACGATGTTCTCGGCACCGACGGAAGTTTGTTGTTTTACGCTTCCACAACTTCCTGCAATGTGTACATTAAAAATGCAAAAATATTTTTTCCTCCCTTTACATTCATTCATCATTTCTTTGAAAAAAAATTCTTACGAACACGTCATCATTTAAAAAGAATTCAAAATATTCTTGAGTGCAAGAAATTATTATTGAGATTATCAGCTGAAGAACACAAACTCCAAAATTAGTATTCATCTCGCGGTATAACAGTAAAGGAAGACAAAATCCTCAGTATAAAAATACAGTAAATTTCCATACAATAAAATAAGAGGCGAGAATGAGATAGAGAGAAGCTACTAATAAAATATTATAATATACTATTTACTTGGAAAAATGAATTATAGACTGGCAACATAAAATTATATACAGCAGTTATGTTGTCTCATCATATAAATAATAATCTTTCAAAATGTTCTGTTCTCCTGAAAACTTTCACCTTTGTGGCAAGGATTACGTCTAACTTAACATTACTTCAATAACCTCTCTGACTTTTAAAATCAAATGTATTGCAATTGATGACAACGATTACGAAGAACTCGACCAAGAGAGAAATGAGCATTACTACTGTCTAAAATGCTTATTCCAAAAATAGACTATGCAGATATGATCTATTCTGGTACTGAGAGGTTTACAATTTCTTGATTGAGAGTAGTTTTTGATAACATTATTCGCATCTATTATTTAAGAAAATAATCCAGTCAATAACTGATACTTAAACAGTTATCGTTTACGTTGTGCAAATATCCAACTTTCACACAACAGGCTGTCAAAAAATTTCAATTGATACCGACCGCAATTGCCCTAATCCCTAATTAGAGATATAGGTGATAACGGGGTAATGGCGTTCACCAGAGTATCTCGCATCTATTTTGTATAGAAACCTCTGTATAGAGAGCGTTTATCTTTATATTGTGGTAGGAACAATCCAGCATATGCTGCTTCCTCATCGCCGTTTGGGGAACTACTGGAGAGTGAATCGCCACCTGGACATTCTGTTTGGTTGCAGTATTATCAAGTTCTATTCAATGTCTTGCCTTCTAAGGAATTAACTTCTTTTCACAACTCCTATGATGTGGCTAATGTTTAATCGAACATTAATTTTAATATTGCTTGCTCTTGGAATAATGGCAATCAGTTTCCTCATTGACCCTAATAACCGCAACTCTATGGAAACTTTTTTGTTTCAGATGTCCAGAAATTGAATTAGAACGACAGAAAAGGCTAAATGGTCTGCTAAACAACTCGAGCAGGTTATAAAAAGGGAAAAAAAGAAGCCATTCATGGAGGAAGATACATCACAAAGGCTTAAAACAATATGACTTATTTTGAAGTATACAATAAACGTTTCTTTTAGTATTAATTTACCCTTTACATATTATATGAATATACTAAATTTTCAGTGTATTTTAAGCAAGCAAATCTCTGATCGCGATTACGCATCATGCGGGGTAGGCCAGTCAATGTACCTTATCCACATTTTCTCCTTTTGGACTAAAACCATAAGTACAGTAGAAAGATTTCTCCTACTTCAAGTGAACATTCCGGGCTATTATATATCCAAAAATAGTGTACTTGAGGTAGGCCTATGTAGTTTTGAATTTATTGTGATTTCTTCTTAGGTGCTCGTCATTAGTCCGTCCTGGTCATTAATTCTTTTGCGACTGGTCTTGTTAAAATTCAAACTTATTTGTAATACAGTGTTTCTTTAATATACAAAACATGATCAATTACGAACGTATCACGCGAGTTTCTCAGTTGCGGACATGCTTTTCTTTCATTCAATATTTATTTTCTCCTTTTAATACCCATGACATTTTATAAAATTAGTGGGTCCGGCTTTGAAGCACTTTTTTTTGAAAAGAGTAATGTTTTAGAAAAAAAATTTAAGAAAAAATTATTTATTTTATGATGCAGGCGGTCAGACCGTTTATAATTTGGTAAGGCCAACAAAAATAACTTTTTAAAAACTTTTTAAACATTAAGAGCTGATTTTATGCTTATTTTGTGCTGAATCCGTATCTGTCCTCAGTTTTTTTTCTACCACTCACAAATTTCTTGTTTTTCAATGAACATTTTAAATTATTCAGAGTTTGGCTCCTGATAAATTTCCTTGTGGCCCAAAATTATGGACATTAACATCGCAGCCGCTTCTCTACACACCCATTAGTTTAACATTGCAGTCTCTATGTACATAACTTAGAAATATGACATGATTCGGATTCACTACACTAAAAACCACAAGAATAAGGCAAATTTATTCAAAAACTTTTTTCCGACTCTGTAATTCCACATAGACTAATGCAATGGAAATTGCGTACACCGTTCCACGCAAGAACAATACATGTCAAACAAGTTATAGACATTGACACAGTGCCGGCTCTAGAGCTCTTAGCGCCTCGAGCAAAAATTTCTGCACCCCCCTAAGTCGTAATATACTCGTACTAGGAATTTGCCGTCCGGTTGGCAGTCGCACTGTGCACTCACCTTGTGTCTTACAATAATAATAGTCATCAATAATTAACGCGTTCTTACACCACTCATTCCACAGTTCCTTCTTAAACCATTACAGTCAGTAAGTTTTATAAGAGTAGTTGTTTTTCAAACTCATATCTAGCACCTACTATAATACCACCTTCCTTATAAGCACACCCATGTTCGAAATAATGTCTCCGGTCTGTTAACGAGTGTCATGTACAAATCATGTTAACGAGTGAGAATAATATAACAGCTGCCATTGCGGATTCGTCTGCAATTTCATTAATTGCACGGGAACCATTTTCATAGACAGTCTGTTACACTTCCCGGATTCTTTCCCTTGTTCTGGCTAATATAAGGCGCCCTGCACGCATGCCATATTCAACGGATTCCATCCACGCAGTGAACAATCAGTACCACTTACAGACAGTAGCACGACTTATAATAGTTGCTTCTCCATACACCTAGCAAATCATCTGTAGAATTTCTGTCGGGGAAAATCCAAGTTTTAGAAAAAACTTAAGGTTTATACGCTGCTCCACTTTTAACATGGCCCATATCGCTTTTACACGTCACCACGTCCCACTACCATCATTATACTCCAGCACTGAATCATCGTGAATCAACCACGCGCCATTTCTAATGAGCCATGCGATGGTGCTTTCCGGGGATCGCATGACGTGCAAAAAAGCGACAGTCTTATTCACTCCAGTTGTATTGTTAATCCTAAAACGTCACAATTGATATAAAATGATGTTTATGAACAAAGACTATATTTACCGACTGTATATCACGGATAAGGGAAAAAAAATTACGATTTTCTTATTATTTCTCTCGCAATGCAATGCCTGTATGAAAGGAGGAGTAAGGATAAGCAAGGTTTGTGTTAGAAAAAAAGATCCAAAATTTCTAAGTTTCTGCCAGGAGCATTATGACATCTTATTTTTGTTCTTGTTTGAAGTGCAAATAACAATTTAAAAAGATTATACACAAGATTATACTAAACTATACTGAAGTACAATAAATATAATTATCAACTTATCCATCACGTATTCCAAAATTTGTTCCACTAGTAGATCAAAAATATCATTAGCCAATTCCACTAATTACTTTGTTATTAGTCTTTAATAATAATAATAAGAGCCAATTAAAATAAAATTAAAATGATGGAATGGTACATTCGTACAGGCCTCCCACCAAAAATTTCGTTTCTTTTCTTTTGCGGAAACTGAACCTTCGAGGAGAGAGTACTTTGGAGTAACTCCAAAATGGCTCATCAGAGCCAAACAATCTATTACGAAAATTATTTGTTTCAATGAGAGAAGTATGTATACATGTCCAATTTATTAACCATGGTTCGCTTGTCCGACTGCTACAGACATTTCTTTATTTTTTGAAAAGAATTAATCTCTCTAAAAAGACTTAATAAAGGATTGCGTCAAGGCACAGTTGAAGGAACTCTGTACCAGAATATTAATTCCATTTGATACTGCTGTTTGCCGTTTCGTACGTACGTAAGGAAGGATTTCTTTTTTTCAAAATTTCAACATATCATCTCAAATCATCAATTTTTAAGTCGATTCCAGTGAAAAAAAATTTTTGAGTTGGATTAACGAATTAGTGGTCGACCATAAGATACAAAGATTCTTCTCAAACTTTTCTTTAGTCGATTTTCAGTAACTGGGTTGCTGCATAGAATTTCGGTAGTCCGTTAGCGTCATCACTTCTATAAATAACACCGAAAAAGTTCACATGAATATACATGGTCCATATATGAATACCTGATGTTTTACTTTAGATTCTTATCTGCCCACAAACAAGATTGGCTAATACATCAATTTGAAACTTAAACGAAAGTTTGCATAACCCCAGTTTAATCCTAACTTTAATCCTCGATAGCAGTTCTTTCAAAGGAAGCTACCAAAAATTATTAAAAATCGCGTCCGAAACCCTGAGATACAAAGGTTAGGTGACACGTTATCGACGATAGGAGTCGATCGCTTGATAAGTTTTGGCGTCGGTTCAAGTTTGTAATTTATCACAAAGTTCAAAATGTTATCTTCCCGACTCGAGTAGAGATTTTAATTAGAAATTCGCACATATTTCGCGTAAGTGTTTGTTCTTGAAAACTCTTTTCCCTCCGTTTTGGGGGGAGCTTGTATTTCACTCGCAGTCGTCATCATCATTTTTTCTGCTTTTTTCTCCTTCATTTCATTCGTTTTTTTTTCTCTCTCTCTCCTTATTTTTCTCCTCTTTCAACCGCTTTTCTTTTATTTTCCAACCGTCAAGGCATCATCCGATATCTCTCTCTCTCTCTCTTCGCTAACCTTTGTTCGTCCCGGTTCCCAGTACCGCTCATCTTCATGCTCCCCCTTCTTGGACGCTGTGATTCGGGAAAGACGAGGCGGGGAGCCATGAGGAGGGGGTAAAAGAGGAGTTGCGAGCGGGGGGTGTCTGTTTGGAATCTCCTGAGTTTTTCAGAAGAGGGAACGAGAGGGAGAGAGCGAGAGCGAGCGAGAGAGACGCTCGTTTTTGCTCAGCCGCATCCTCTGCTAACTGATTCCGCTCCAGGCTCACGCGACCATTACGATCGATTTCCCGCCACCGACCTCCTTACAACGACTCGTCGAGTCGCGACCTCGCTGTAACGATGGCGTGATGCGAGTAGGGGGGAGGTTGGCGGGAAAACGAGGAACGCTAACTCCACGCAATGGCCCCGTTGTGGTCCCGCGTACTTTGCTTCGTGCAAGGGGGTGGGGAAGCGAAAAGGGGGTTATGCGGGCGGGCCACGTGAACATCTCTCTCTCTATCTGACGATCGGGGATAGATTCGACACAGAGAAACGCTTAAAAATCTCCAGCCTTCTCTCGTGACGAGCGCGCGCAAACCTGGATATAACGACTCGTTGAAGGAACCGCACGTTGACGAAATGCCGCTGTCGTTTCATGGTTCGAGTGAACACGAGCGACGGGCGTTTGCACTCCGCTCGCTCGCCCTCTTGTCTCGCATTCCGCACCTACCCCCTACCACCTCCTCGTCAACCTCATCGACCCTGTCTCACACCGGAGCCCTCGGCGGGAGGTCGTGACTCGAGCGCTAAGCTCCGTGCGATAACCCACGGCGATGTCCTGCCAAGAACACCGAGGAAGGCGAGAAGGAAGAAAAGAAAAGAAGAAGAGAAAAAAGAAAAAAAAGAGGCAGACGATAGCGCCGTCACGCGGAAGGAGCGAGTGTGTCCCAGAGCGAAAGACCGGCCATGAAAATGCAACGAGAGGCCGGCGAAAGGGAAGAAGGTCAAATCCCGAACGCTGCTGCGCCTTCAAACACCGATCTTGAAATTTAAAACTCTCGCAGACGAAACTTTAAACCGGTTTCAATGGAACAAGAAAGAAAAGAAAAAAAAAAAAAACTCTCCGCCGCGTCTCTCTCTGGCAATAGACTATCGCTTGACGCTTAAATTTAAACGCTCCATTTAAAAACACAAAAAAAATAAACGACACTTCTCTTACAATAAAACGCTTAAAGCCACTTTTATTAGGATAAAACCTAAATCATAAGATTTCACTTCAAGGAATTCACACTCATTTCTCTAAAAACTGTATGCTCTAGTAAAGCTAGCACAGTGGCTCAGAATTTCCCCTTCGGAAAATTTTTCTCAATCATCGGCGGGAAGTGAACCAGGGATTTTGGGGAAAAAAGCCTATGACATTCAACTGTATTATCGAGTCTGATTTTAACAAATTTAACATTTTCATTCATAAAAGAACCTAACAAGTTTATACACCGACCTAACAATTCTAATACAATAAAACAAAACACATTCATTCGTATTCTTGCTGAATGATGATCAAAGTGTTAATAAAATCTTATGTGCGTTTTCTTTCATTAATTTCATCTAGCTTAGAAAATTAACAGTTATTAAAGCACCCAATTACAAGCCTCTTATGAGCTACGGAAGACTATATAAATTAATCTTCTTGAAGAAAAACTTAGCACGCTTAGTCCGATAAGTAAGACGCCAAAGTATTCTTCTAAATTGTTATAAATCGTAAAATCCCATAACTTCAAAAGATGTCCAGCCAAAATCAAAACCTCAAAGAGGCACTTCAACATTAAATTTTGGGATTGTACAGTAAACATTGGCATCATAACATCAATATATCCGTGAATAATTTACCATTTTTAAGGAATGGATTGATAATAATATAATCATATGAATATGTAAACTCTTTTTAATGAAGATAAAAAAGAGAAATAAATATAATAAAATTAAATTAAAAATTAATAAAACAGGAAATATAATGCAAAAGTCACCAATTGGAGGTAACTAAGTAAGGGAGTCCCCTCTGTTTTCAACTTCTCCCATACTTCATTATCTCCAATTTGGTGATTTTTGCATTGTACTTATTATTTCATTAATTATTAGTTTAATTTTATTCTATTTATTTCTATTTTTTATCTTCATTAAAAGGAGTTTACATATTCATATGGTTATATCATTACAATTTTTAAGATTCTGTTTACAATAAAAAGTAATATAGAGTATATTATTGTATACCAAAATCATAACCGTTCTAAAATACAAAATGTATAAAAAAGTTATTATTACAAAGTAAAGTAAACGAATTATAAGATATTCTTTCTTTTCCACAAATAAAATTATGAATCCCGTTCTCTGTTTCATTCCCTGTCTCTTTCACCTATTGTGTGTTGTATTAGTTTTTCATATATTTTAGAAGGCTATTATATTGTTTATAGTATCAGATATATTGAACTAAGGAGAGTGGTACAAAGAGATGACAAGAAGAACACAGGAATGAGAAAGATAGAAGAGAGCGGTTTAGGTGCTTAAGCAGAAAACTAATGTTGATGTGATGACGATGATATGAATATACTGTAATTTGCTTTGTATTGTAGACAGCAACTTAAAGAAGCGTCATCGTAATTAAAAACTCGCAAGGAAGACAGGAAACCACTGATCCACTGTGGATCATAAGATGTTTATTCTGACGTATGCTCATTTCGGCAGCCACACTGCCTTCGTGTACGCTGAAGAAGGCAGCGTGGCTGCCGAAATGAGCATACATCAGAATAAACATCTTAATGTGGATCAGTGGTTTCCTGTCTTCCTTGTTGAAAATTGTCCACAGTGTTTGGCTCCATCTACTTCTTAAAAACTCGCAACCAAACCTAACGTTATATTATCAAAAATTATAAAACTTTTTTTCAGACAAGCATACGCGTATAAGAAATTACTAATAAAGGTAAAGAACGAATGAGGATAAAAGATTTGCCGACTCCCACATATGAAGTTCATTAATCAAATGCAATATTGGATTACATTCCTGCTATTGTTAATCATTTACGCACTTTATATTAAAATGCTCTCCTGCATCTTTATTAATTTATGTCTTACTTCTTCATATCTGATATTAAGAATCGTTCGGGATGAGTCTTTACCACAAAGTTTTATATGTAGACTTTAAGCATAATTTAATCGAATATTTTAACAATATTATAATTTTTTTGATACTGATCTTTTTGTTTCTTTCTTATTAATCCAGAAAGGTCTAAGCGTGCACTCATAGGTTAACTTAGGTTAATATTGCCTACTTGCTTATTAGATATTAAGTACTGATAAATTTCAAGTTGATACAATGAATAATAGTAATATCGCTGTTGTTTAATAATCATCATCATCTTCAGGAGTAGATCACGAAATATCGGGATTTAAAATTGAAGTTGAACGCTTGTGGAATAAGAATAAGGTTTTTTTAGTCTCCCAATAGTTATAGAAGCCCTTAGGGCAATACCGAAGGGACTAGCTAGATACAAAGAAATTTTGAACTCACTAGATCTAAACACCCTCATCTTGCAAAAAACACCAAACTATTCGGAACTGTTTACATCCTCAGGCGCTACCTTAATTGTTCTTTAGGTCCTTAGTTAGGACTTGGACTTATTAAAAATCATTTTACTTGTTTTGCGACTGATGAATCTAATGTCAAATTTGCCCCAATAATAATAAATTAATGATTAAATTAATTGACATTGTTTTCAAATTAGATGACAATACATGAACATGGTGCAATATCGAAAACTTTATGAACGTATCTGAAAAGGATCGGAATAGACAGAATAATAATGGAAAGATTCAGATAACACTCTGATGAATACCGCACGTATAATAAGAAACTAATTCCATAAACCACCTCATTGATTCTTAAGTCCTTATTAAGTAGCGGAAGAATGGAGCTACTTATTGTTTTCACAATGTCCGTCTGTCTGTCCGTCCCCTTCATAATTTCCGCATTTTTTGAGGTAGAAGGTTGAAATTCGGAATGTAGCTTACTAAGGGCATGTGCACCTTCACTATTTAGTTTAGTTTTGATTGGCCCACTGGGGTCGGAGTTTCGGGGGCGGAAATTAGAGGGGACCAAAAGGTCTACACGTATTTATGCATATAAAAGAATGAAATTCGGTATGCAGGTTCCTCTAAGCAAGATCAACATCACTGTAATGTTTAGGCCAAATTGTCCCAATAGGGTCGGAATTGTGGGGGTGGCAATCACTTGGTCTTTAGAACTTTATGGCAACATATAGAGTGTGATATATCATTCGATCGAAAATGATGAGAAAGGAACGAAGATAGGGTTCTTTTATAATTTCTAAATACAAGGTTCGAAAAAATCAATCCCCCCCTTCCCCAACCCCCGCCGGGCGCCCCAAAAAAGTGCAGATGAAGGAATAAAAAAATCAGGGCTTCCGCTACTTTTCTATACCTTCCTCGGAAGGCTTAATTTCTTGTTATTTACTCAAACCGCAGGGTTTCAAAAATCTCCGATTCCTAACACCGTCTGGATTTTTTAAGATTTAAAATAAATAATAAACTGATATACAAATAAAGTAAAGTGGTGAGGCTGAAGATTTTATGTACCGACTCAGCCCTAGTTATATTCAGACAGGATTATAATTTTGATCGAATTCAACAGTTTTGACCATTAAATAATAAATAATTAAGAAAACAAGAGTCACTAGATGAGTAGTTTTCTAGTTGAAATATTGTTTAGACAAGATCAACTAGTAAATCATGTCGTTACAGTTAACGAAGTTGGACTTTGATGCAATTAAAGATGGACTTTGAAGCTGAAATCATTAGTAAAGAAATAACAAACTTGATGAGTAATTTCATAGTTGTAACATTAGCTGAGTAAATTTAACTACAAGTACAATAAGCTAGCATCTTCTTTAAGTTATAAATACCGTACCATCTGTAAAAAATCTACGGCGTTCAAATTGCTACAACTGAAAGCAGTTAAGACTGTTTCAGTGAATAACAATTATAATTTATGATTAGAAAGTCAAGATGGTTCGATCGCAGGCTGTCCAATTTTCTTTCACATTTTTTAGTAATAATTTGAATCTGACAGTCTAGCATAAAATAAATTCTCCGACGACTAATGCATATATAATTCTATAATATGCGAATAATATTCAGCAACCATAAAAATTGAGTAATATTTTTTAAATTATTGTATTAAGACTAAATCAATAACAACTGTCTGAATTAGTAAAGAAACTGAGAAAAACCCCAAGCAAACAAAAAGCTAATATTCGGGAAATAGATATCGATTTCAAAACTCGGACTTCTTTCGTATCAACGCAAATAGAAGCATTTCCCAATCGATACTTTGAAATTTGGAAATTGTTCAAATTCTATTTTGCGACTACATTATTAGAATGACGTTGATGGGAAATATTCAGAGTTTATGATTCGCGTTCATTCGGGTGGGTCGAAATATGACTGTGAAAGAATCATGTTTAGTTATACAGTTTTTGATGTTTTATTTATTTATTTATTTATTTATTTATTTATTTATTTATTTTTATTTTGCAGGTATTGAGAACGAAACGAAGTACAAAGAAAGTGGAAATTTTTTTGAAGCAGAAATGAAACTGCCAAGAAAGTGCGCAGAGCGTGCAAGAGGCATTTGACACTACTCCACTAACACGTCTGACAATTTATCGTATCAGAAATAAATCTGAAGCAACGGGTTCAGTGGTTAAGACACCAGAATCTCGACATTTGTGACATGAGAATGAGATCAGAATCTGTCCCTGACATTTGTGAACAGTCAGAAAAACTCTATGCGACTTGCGTTTTAGGAACAGACTCCAGGAATGTAACAACGCTGATGGAGGGCATTTCTGGCACGTACAAGTCTAAACCTAACCCGATCTGCAGCAGTGTATCACTACTTTTTGAACTCACCCTTATATGTGATAATATAAGGAACTTCTGAATCGATTTGCACAGGCTACCTCACTTATTAAATACTCAAATAAGAATTACGGAAGCGAGAAAAAAATGTTCAAACGAATAAGTGAAATTGAATAAATATAGACAACCTTAATAAATGGTTATAAAATTTAAGTATTCTTCACATATAATGAATTCAACTAAAGCAGAACATTTATTCTATAAAAGGCGGAAATGCAATCGTAATGAACTCTATTCGCCATCTGTCGATAAAATATCAAAATTTAGAGATGATTATTCTTTATCAACGTAATATCAATGAATACAGTTGTGTTCATTTCATACGTTCATAAATGAAAAGGGTTTTTTTTTTTTGTTTTTATTTAAATAAAAATATCAATTGACATAGTAACCAAGGATGCCATTATGCAATGAACCCGTGAAAGCGAGTCATCGAAACAATAATTTTATGATTACGAACACTTGGTAATAAAGATTAAAATTTATCACAGTTACTTGTAACTAAGTTATGATATTTTTCAGTATATGAAGTAGAAGGTTTTTCAAATGTTACATTATGATAGATATCGTCTATTTCATATAGGGCCGTTGCGATACTCTTTTTCATTTATTTATTTATTTATTTATTTATTTATTTACATTATGAAAGCACAATAAATACAACCAGTTTATTGTAAAAAGAATATTAGGTATAAATTTCAAGATGCCCATAATTCTTTGAAATTAATATACATAAATGGTAATTATCTTGACTCAAATGGAATAAAAATTTTAGAATAAAGTCAGAATTTTAGAATAAAATAAATTTAATTTTTACTAAATAAAAATTTCCTGTATGTAAACAAAAACTTAATTAAATCTAGCTTTTTCTATTGGAAGGGGTATGAAAAACAGATGAATGTAAAGTGATTGTATGCTTGGATGTATATAATTTTCAAAATTTTATATATAAAAGGTTTTCTTTCTTATATCGATTTTTGAAATTGATTGTAGATTATTGTACGTTTATGATATTATTTTGTAATATAATTGGTTTGTCTATAGGCCCTTATTTTTTCTATACAAGCCCTGATGGGGCTTCGGAATTTTATATTTGAAATGATTTTTAATTTGTCCTTTTAAATCGGATGATTGTATTATAATGTATATTTTAAATAAATACTTTAAATAAATAAATAACATATGAATAGCAACTATAATAATAATAATAATAATAATAATAATAATAGTAATAATTCAATGCAATTCAAGTTTATTGCCGTTTCAAACAGCACCAATGTGCCAAGACAGAACAGTAAGAGGTAAACAAAACAAAAGATTAACAAATCTTGCAAATTGCCAAAAGGGTAAAAACCAAATAAGTAACACTAACAAACAGAACAAAATAAAATTTGACTCAAAATAAAATGTAAAATTAATTACAAATTGATTTAAAATATAATAAATAAATAAAAAATTGTAAAACGTGGGCAACAATACAGTGTTATGAAGAAAATACAGACGGCATAGCAGAATAAAATAAATTAAAAAGGATGTAAGATAAAATATGATTAAATACAATTACTAAAAGAAATGGAAACATAAATGCCAAATATTGAAAAGGAATTACAAATGAAAAATTACAAAATAAAATTAGAATAAAACTTAAGATCTTAACATTAAAAAAGGAAATAATTAAGTAATTAAAAAATATCAAAATCGGAATGGTACAGATTGTATTCATATTGGATCCTGTAGATCGTTGACCGTTGAGCATGGGCATGTTTATAAAGTGGCGGTTTGAAATACTTAATAATAATGTAACAACAGAGGGGAGAAAACCTTCAGATAAACTGGAAAGTCAAACCCACTGTTGTCCCCCAACAGGCCAAAAGCCCAAAAAGGAGTTAATAAAAAACATTTAAAAGAAAATATAATATTAGTTAACAAAGACAAAAAGGACAACAATAATACTGATTATCTAATAATTAATGTCAAAATCCTTATCATCGCTACGCTGGCAATAACAGCCGTGTCACTAAACCAGAAACAATGTTAAAATACCAAAAGTAAATAACTAAAAATTAATCTAGATATAGAAAAGATCTGGCTTTTTGCTGGACCGATTATACCAATCGGCCAGTTTCCAGCCAACGTTTAAAAATTTAGCATTAGTTTTAAAAAACTGAGTATTCAATCTCATACCAGTGCGACATATCCCCGAATGCCATTTTAGTCCTACATCTTCCAAAAGATCGGTAATAACCAGGTTGCCCGAAAAAAACGCTATAAAACAGATGTTTTAACCTTTTCTCAACTTGATTGTGTATTTTATAATCTTTTTTGAGCAATAATAATAATAATAATAATAATAATAATAAACACAGTGAAAATCAGTTGAAATTTTAAGAATGTATGGAAATTAAAGTAGTTGAGATTAAGCTCGAACGAATGTTTCTAAGATGTTTAAAATGTTGAAGGGAAGGTGCATCGTGAAGTTCTTTAGTTAATAAGGACCAACAGATTATATTCCAGATATTGATCTCTTTAAATAATTTACACTATAAAATGGAAGCATTATTTTTTTCTCTCTCGTGTGGTAGTGATGAGAGGAGTTAGTTAATATAGGGGGATTTCTAAGACAATATATATTACGTATATATTATATTTCTAAGACAATATAAATATGGCTAATTGAACAAAATAAAGTTCATCAAATGTTAAAATTTTTAAATTCTGAACTGACAGAAGAGAGCTAGCTTATTTAACAAAATGCGTAAAAAAACGTTTTTGGATTTTAATTAAAAGATTAATATTTTTTAGCGTAGTCGATCCCCATAAACATAATCCAAAACATAAATTTGTGTGAATGAAGGTGAAATATAAATTTAGTAAAATACTACGCGGAAGATGCTTGACTCTATAAATAATGCCTAAAATATGGACAATTTTATAGCAAAATGCTTTATATGAAGGCTCCACGATAAATCAGGGGTAAAATAAATTCCTAAATATTTATAAGAAGATTACTCTAGATAGAATATTATTGACACAAAGCTCAATTTCATTGAAGTCAATCTGTTTACGTTGATGAAAGATCATATAATATGATTTGTTTAAGTTTAGTGGAAGCTGATTGCAGATTTTATTTAATAAAGAATTTGCTATGTTTTTAAGTTGTTCTTCTGAATAAGCTGAGGCTAAGAATGTGGTGTCATCTGAAAATAATACGCATTGTGCATTGTCAGTAATATAAGAGAGGTCATTAATAAAGAGAGAGAACAGTAGTGGCGACAATAGAATCTTGGGGTACACCCTGATTATTAATTAAATTTGCAGAAAATTTTGAATTGACATTAAGTGAGTATTATCTATCTGAAAGAAAGGAAGCTATCCAATTCAAAGGTAGCCCTCTAATGCCATATAACGGATTTAATTTATTTAATAATAAAGCATGGGGAACCAAATCAAATGCTTTTAAAATCAAGAAACAAAGTTAATACAATTTTTTTTGAGCCATCTGAATATTAATATATTCGGATACTTCATACAGAGCTGTGGAGATGTTTTTAGTTGGGCGAAAGCCGTGCTGTGCATGAGAGATGAAATCATGAGAATAAATGAAATTACTTAAGCGAATAAAGAATAGTTTTTCGATACGATATTCAGTATCGATATCAAACATAGAGCCAAGTATCGATATACCGATATTATCGACAAGAAATTATCGATATATAGAGAATCGTATTATTCGATATTCTTTTAGAGCAGGCACAATTGCATGTATTTAGTTTCGAGTAATATTGAACTGTATACAGGCTGCTTCTGAATGATCTGCACAAACTTTCAGGATATGTTCCGGGGACCAAAACAAGCAGAAAATTTCTTATAAACATTGAATCAAAAACGTTTCTTTCTAAAGTTATAAAGGTTTGAAGGTGTCCTGCAGTGGACGAAATTAACGTTAAAGCGTATAGGAGTTGCAAACTGTGTGATTTATTAAGTAGGAGAAGAATGGAGAACTTGTTGGTTTCACAAGTTTCCAGGATCCGCTGACGAGGAGATGCAATATATGGTAATGGGGTAGAATAAATAAACAAGAGTTTTCAAATATTCCCAGAAGAATAAGTCTAATGGATTCAAGTCAGGAGAACACAATTTGCTTCAGGCGTCGTAACTCTTCTTCTGCTACAGGACACCTTCAAACCATTATACTCTAGAAAGAAGCGTTTTCGACGCCACTTTTCGTATGACATTTTCTGCTTGATTTGGTCCCTAGAACATATTTTGAAAGCTTGTACACACCTTTCAGAAACACCCAGTTTATTCTACAAGCGATAGTTTACAATAAAGAAAAGTTATTGTTTATTATTATTGCTGCAAAGAATATAATGTTTAATTTCTCAGTTAGTGGCAAAGCCTACGTGGATTAAACTTCTTAATTTATTAGGCTCTGGAGAGGGTAAATAAAATGCGCAAAAATAGAATGTACAACGAATTAGAGGCGCGTTGTGGTGGCGTCAGGGGTGGTATCGCCACTGAGCTCGGCAATTACCGATACTCAATTTTTTTTTTCGATACCACGATATTATCGAATAACGGATATCGAGACCGACACTGGCATTATCGAAAGAAAAGTATCGATATTACTTATATCAGTAGTATCACAACGTCCCTAATTTCATACAATGCTGAAGTCGACTTGTGAGTGGAGGAAAATGGCATGCTCCTATTAAGTATACGGGATGAGGCTAAAGTAGTGCATCTTAGGAAATTCGGATAGTAATTACTGCACTGACATTTTTCTCTTATTTGTTGCAGATACTGTAACATAAAAGTTAACAAAGGATGCGAACAAAGGATGTAACATAAAAGTTAACAAACGAGCAAACATAGCGAAAATGTTTTACATAAAAATTTAACAAGGAGAATCCATATCGATTGATCACTCACCAACTGCAGACGAATTCGGTTAAACATTCGTCAACTTTGCCTTCTTCAAAGCACACCATATAACCTATGTGTATCCCTCTAAAAGAAGGAGGGGGGGGGAACTAACAACTATCCGAGATAATAGTGGTTAGAACCATAGATTTTAGTGGTTTTGATAATTAAAATCTAGTTAAAAGTTTTATTTAATCAATTTTTTTAGAATTTTATTACAGGTCGATTATCATCGGAACCCTACACATGACCACTTCATCCTACTTTTACCGTATAACTTGATTAATAAAGAAAAAAAACAGTAGGCCTAAACGAGAACCAAATTAAATTTTAATAAAGAATGAGTAAATAATATGGCACAATTGGTCGACCCTGGAGATATAAATTATTAGCATAATAAAATAAGCATATATGAATATTATATGAACAAAGTAGCTGAATCTGCGAGCTCTCACCAGTAAAAATAAAATGGTTCCATAAACACTACTGCAAAGCTAAAACGGTGACAATGGAGGATAATGCGAGCTAAAGGACTTTGAATGAATATGGTGAAGTGATTGAATGCTACTGTTGGGTAGAATCTATTTGTGGAATTGCTTTGATATTACACAAAAAATGATGCCATTAGATAAAGAAACATGTAGGGGCTACTACTGTATAACCACGATCTGTAAACCAAACCGACTGAAATATCTCAGTAAAAGGTTAGGCATACTTTCTCAGCATCAATATCTCCCGCCTGAAATATTGCTACTACTATACAATACACTGCTTCACTCAACGCTCTGTTATGGCGTTCAATTTTGAGGCTCCACTACTAATACTAACTTAACCAGAATCTTCCGCATACAAAAAAGGTTTGTTAATCAAACTCCCAAATACGATTTCGGTAACTTATTATTTTGGACATTTCCGAATATTAACAAAACATCAAATATATATCCAGCAACTGGTATCATTTACTTTTAAGATAACTAATGGTTATATAAACGTACGTAATCCCCCAATAATTCAATTTTAATATGACTTTCATCCTTACTTCACCAGATCTGCTTTTCAATAAGACGCCCATTCGTCCGGCAGAAATATGAAAGTAACTGCATCTCTCATGCAGGAATAAAGTGGTGGGCCTATCTTACCTGAGAACTTACGACATATAGCCTCTTTTAAAAGAAACATAAAATTGTTCCTTAAATCAATTATCCCTACACCAAACACCTAATTTAAAACAACCCACCATTGCTTACTCCCCCTCTAACTCATTTACTTGAAAATTATCTACATATCATTTAATTTGCCGATAGTATTAATAAGAACCTATTTAATATTGCACAAATCAAATCGTATCTACTCAATTTTAACTGATGTATCTATTACTTTTACTATAATGTCTTACCCTCCGGAGATCACACATGTCGGCCTAAAGGCCATAACGCCTCCGGATAGGGTAATTGTAAAAAAATTTATAATAATAAACAAAATAAGAGCGCTGAGGAAACTGATGAAACAAAATCTTAAGGAATCGACAGAAAATCTAAGTAACTACAGTTCTAACGTTTGCGTTTTCATGGCCGGGCAGTCGTATATAAACTTAACATAAACGCAAGCAATCCAAGGGCCACTTTAGAGATAGACAAAAATTGACCACTGAGCAATGGCGAGAAGTCTTTACAGAGCAGTACCGAATATATTACGAGGGTCACTCCAAAACTAAGGCACAACATTTTTTTTTTATTTATTCTTTATTCTACACCCTTACAACTTATGGAGGTCCTTTATATACATCCTTTAGGCAGAGCCGCCCTTAGCATTCGCGGGACCCAGGCCAAAACTAAATACGGGGCCCTCAAACTTGATATATTCTCTTCGATCGTGTGAACTGTGTCAGGACGGACAGGTTTTTGATCATGGTTTTGATTAGCTTCATCTTCGTTGTCCAAATTCAAATTTTCATTTGAATCCGTATCCTCATTTTCGTTAATAAATTGAGGAAACTGTTCCGAACTGGTGCTAGGATTAACTAAGCCCTGGATTTTAATAAGTCCTGAACCCATGGTGGGGCACTTTTAAGCGCGGGGCCCGACCCTAAGGGCGGTTCTGCTTTAGGAACAACATGTCATTTATCCACATATTCCCCGTCCCTTTCAACTGCCTTACGCCATCTTGGATCGAAGGGTGTATACCTGCACGGTAAAAGTCACTTAAGTCTCGACCAGCACGCTTCAGCCACTGCTTAGTAGCGTGCACGAGTGAGTCGTCATCTTCAAACTTCGTTCCGCGAAGGGATCCATTTAGTTTACAGGCAGTCGCATGATGCCAGGTCAGGACTGTAAGGCGGGTTGTTCAGTGTTCTCTGATCTCCTTTGTGGCTTTGTGACTGGCATGTGCCCTCTTTCACCTGATAATCTGCTTGCTCATCGACAGCTGCATCTCCATACACCTTTTTCAACCTTTTGTTTATGTTTACCACTGTCTCGTTCTCACAGCAAAGGAACTCGATCACAGCACTAATACAGTAGCAATCTTGAAGGAGTGCCATCATGACGCCACTCACGGAAACGACTTAAACTACATTTGAATATAAGCAGGAAATATGTCTATGAACTCCATAAAATGAAAAGGTGTAGAATACAAAATAAATTTTTTAAAAAAACATTGTGCATTAATTTCGGAATGACCTCGTACCTTGTGGGTTAGAAGAATGAAGAATGAATTGTACTTCCCCGAGAGCAATGCTCCACAAAGTTTGATGTTGGGGGATAATAAACGATAAACATAGAAACATATCTCCAAATTTAAAAAAAAATTCCATGCTACTTATTTTATGACAACAGTTTGGCAAAGCCCCTACTTGCTTCAACTCTACTTTATACACCAAGTCCCCGCAGTTACGACGCCATAATTTACGATGTTTCGCATTTACGACATTTATAAATTACCAGCACTGCTTCGGGCTTACGATGCTTGTTTAGCGCTTACGTCAAAAAAAAAAAATTATAAAAATGCAAAATAAGCTTCTTGGATATATTTTTTTCCTTTTACAGGTATAAATAAACACATACAAAATTTCTTTGGATTACTATACTTGAGCTTCACTTTGTATTATTAAACGCATGTTTCATTATAGGAAATGATAATTCGACTTAGAAAGTTTCGACGCCAGGGCCTTACCCAGAATTTTTTTTTTCGGGGGGGGGGGGGGGGTCCG
>JAHWFO010061459.1:258132-280478 GCA_023313115.1 Rhysida immarginata | reverse complement strand
TAATAATAATAATAATAATAATAATAATAATAATAATAATAATAATACATTTGCACATTGACTACTATCACAATGGCGAGAGTTCGCCATGTTATTGATTTGTTATTGTGAGTACATGAACCCGCTTATTATGTATATCGAGCTTACCTCCACTGAAAGATTCTCATCAAGAAATATGCTTCAGCGCTGAATATTAAAAGGCAAAATTTTATGCTTAAAGTTTTATAATAAGGCAAAAACAGCTCTAAATTTTTTCAATACGTTGAGAAACATTTCCAATGTTGCGTCGACTTTAATTACCTGTTGAATGAATGAAATTGTAGAGAGGGAGCCACTTTTAATATCGAAACTGTTAATTATCGAAACCTAGAACGACAAAACAGATCAGCTGTGGCGCTGAGACGAAAAATGGCTTAACTCTGTTTAAAATCTTTGAGTATTTTAAATCTTTACTTTATTCCTTTCATTGCCTCACTGTTAATTAAACAACTAAATAGCTGTAGATTGTATTTATTTATTTATTAGAAGTTGTTTTAGAGAAAGTTAAGCTTCCTATATTTCTCAATATTACACTTGGCTAAATCAAAATCGTACCATAGCCCCCTAGATCGTAGCTTATTATCTAGGGGGCAACGATCGTACGCAAGTGGCGGGGGAATAGGGTGGCAAAAATTGATCACCTAGCCACCTTGCACCCCCCCCCCCCCCACCGCAAACAGAATCGGGCCTGGGCTAAATGAATGAGGACTAATAATTTTTGTATATGCATAATACTGGTTATTATACAACATATAATTCGATATAAAATTTATAAATCAAGCATGCTACTGATCTGTGGGACTTCAAAAAGTGATAAAAGTGACTGAAAAGTAGGGCCTAACTAAATTTCTCGGTGTTTTTAAATTTTCCATCATTATATGGATGCAGATAAAAGAGTTCCCCCCCCCGGCGTTTTTTTTTTTTTTTGAAAACCCCATACCAAACTTTGAACCAAAAATTACTTGGCTTCCCACTGTTCCAGTACTCTTTTAGCAGTATTTTTCAGAGTCAACCATCTAGATTTATGAAGTGATGATATGGTACTCGGCCAATCATCAAAAAAATGGTCAACCACCAATCAGAAGCAACTATCCCAAGTTTCGAAATTCCCTTTTCAAAGACATCGTGTAGTTATGAATATTACAACATCCTAATTTAACACGTTTCTGTTTTCGAGTAAAAGAAGTTATTAAAGAACTTCTTAATTTATTAGTCTCTTGACTGTTTTGTTTACGTTTGGATCATGTGAACCCAACATTAATAATTTTTTCATTTCGAGTTAGTTGTATCAATAGCACTTATTTTTTCCAAACGATTCGCCATGTGGCTTTATCCATGAAAAAGGTTTGTAGTTACATCCCAATCAAATGATTTGCCACTTGATTCAGTTTATTTGACAAAAGGCGAAAATCGACAATCAAATTATGTTTGAAGCTCTTTGTGGTTAACCGAGTTGGTAGTTTCTTCAAAAGGCAAATTATAGAAATTGTTCTGAATAGTCTCAATCAAGTCAGTTTTGAAATAAAGAGAAATAGCTTTATTTAGTAAATAATGTATCTTAATTCTTAAATTCAACTTCAAAATCATCAAATTCCATCAATAACACAAGAGTTTCACGTCCACATCAACGACTTCCATCACGAGTTTAGCAAAATATCAATAAATGAGGCCCTAGTTCCATCACAAACAAGGGCCTCAACATCAATAAATCCAAATTCATCCAGTGAAAAAGACATGGACTGAGATTCCTGGGGAGACACCAAGATAACTATAGGTGGAACAGAGATCAACACAGATCTAACTATACGGACTTTGGATCTAATACATAAATTTTCGTCCATAACAGAGTTCCATCTCCAAATAATACTTTATTGAATTACTAAAAAAAAAAACCCATTTAAAAACAGCACAATTGCTCCGTTAATAACTGCAGATTAAAATGTAAATAAGGTTTGTGCAAAGGAGTGCTGCCATCAGCACTTAAGGCGTCAATTTTTCCAATTACAGAACAAAGTCTAACAAAACATCAATAGTCCCATCATCACATCAATGTGTTCCAATGCTAATAATTCCAAACAAGGGCCTCAACATAACAAATCCAAATTCATCCAGAAAAAAAGCAGATGTGGACTCAAATTCCTGGGGAGACACAAAGAAAACCATAGGCATAAGAACTCGGAAAGGACTGGAGAACAACACAGAAGATATAATTATATGGACTTTGTGTTTGTTTTTAAATAAGTCATCTTTGAAATAAGGGGAGAGAGCTTCAATAGTAAATAAAGTATATTAATTCTTAAATTCAACTTCAAAATTACATACTTTCATCTCCATGTCACTGAGTTCCATCACCAGCCTCATGACTCTAACAAAACAACAATAGTTCCATTACCACATTAAAGTGCTTCATCGCCGATAACTCCAAACTAGGGTCTTAACATCAAAAAATCCAAATTTATCCAGGGAAAAAGCAGATGTGGACTGAGATTCTGGGGAGACCCAAGAAAAATAGAAAGGAAGAATTCAGAAAGGACTCTAGAACAACATAGATGTAACTATATGGACTGTGAATTATTTAGAAACTTGATTACATTTACATGTTTACTTAAATATTTTCTCCTAATATAAAGAAGAAATTAAGATTAATTACTTTAAACTTAGTATTAACAATTAAGATTATACAGAAAAATTGCATTCCATACTTTTTAAGATCTATATTAATTCAGCAGTAGTAGCATAGTCCTTAACACCATATGACTTACTGTTGGTAAATCTACACTTTCTTTATTGACATTTGAAGCCTCCTCTTCATTTTCATTACTTTTACAACACCACACACTTACTTTCTTCCCATTCCCATTTACTTTTAATAATAATAATTCATTTTTGAATGAAAACTTTTCCACATACATGTATATCAAACTTTTAAAAACCATTAAAAAAAAGTCTGTGTTAAATAAATACTTGTACATGTATTGTGCAAAAATCCAGATTAAAAAAAATGCTTCTATAGCCTGGGTTACTGCAGGCTAGAGCATAATGCCTAAAATATTCCCCTCAAATCCATCATTGGGGAGATGTTTAAAAAAAAAAAAAATGCCGTAAATCTTCTAATATAATACGCTTCTTGTATAACGCGATTCCCATTTTTGACTCGTCACGAGAAATAAAATATGGAAAAATACACAGAAACACCTCTTCGAATGTAAGAGGGTTGATTAATAAATTGTACTGACTTCTATTCATATCATCAGAGCTTTTTTATAGTACTTGCATGTACTTTTTGTATATGACTCACCATATCGTTTGTTAGCCAAAATGATTTTAATGGGGGGGAAAAGTGGTCTTAATTCAATAATTTGTATTTTGGTGTTTTATTAATAAGTTTATATACACAAACCACTCACATTAATGTGACCACCTTAACGGAAAACGGTTAAGTCCCTACGTTCAACATCAGCGGGAAACGGTTATTGTTTTTACTGTTTTTATATGACTCACCATATCGTTTGTAAGCCAAAATGATTTTAAAGGGGAAAAAAAGTGGTCTTAGTTCAATAATTTGTATTTTGGTGTTTTATTAATAAGTTTATATACACAAACCACTCACATTAATGTGACTACCTTAGCAGAAAACGGTTACGTCCCTACATTCAACATCAGCGAGAAACAGTTACGTCCAGAAGGTACGTACCAGTATCAGAGGTGGAGGGGTATAGGAAGGGTGTCAGAGGAAAGCAGAAAACATTGCAATTGTTGGAGTCATGGCTAAAGGTAGCGATTTATCCAACCTCCAAAAGGGCATGATCATTGGCTTCTGAGCCAAGGGCTAGGTATTTCTGAAACTGATAGTTTTGTGAACTGTTCGCATACCACAATGGTGAAAGTGTACCGTGTATGGCAGAATGGCAATACCCAAAATCAGAGACATACCAAGTGTGGGGCACCATAGGCCATAGATGACAGGTGAACGACGGCTACGGAGATAGGTGCAAGCAAACAGACGTGCAACCGTGGACCAACTGACCTCCCAGATGAACCCGGGGGCTATCAAATGTGTATCCTCAATGACAGTTCAGCGAACGTTGTTGCATATGGGCTCCACAGCACATGGCTGGTTCATGTACCAATGCTGATGGCTGTTCACCGGCGACAAAGACTGACATTTGCACGCCAGTACCGCAACTGGACAGCAACGGAGTGGCGAAAGGTGGCATTTTCCGATGAATCACGGTTTATGCTCCATCGGACAGATGGGCGATGGCATGTATGGCGTTCAGCGTCAGAAAACAAACACCCTGCAACACGTGTCGCAAGGGTCCAGGCCTAAAGAGGCAACGTTATTGTTTGGGGAATGTTTTCATGGCATGCCCTGGGTGCACCCATCATTGTGGACAGCACCATCTGTCCTTTCGGGCCATGTACACCCTATATGGAGATTGTTTCCTCAGCACGATGGCATCTTCCAGCAGGACAATGCGATGTGTCAGACAGCACACAGAGTCCGTGCGAGGTTTGAAGAGCACGAGGATGTGTTTACGGTTCTCCCTGGCCCCCAAACTCCCCGGATTTAAACCCCATAGAGCATCTGTGTGACACCTCGATCGAGTTGTTCACGCCATGGATCCTCCTCCGCACAACCTACGGCAGCTCTCCACAGAAATGGAGTCGGCATGGCTTCACATCCCTGTCAATACCTTCCAAAACCTTATTGACTCTCTTCCTGCCCGTCTCACAGCTGTCCGCGCCGCGAAAGGTGGTTATTCTGGCTACCGACAGATGGTCATATTAGTGTGACTGGACTGTGTAATTTTGAACAAAGACAAGGATGTTCACACTTACATGCATTTTTACATTTATTTGTACACTTTAGGGACAATACAACAATAAATAATTTAAATAGGCATGGACGGACTTCTTTTTGAGAGGTCAGTTTCTTATTAGTTTTTGGCAACAGGAAATTCAAATAAAAAGTGAATTAATGTATAGTATATTGAGCTGTAGATTGTAAATACTGTATAATATATATTATACGGTAATGTCGTTTGAAGTTCATGAGGAAGTGCAGAATGCAATTTCATCAGTTCGAGGCAGTTTTGAAGTTGCCATCTTTTTGAGAAGTTATTTTCGTATTAGCTTTTGACGACGAGAAATCGAAATAAAAAAGTGAATTAACCTACTGTATTATGAACTGGTCAGCCTTAGTTCGTTTGAACCCCTCCTGGGCCGTCGTCAGCCATAGCAGTGGTAATATTATCCTCTTTTATAATAAGGTCCCACAAATTTTGGTGCATTTTAGGCCAAATATTTTTCGCATTATAGTAGATTTACGGTAATAATGGTAAACTTCAGGATTAAACGCATAGCAGTTGAAGTTTACACAGAAAAGTAGCTAAAGGTGTCAAAGTGGGATTTTTAAGAAAAGTGGAAAAGTCTTTTCTTCATCTCTTTTGAGAATATTCCTTAAACAAAACAAAAAAAGTTTTTCAATTAAAAGATATAAAAATCTTTTCCTTAGAATCTGTATTATACCTGTTTTACTATCAGAATGTTCAATGAAAAGAAATAACTTGCTTCCAATGACAGGGTTGATTGTGCTTACTTGGCTGAAGAAAACGTCTTGTTGGTGATCGGAATATAAAAGACAGCTCACCTGGCAACCTGTTAAGCAACCACTGGGGTACTCGTTTCTTTTGACTTGTAAGCACTGTGAGAGCAAATAGTACTGTCTCAAATGATCCTGACACTTTTTTTTTTTACCTGCTTGATTGCCAAATGATTCTCTTTGGTTTTCAGTTTTTTGGTTGCAGATAGTGCATTAAGCGTTTTAATAAGGGCAACAGCTTTGCTCCATTGGAGTCCCATGATGACATTTCAAATTTTCAGTGATTCACCTTTTTATAAACCCACATCAGACATATTAAGAAACTGAAAAGTTAAACTTCTTGAGAACGGACAAAATATTTGATCTGTGCGAATGCAACTTTTCTGGTTCAGCATGGATGAATCCCAAAACCTTTTAAGGAGGAACAATTGAATTTGGGAGAATTGAACCCAAAAAACTTTATAAATTTGAAATGGCATGGAAATTTAATTTATGGGTGCATCAATTACAATTTTGAAACACCAGTGCACTGCAATCTTAAAAAAACATTACACAGGGATACCCTTCCATGCCTCGAGGATAACACCCTGCAGTTGCTACAAATTGGTGAACTGTTGCATTCTAATAGCTTGGTCCATTTCATCCCACAAATACTTTAGATTACATATGAGATGAAACCACACCAAATGAGCCCCTTGAAATGTAACTTTCTCATATCACAACATGATCAGATAAATAAGTCGACAACAATGTTCTGATACTGTGCCCCAGAAATTTAATATCTCCCATGAAAACATCCCTCAAACCAACCTGTAATGTCGATACCACACAGAAACAGTCTATCGCCCATGCTACTGTATGCACACAATATCTACACTCAACGTGGCAATTATAACATTTTCCCAATTGGTATTTGTGTAGTGCAGACATTTCATTCTTGTTTAACAATGAAAAATATACAAATCATAGACTGTTGTATCCCTCTGCAATTTGCTTTTGCCAGTTCACAAATTGTTGCCTATCAAAATTTGTCGTACATTCACTTCAAAACTCTTGTCAATGGCGAAACATTATCAGCCACAGTTCTCTATACATACGAGCACCAGTTAACTCATGTCCATAGCTTGACTTTGGCCATTTTCTGGGATGGAGTAAAAGAAATAAAATTCAGTTTGGGGCCATATAGCAACAATTTTGCAATTAAAATATAAACTCTGAAATTATTAACTTAGAATTTATAGTTTTATTAAGAAATCCAAATAGTAGCATTTTGAACTATTTTCTTTTTATAGATTTTTTTTATACTCAAAGTAATTCCAAGGTACACAGTAAGCTATGGACATCCTATTGTAGAACACACTTAATAAAAGCATTCTCACATTGCAATTTCCTATCATTCCCATTTGATATGCTGTTTAAATGATTGTTTGCATCTCTATGCTGTAGTAGATTCGGTGATGTTTTTCATCACTTTGTTATCTGTACAGAGATAGCTTAATCTTGAAAATGAAGGAAACTGAATGCCTCAAACAACGATACCTAGAACACGTGGTTATGAAACTTGCGTATATCCCTTTGTTGTCAGATAATTATAATCTAACCCTAATGTATATCATCCATCAAACAAACATTACCACAACTGGATTATCCCAATTAGCATACTGTTAAACCTGTAGCTTGCAGAAATTTTTCTAATGAACTAGACAAATACATATTATACATGTATTTTAGAATATTCATATGGCTATAATCAAATGGCTGCAAATCATTTTAGAATATTCATATTCTTTTTATTTTTATTTAAAACAAATTTTTATTATACATAAAAACATGAATACAAAGATAGGGAAGGCTATCATATTAGAAATTATAATAAAATGAAGATGTCCTTTTGTAGAAGTATTAATGAGAATATATTGCAAAGGAAACCAATATTTTCCTCTTTACATGATAGAAAAATGAAACCAATATATATTTTTTTTTAATCAACTAAAATCTAGAGTGATTTTACACGGCAGGAACATTTTTTTTTATACTTTGGAAAGCCTTAAGCTCAAACAAAAGATAACAATGCTGCACTATGCACAATGTTATTTAGGTGATAAAATCAAATGAACAATTTAAATAAATAAATGGAAAAGAAATTATGAAAAAATGAAATCTAAAATGAAAACATTTTACAGTGAATGTATTTCAAGTCACTTATGTCATTAGCACTATACGAATTTAAAAAACAAGATCAAACTCGTCAAAAGAAATACCCCTAGCTTCTTTTTCATTTAGGCAGAATAGATATCAGAATCAGAAACAATGATATTTTTGTATAGACATTTTTTTTGTATATATAAAGTCTGTAAATAAATAGAATGCTATTTCATAATAATGTAGAAATAGAAATAATAATAGTTGCAGACTATTTTTTAAAGCCTAACATTTACAATGTATAAATAGACCGAGTACATTGAACTAGTAGAAAACAACCTGCTGTCTCATCTCTTGCAAAGACATACTTTTGTTCACATACAAAAATATGAATAATTTAAAAAAATGATGTATAACAAGATGAGAAGAAAATAAAAATAATCACAAGTACACATAAAACAAGTTTGATTTTCTTGGTGCAGAAAATCAAATACATTCTTTAAAACTGAATGTACTAAGAAAACAACTAACAAAAAATTATCAACCAAAAAAAATAACAAGAAGTAAGTTTTCTTTTATAAATTTAAGCGTTTGTATTTTCTTTTCTTTTCACATGATCTTCTGTATAGGGAAAACCAACTACTTTTCGCCTCGGCATCTTCTTTATCACAAATAACTTGGTGATTTCTTCTTTTCTGGAAAGAGAGCTGATGAGAAAGTAATGCACATTAAAGAAAAATCATTAAAAAGCCAATTCATTGTAATTATACAATTAGTGTGATTCAACGAATATTTAATGGGCTATACTTATGCCCTGTAAGATCATATGGTTATGAGGGTTGCCCTAATGAAAAGTGGATGCATTCCGTAGCATCACAAGTACAGCAGCAACAACAGTGCTCTAGTGAAGGGGTGTGCTCGTAGATTCCAGATGTGTTACAGAGTGCAATCCCCCTTTTGTGTGTATACAACGAACATTAGAAGAAAGAGGTATAAAGATGGATGCATCCAGGACAGAGCAGTCAGGAATAGTGCTGACTGATTTTCTTTGACTACCGTGGATGACTGCTGATTGAATTTCTGCCAAAGAAATGCACCATCAATTCTGTAGAGTACTGCGGTACTCACAAAACTTCTGCAATCAATCAAAAACAAATGCACTACTGCATCTTCTCTCACAACAAGTGACCCTTCTGCACAACATGATGTTAAAGAAATTCCGGTGGGAAGTCTTGGAACATCCTCCCTACAGCCCAGACTTGTCACTATGTGATTACCATATAATTGGGCCACTCAAGAAGATATTGCAAGAGAAATGTTTCAATTCGGATGAAAACGTGAAAAACGTTCTCAAAAAATAATCATAATTCTTTTATGCAAAGGAAATTGACCTGTTGTGTAAACGATGGAACAAACGTCTCAACAAACATGATGATTACACAAGTTTCAAATAAAGGTATTACATATCCAGAACGTGTCCACTTTTCATTTGGGCAACCCTAAAGAAATCGGCTAAAAACTACTGAATGTCTTAGCAAGGCGGCTTTATTTACTATCTCTAGCCAAAGGTATTTATTGAAAAGCTACAGCTTGCCAAAGTTACCAACAACAACTTTAATCTTTGAGTTATCAATGATAATTAATTTTAATAAATATACACATACTTTTCTAAGATTGATTTGAAACATACTTCCTAACAACTTTGCAATAATAATACAATCCATCATTTCCAACATAATTATCTTAATTAGAATTTATTCAATTTTTCAAACAAACAAACATTCGAATTAATTTTAAATAGAAGATATCAAGTTAAACACATGACTTGATACGTTATTAATGACGATATCCGACGGTGGATACGGCCATGCCTTTTGGAATGGTGACAATACGGTAGCAACCAATTATCGCCGGACGGGCAGCCAAAGAAACAATGGATGGATCGTCTTGGAGAAGACATGGTACTTACGCCAAACGACACCCTGGACAAAGCAAAATGGCATATGGCTTGTAAGAAAAGTGGATCACATACAGACGTGGGATAAACGCTAAGATGAAGAACTTAAACCAGGTAAAATTATGTTTGTTCCCTTCTTCTGACCATACCAGTTGATGTTATTACCTAGGATACCTTTGAGACTTTCTTTTTTTTTAAAAGTTAATCCAAAGAAACAGTAAATGAATATCCATTTAACAGATGAGAATTTCTTTCAACCTAATTCCAAACTTTATAGGTTGATGTTGGGAAAGAATACAGATAATAGTCTTACACTGTTTATTGCTAGCATCATAACTATTTTCCTCATACTTGGATGATATTTTTATCATTTTTAACATAAATATCAATCTAATTCTTTTTTTTGTCAAGTTAAATATGATTTTCATAGCATTTGCCTTTTAAACTTATGTCTATTTCTATTTGACCCCCTTTTTTATTTCTAAAGTATTAACTATTATGAAAGAAAAAAAAAACCTTTTCCCACAAAAAAGACATGGAATGCCAGACATGCTTTTCCAAAGCTACGCCTTCATCTCAACAGCAAGGTAGAGTAGCGAGTAATTTTTTTTCTTTGACTAACAGGCAATTTTATTCTTGTTTATTAGTTTGTTTTTTTGCACACAACTTGCTAGGTTTTTTTATTATTTAACAAAAAGTTAGTTTGGCATACTTTATATTGAAACTCCATGACAATTGCTGCGATATAATGCAAAAAAAAATTATTCATTAACAGTAAAGCTGTAACCATCCTTATTTTTCTGGACTTCGTCCACATAATTTATGTCCCAAAGACTTTCTGGGAGGTTGACTCTTTCCGGTTCTATGCCATCTTAATATTCTTTTATCCAAACAAAGGTACAAAGTTGACTTCGGTACCATTAAATCTAAATAATGTTGAACAGCTTTTTGGACAGCCTTCCCTATAGGTTAAGAAAGGAAAAGTAACACAAATCTCGTCTACAATAAAGATTTTTGTACATCAAATGTGCATTTCAGCCACTTTGTGGCCATCTTTTAGCAAAATACCATTGGCATTTTGGCCATAGGTATTTTGCTGAATGATGGCCACAATGGCAGAAATGTGCATTGGATGTATTAAAATCATTATTGTGGACAAGATATTTTAGTCTTTTTATCCACAGTTTTTTGGTATTTACACTTCTCTATCGGTGTAACCTGTTCAGTAATTCCAAATTTCATAAAATATCAAACTTTTTAAAATTTTTCATAACTTGTAAAGAGACCTAACTTGGAAAATTCAATTATACTTTTCAAAGGAAAATAATTTTATTCCTTCAAACTTACTTAAATTGCAAACTAATTTATTAACAGCCCATGACTGACTGACTGTATTATTTGATGAACGGCTGTTGCCTTCATCACAGGATTCATTCGAAACAGAACCCTGTTTATCACTGTCATCAGACTGACAATGTTTTGTTATCTTACATGGTGGTGTGAAAGCTTCTTCTCCAGTCCTGATAAAATAGCAAGAACAGTAAGTATTAAAACTTAAAAGATATTTCTCAAAACCAACAAAAGAAATTTTAATTGTATTATTTGCAAACCAAAAATTAATTAAGAATATGATGACCAAATCTCACCCTGGATCTGCTTCAAAAAGCAGTCGCTTTTTAGTTTTATTGTTTGGAGAACTTGGAAGGGTATTTTGATTGTATGAACGCATACATTCATTGATGTTTTGAAGTTTTTCGTTCGATTGTGGAGGCTGAAAATAACATTATGACGATTACAATTGTTTCATGAGATTAAAACAACACTCAATTATATTTTGTCCTACATTCCTCAACTCGAGGCATAGGGACAATATTTTGAGATTAAAATAATTTTACTGTATTAATAAAAATTTTAATATAATAATAATAATAATAATAATAATAATAATAATAATAATTGTAACAACGATAAGGGAGGACCCGATCAGATAATCTGAAGGGGTAAGTCCCACGTTGTCCCCCAACAGGCAAACTGCCCAAAACGGGGTTAATGAAAAACATAAAAAGTAAAAACATAAATAAAATAATCAGAATAAAAAGAAAAGAAAGATTAATCAGGAAAAAGAGATACACAATTATCATTAAAAAATATCAATACTTAAAGGATTCATGTTATAATTATGTATTAATTTATAAGCCGGATCTAGCCTTTGAAGTTAATATGAATATGTTAATAAATATTTTGAATACTTTCAGCTTTTTTGTATTAAAACTCTGCTTACAGAAGGGCAAAGTTAGCTAGAGAATATGCTAGTTAGTATGGAGTGCCTAAATGATGTAAAGCAAAAAATATATTGAGATAAACAATAACATACTGGAAAAAATATAATAGAAACTAGCATTCTCAAAGGTTCACTAAAGTAGCCATTAATAAATACTAGTTTTAAGAATAGATCACATCTGGCATGTTTATTATGAAAAAAGTAACTTAAAGGCAGTGTTCTCCCCAGAAAATTTTATTAGGTGGGTGGAAGGAAGAAACAGCCAGATGGACAAAAATTAAAAACCAGCTGAACATCATGGAATGTTATTAACAGTTTTGTTTATTTAGCCGGGTGATCTCCGAAAGGCGTACCCTTTCAAAAGTGTCTGGAGAGAACACTGATTAAGAATATCTGTTTCTGCTACAAATAGGTTCAATTTTAGAGTGATCAACATGCAATGGCAACCGTAGTTTTATGATACTGAAGGCTCACCCGAGGACTATTTCCAAAGCAGTACATCTGTTGAGTTCTGGGAGTCAACTGGGTCAAAGGTGAATTTGTTTTGACTGATGGAGATGATAATGGGGCCTTGAGGGGATTCTTCATTGGAGAAATGTGGAAATTCTTCATTCCAGGCACTCTTTAGAATTATAATTAAAATTGTTAAAATTATCAATGACAAAATGGCAAATCAATTTATTTCGAATCTCAAAGTAATAAGTAATTGACTTACGGATATGATATTTGCAATGCAGGCTGAGATGGTTGTTGAAGGAATGGTGAATTGATAGGAGTCTTGAAAAAAAAAAAATTGACTATAAATTTTAAACGCTACATATATGGATCTGAAATTTGTTTTTACAACATGCAATATTTGTAATATAAAATCTAGAAGATTTTGCACATTTTCATTACTGCATTATGCTTCTTTATCATAAAAGAAATTGACAATCCTTGAAGAGGCCAATAATTAGGGCTAAAGAAATTATTATGATGCCATACAAGCTCATTTTAAAGATGGGAATAGTATCAAACCTTTCTGCTAATTTAATAATAAAGATGTAAAAATCTCGGTTTCTTTCTAAAGTTTGAATTGCATTGATGTACGAGGGTCTAATGTCAATCAAATGAAAACCAGAAATATTTTTTACAGCTCCTTTCTTGCAGACAGAATTGGAACAAGTACACTATTTTTCAATGTACTCCCCCTGTTTTTCGATGCATTTCTGCCACCGAGTCGGGAGGGCATGGATATTTTGGGGAAAAGAATATTTTGGCTGCACATACAGCCACTCATGCACCACCTGTTTCACCTCCGTGTCGGTCGCAAACTTGTGGCCACATAAGGAGCCCTTTAGTGAGCCAAAGATGTGGAAGTCAGAGGGCACGAGGTTGGGAGAGGCGTAGCAGCTCCTGGCAGGCATCAATTTGCCTCTCCTTCATTTCGGGCGTCAGCTGACGATGGACCCATCTTGCAGCAACTTTCCGGTATTTCAGCTCATCATGGACAATATACTGAGCAGAGCCATGACTGACCTGTAATGCCGTTACAATGTCATTGTTGGCAACCCGTCTATCATCTCCTCCACCGCTGCAATCGCCTTGGCTGTCACAAGACAATGTACCTGGCCTGGCCTCGGCGCGTCCACCAAACTTGTTGTACCGCTGCTGAATTTCTTACACCATTTGTACACATGAGTCTACGATACACATGCAGCACCATACTGTGCCAACATGCGTCGATGGATTTCTATTGGTTTCGTGCCTTCAATGTGTAGAAAACGGATCACTCCATGCTGCTCTTCTTTGGTGCATTCCAACAGAGGGGCCGCCATATTGGAAACTCCAATGATGGCGTGGGACCAATGCCAATTGATGGCGGAAGAGTCCACGTGCATTCGTACCGGGTCTGATCGTAATGGGAGCGGTTTTCGATTTTCTACAGCGGTTTTCCGGTTTTCATTTGACTCAGCCTCGTATATTATGAACAATATAATTTGCATACAAAAACTTGGATGGCCTCTCAGTCGATTCCTTGGAATTATAATCAATCCTTTAGAGATTAAAAAGTCTGAATAAAAATTCCACAACTATATTATAGGTAAACTTGCGATTGAAGTATAATTGGCAAGTTCTTTCCAGTTTTGTATTTTGGGAACATCAATGCTCTATTGAATTCATTTAAGAATTTTCAGATCTCAATTACAAATTCCATTCGATGTAAAAATCACCTGTCAGTAGATTTCTCTAATTTATCCTAGCTCTATAGGATGTGTCTATACATTTGTAACAAACATCAGGAGATTCCTGGAATCAAAATAAAAAAGAATGTCCATATGAACATGTCCTACAAAACGTTATTACAGAGTTACACATGTCAATTGCTTTCATTCACGTCGGTGGATAGGGCATCAAGGCCCAGTGCATTGGCCTGGTCTGGCCTAGCCTGTTTCCTGACCTTAATCCACAGGACTTTTATCTGTGGTGTATGCTACTCCGGTTAATGCTACCATTTCTTGCTATTCCAAGATCAGTTCTTTATACTTCCAATAAATAGAACTTGCCATAAATTGTTAGGAATACACAAGCAAATGAGACTTTCTTAAAATTAGACTTCTCAGAGACAAATCGGTTCCCATTAATTTTACTTTATTTTTTCTTACTCCTTTGTTGAAAAATAATTCTGCCTTTTCTAGTGCTTTTTTATTAATGCCACAAATGTTTTATTTTTTGATCAGTACTACCAAAATTGCATCTAGTTTAAAATTGAGGCCAGCATCCTGATTTAATTACAAACTTGCCCTTATAGTCCGTTATTGTTACACTAGAATGCATAGTGTTGCATCTAGGTAGAAATAGAAGGGCACGTTGCCCTGCCCTTTTTCGTTGGATTTATTATGTAACCATTATAATGTGTGTTTATATCTCTGATTTGCCCTACTTTCGACCAAATATGCCCTAATTATTACTCACTTCCCTGCACTGCCATTTTGCTAGATGCAACCCTGATGCAGTGCATCATTTCTTGCAGAGTGGCTTGGTAGATTTCGACAGAAAAAAGGAACAAACGACAGTGGCAAACAACTGCCACTACAATGAACATGATTTTGCCATACTGTTTAACAGAGTTGCCCTGATTTCCTATTTTGATAGTATATCCAGTGAATAGTTGGCAGATGGAATCCAAATGGTGTGCTCTTGAAAAAAGCCTCTTCTAATAATTAATAAAATAAAAAATAAACTAAGAGTTTAATTATTATATAAGAGTAGGAGTTGAATTCTGTATAATTAATTAATTATTTATATGTCGGCTCCACAAGACCTCGTTTCATCTTCAATATTTGTATTTCTCCACATCGGGTGACTTTTTTAACTGTTTTTAATATTTATTATTATTTATTTTTTAAATTAAAATGGAGATATCATTTCTTAAATTAATTATAAGAGTTTAATTTTAAAAAGTGTACTAATATTGTTTTTTTCAATAGAACACTGAAATAAAAAAAGTTCTAATTATGTCACTTGATCTTTAAATCTAATCTTTATATTTTTAAATTTTTGACTAAATTTATATTTGTGAAAAGAAAAGACAATACCTCTAATCCCAAATGAAGAGCAAGTTATGAAATACAGCTGTTACTCCTTGAAAAATAATGAGAAATGTTTTTTGTATTTTGATTTCTTTTTAAGATGTAGAAGGGCTAATGGCTGCTTATAATTAGTGCAATCTGTTTTAGACTACTTTTTAACTACAGTATTTTCACATCCAATGAAATGAAGTAAACTATTAATATAACTATGAGAAAGAATAAAATATTATCTACAATTTCGCCATAAAACACCTTCAAGGTTGTCATACTGTCTTCTGCGGAAGCATGCTTAAGAGTTGGTACAACTGTATTTACTCGTGCAAAATTTGATCCTGATCATGACAATTTCATTTTCTCATTCCTAGTTTATTAAATTCGCTTCATTAAAATTTAGCTGTCACTCTACAATTTTTTTTATGATGATCTGGAAACCAGTTAGCTCATAAAAGCAGGACTATAAGGGTAATTAGAGGTTTCTCTTTTCTTTGCAGGTTTTTAATTTCATATTTAGCTTTCTTACTTGCAAAAAATTTGACAGTAATACCTGTCTTGTTGATGTGGGTGTAACAATAAAGCTTTTCACTTCAGGTGTGAAAAGATTGTTGTAAAAATATTTAATTGATTCCCTTCGATGATCACTGATATACACTTTGAAAACCTGTAAATATAAAATGAATGAAAGGTTAAAAATTCTTTCAAAATATTTTCACATTTACGTAAACACAGGTGGATCCTGAACTAGTTGGGCAAAATTAGGGATTGGATTTGATTTGTCCTAAGAATGAATAGTTCTGATTAACATTAGTCCAAAAATACATCCTTCAGGAGTTAAGACATATTTAATTATTCACCTTCAAAAAATAAGTATTTCCAAAGTTTTGATTGTACATACATATTAGGATTTGTGCTTTTTTTTTTTAATTAATATGTTCAACAAGATGTTAAAACGAGTGCTCCAATCTAAAATCTAAAGACTCTTGTTTATGTAACTCCAATAAATAAGAGAGGAGTAACATGGTCAGCAGTTAAAAAATTATGCAAAATATGCCAGGAATCTTTGAGCGCGTTCGACAGTCCATGTTTAGACGAACAGAAGCACATGTGGACATTTTCAGTGCACTTAGCCTGTTAGTATGTATTATCATAAATGTCATGATTTATATGTAAACACTTTTTTCCATTTTATGTTTTATAGTCATAATAACAATTATTTTTGCATTGATTTCAGTAAGACCATTTTCTATTTTTAAGATTATTACTTTGCTTTATCTGCCTGGTTAATTGGCATTATATGACATCAATTGAGATCAGCAAGTGACAAATACCTAAGAATAAAATTACATTGCATTGTGATCACATTGTTAGATGACCTGCAACTTCAAGCATGTGGCTGAATTACATGTGTTGCGCGTTTAATACTGAAGAAATATGGCATCGCATTGGAAACCTGCATAAAAAAGCGTTATGCCATATAAAAAAAAAATACATAAAAACTGCTTACATGATCAGGAACTTTCAAAACTTCTTTACACGTGCTGACAATGGTTTTCATCATTATTTCTCTTGATGATATCTTACAAATGGCATAGATGGAACATATCATGATCTATTTTAAGTTTAATAGAAAATCTTGATTAGCAATTTTGAAAATTAGTACTTTAAAAGGAAGAATTTTTCAGGCAACGTCATGATAAAATTTTTGATTATAAATTTACGGTAGCTTTACCTGATCTAAATGATGATTTTTCATTAAATAAGATTTGCATAGGACAGTGTATTCTATGCAGCTCCAAATTTTATTTTGCTAACATAATAAATTTAAAGCACATCATTTAAATTTTATTTACAAGGAAAAAAAATTCAATGCAATTTAATAGGCAAAAAAACATTATTTAAATCAATACTCACAAGATCAGACGAAATGTCTAATGCACTGCACATTTTCTCCAATCTTCGGTAAGCTAATCTACCAACTGTAGAAGAGGTCAAAATAAGTTTATTGAAAACATTATAATATTCATCCATAAGAATTTAAATTTTAAGTGAATTTTAAGAGAATCCTATAAGTTAAGTCGTATATTTTAAAGACTGAAGCATAAACTGGATTTAATTATTTTTGGATTAACACTTAGCGAGTTACATCAAAGAAATTAAATTTTCCAAAACAATAGATTTAATTCTTCAAAGTGAGAAAAAAAATTACACTTGGCCTTATAACTTCATAACACCTTTCAAAGAAACAAATATTCAAAACACTAATTAAAAAATTCCGTTAACAGGTGTTAAATTCTTAATTGAAATTGTGTAACTTAGGGGAGAGAGAAAAAAAAAAAGAAAAAAAAAATAGTACTGGTAATCTATTTTTTGTGGACATTGTAAAAATTTTAAGACCATGAATCCTATAAAATCTTCCTTTATAGTTTTTAAATACTAAAACAGAAGTAATTTTAATCATCCATAAATACTTTTTGTATAAAATCTATGAACTGTAGTGGACACAATAAAGTCTACTTTTCTCAACAATGTTGTTGGCCCTATCATATCTCATAATAATGTCACAGTTATTGTTTGGTATTTTTGTGATTGTGATATGGTGATATTCTTCAGTTTTAATGAGGACCTCAACCCTAAAATATCTTGGAGATAGGGCTGGTGGGCTAAATATGCTAAGGCAAGGGCATGTAGTGTAGAGGAAATGTTCAGATTTTTAGAAGGTAAGTATTTGGCTAATGGGTAAATGTATTTCCGATATATTTTTGGTAATGTTTTTGGTTTAGTTTTGGAAAAATGGATGGAATTTTGCTACAATGAAAAGATCGAAGTTGTATATAATATGAGCAGATTTGAATCACCATGTATATCTGTGTATTATATTTTTATAACAAACCTGAAAAATTTTTAACTATATATTTTTATATTTTTCTGTATTTGTCATTTAGTTTGGAAGATTATACACAATGTGGTAAAAAATTAGATATAATATTGATCTATCTGGTGAAATAAGATCAGATTGAAAAATATATAAAATCAATTAATAAATTTGTAAAATATTAACCTCATTAAATATTTCCACATAAAATCTCTAATTTTTACAAAATACAGAAATTTTAATTTTCTAATTTGGGAATCTAAACAAAACTACATTAATCCTAACATGTTTCACAGCTTACCTTTATGTAAAAAAATAGTGAGTGATCTGGGAATATTTACATGATGAGATGCATTAGAAGATGTACCATTGGAATTATGACATGATGCAGATGGGGTTGAAAACCTATAAACAATAAATGTAAATTAACTATCCACATAATTGTAAATATTAATTCTTATTTAAATATTAAAAGGTTGTATCTTAAAACTTATCTTTACCAAAACTTCAACATAATGAATATATAAAATTAGGCATTTTTCTTCAGAGTGTTCAATGATAGATCATGAAGGAATGCAATACTACGACATTACTGTATTGTTAGCACAAAACATCTAAAACGCAGGGATGTTGTCCACTCACATTGTTTTAACTAGAAATTTCAAAAACGGAAGTCAAATGGCATGGCTATTTTAATTCCTACCAGCGTTCCTGATAAACAATTTGTGTTCAACCGATTCACCCCTTGAGCATGTATAAGCACGTCATTTTATAATGCACTCCGATTAACATCAATTCCGATATAACGGTGATAGGTCATTGAACTTTTTCCCTTCTTTCCTATTTTCTTGTACCCAAATTAGAGTGAAGATATTTTATGGGCTGACTAACCATATTTTAACAGATTCCTACTGTGCTACTATAAAATGGGCAATTTAATTTGATAAATGATTTTAATATATAGTGTTAACTTTTCAATTATGACATATAAATGACCCTCTTAGTCAAATGCTTGTACATATAAATGACCCTCTTAATTAAAATATGAACCACAATACTTAAATTGAACTCTTAGTTGACCTAAAATTGATCATAGATTGAATGGACCTCAGATGCAAGATAACACATACATCCTATTTTTAGTTTTCTTTCTAGGTACCCCAGTTTTTCATCTTGTTTGAATGAAAAATAATATGCAAAATAATTTTTTCACCACAATAGTTTTTTTTGTGTATCTCATTTTATCCACAGCATACCATAAGTAGCAGAAATCTTCTTTGGGAACTTTTGACATACAGCAAGGCTGTCTCCAGGTGTCCTAAAGAATACTAAGTAAACAAGTAGAATCCCAAAGATAGTGTAAGAATCAACATGACTATTTATTAGTCTTTAGGATACTTGGAAATAGCCTTGTTATACAAGTTTCCACAGTGGCCCAGTTGGTAGATGCAATGAGCTGAGATTCATGGTCCCTGGTTCGAATCCAGGTCACAGAATCTTCCTTAGTTTTTTGTTCTAATTTGCTATCCATTATTGATATATGTTAATACAAAGATTTTTCCTATTAACATTAAGAATACAAATCTATTAAAACACAAATTCCATGGATTATAATTACTATAGTTATAGTGTATTAGAAGGTATCAATAGAGAGATGAAACTCCTTAAAATTTATATTAACTTCAAAACCAGAGCAATCTATGCAAGTGCTCTCCTTTTTCCAAAACAGTTTTAGAATATGTGAGGTGCGCACAGTTATAATGACAGTAGCACTAGAAAAGGATCCATTCTATCATAGCCTTGTGACTTGCAAATGATAAAATGCAGAAAAGCAGACATCAAAAAATTAAAATGTTTTAAGTAAAATTAAAAGTTTCTGTGGTTGTAAAACTTGTGACAGGAAGCATTGACTGAACCAGAACTGTGAATAAAAGTTTCTTGAGCATTTGCATTAAGATGGATGTTCTTGAAAGCAAAATCAACAATGATCTACATAGACTTAATTCCTAATAAATTCTGCTGTTATGTTATATAAAGGAAAATTAGCAAATAATTTTAAACAACAGGTAAAAGAAATGCTAAAAACTGACATAGCTTAACCGCTCAAAAATCCAAATAACATACTGACTTTCATATGATGGTGGGAAAAGTGAATTTATTACTCTCCATTGGTAATTACCAGCCTTCCTATTGCTAATTATACTGTTTTAGGATTTTCCTTTTTTTTGGGCTTATTTTTAATCTAAGGTTTGTTTCATCATTTGATTCATTATTTACAACCATCCAGTACAGATGAGATCTCCAAATTTTTTCTATACACGATATTGCCTGAGGAAACTGGAATGATTCACAGGGACGGTAGTAGCCTTAGGTTCAACTGGGAGGACTATGAAATATGTATGTAAAACATAACTAAAAACTGATTTAATGGCTCACAGATACGTAGAGCAATGTAAAGTAAGAACAGAAAGTGTGAAATTCGTTCTCCAGGTGTGGTGTGTACCCCTGTGGAACGGTTGGGTATAAACTTCTGGAACAGAGTGTTGGCTCCAAAAAAGTTTGAGAAACACTGTACTAGCCAAATGCAGATTGGAAACTGTTAATAGGGGCTAGAAAGAAACACAACCATTATTGCCAATGCAAGATTAGAACCTGAGACCTGAAGATCATCAGTCAGAGAATCTGTAGCCTGTAGCCTGAAGATCATCAGTCAGAGAACCTGTAACCCGAGAACCTGTGATTGTTGAATTTTTTTTTTTTGGTTCTTAGTATATTTAGTTTCTATTGGTTTCAATTCTTGCTATTCTATTCGTTTAGCATATACATGTACTATTTTTTGTGAAAGGGGATTAATTGAAAGACCTATTCAAATTTCTCTTGGGGGGATAATTATGTTGAAGCAGATATTATTCACCATTACAACTTCACAGTTTGTCATTGGGTGAACATGTATGTGAAGAATATAACTGGTTTATTTATCTGTCTACATCTTGCTTCACAACTGAAACTGCTCTTTCATTTGCAAACTTGCTGTAGGCATACAGATTGCAAAACTGCTAACCCTTGTATTGAAATTAGTCCCCTTTAAGTGAGACAATCAAAAATATACTGTCCTTGAAGGCAAAAAGCACATCCAAAAGCCTCAGTTAATATCCTCGTAATGAACAACATCATCAAGAGGATATAAAATAATTCCAAGAAAGAGGAGCAAAGGTGTTATGCAGTGCAAGCCAAAAAGTTTTAAGCTGAATGCATTTAGGTTTAGGAAAAAAATTTGGAATATGCTAAATTATATCTCGAAGATGTTAATGTGTAATTGTATTAGATTTAGCTTTGAAAAACTGAAGAGGATTGCAATTCCACTGCTTTATTTTTTATTTTTTTGCTAAACTTTTCAAATCTAGGTGTTATTAAAGCTTATACAAATACTGACTATAGTTTAGCAAAAACTGACCATTCATACGAAGACCAGAAGCTGTAACGAGCCAGATAAATGAATAATGTGGTCAATTTTTGACCCAGAGAAGGGTTGGGCTGTTGGGTTATTCTATAAAATGAATGGACCCTTCTCTCAATCATAATGGTTTAATTAATGTTGCATGTATGCTACAAATTCTTCTGCTTTCAAGGACACATGTGAGCAGTTTTAAAAAAAAAATAATGATTGTGGCTGTTAAGGAATTAATAACGAAATTGTAAATTTTGTTCTCGAAGGGCACTGTGTGCATACTGAAATTCGTCGGCCCACAATAAATTTCCATAATGCTTTCAAGATCCTTGTCTCAGTTATCTTTGTATTACATGCTGCAATACTGACCATGAAGGATTGTGTTAAAATCATCTGGCTCAGACTGGTATTAATGGGCACACCCTCCTGAGTT
>JAHWFO010061459.1:199907-258032 GCA_023313115.1 Rhysida immarginata | reverse complement strand
CTTGAGACAATCAGGATTGATAAAGTCTTGAGATTTTTATATTAATGAAAATAAAAATGACAAAAGAAAAAAATTGAAATCAAATAAAATTTATTGGTCTTTGTTTCTAGAATGAAAAAAAGTTTTAGAAACATATGGAAGAAAGAACAGAGCAGTAAGGACAATACATGATGGACTATCAGTTTGTTACATAGTGAAAACATATGAGGCAAAAAAAAGTAGAGAAAAAGAAGTTTTAATGAATAAAGGGGAAAAAAAAAAAAGATGATTATACTCTATCCAACGAAAGTTGGAGTGGGCGTGTCCAGTTAAACTTCCTATTTCAATTGTTAGGCACTATTGTCAAAGTAGAATCACCAATGTCTAACAATTGAAATAGGAAGTTTAACTGGACACACACACTCCAACTTTCGTTAGACAGAGTATAATAGAGAATTGTCTTACAATATGTGTGATAACTTTTTCTTCAAGTTCACAATACATAGAAACTAAAGTTTTTCCTTATTTTAAAGATTTCCTTTCCTTTCTTGCAGTGATGTGCAAACAGTTACATAGACAAGGAATAGTATCTTGATTAGTTCAAAGAAATAGAAAAGAAATTTTATAATTTGCTCAAATATGATAGCTTCTGTCTGTATCGTGGGCCAAAGAAATTTGGCTATGTTAAAATATGTCCGTTAATGCTAATTCTAATTGAAGCATCCAGAACCAGAGGATCCAAAACCTAACTACCAAGATTAAACATCAATTTCTCAGCTAGTACTAAGTGTAATTATTTGAAAAATGTGATATGTTCGTGGCATTTTGTTTAACATTTTTTGCATCATTTTGCAGGATTGAAAAAATGGCCGCCCACACCATCGAATAGCAGATTTTCATCAAAAAAATACTTTTAAGCATTTGAGATGAGCATTCCAAATGAAATTTGTAATCAAGGTTGGCCCGACAGACACACAATAAAGAACTTAGCGAACGAATTCAGGACAAAATTCTGTTCTGGGTTATGATGATTTAAAAATTAATGAAATATCATTTATTCACTACTGAATAAAATTATGTCTCTTGCTTGATTGGACACATGCTCTTCAAAAACGACTATTTACACAGTTTCATATAATCAATTACAAGGGCTATTCAATAAACACTGATCATTAGTGTTTACAACAATGCATTTTTAATCATTCTCATAATATTGGTCTTTTTCAAACTGGTCCCCATTGGATGCAAATGCACTTGACTGGAATTTCTACCAGTTCTTCAAAGAACAAGCTGGAAGCAGCTTTTTGAGAAGATACTTCAGAATAGTAGTACAGTGGTCGCCGCTTAATATGGCCACCTCGTGACTATGTTTAATTGGCCACATTAACCGGTGGCAGTTTTAAGCGAGCTTACCAAGAGTACTTAATTTTTATCCAATAAGTCGAGCATGTGTTTGTACCTGCATATAGACAAGTTTGTTTTCTTAAAAAATCATTAGTACACATACAGTACAGTATCTTGTCAAAATGGTTTATTCAAAAGCCCATGAGTGGCCTAATGACTTTGCAGTTTTATCAGACTTTTGACTAAGATCATTCCTTTCTCTCTCAATTCTGCATCTTTTTGCATATTTCCTAGCAGTGGCCACGAAATTTGCTAACGTTCAGCAGCTTCACGTTGACTACACGCCATAGAATGAAACCGGTCCAAAAGGTCAACTTTTTCAATTGCTGTTAAATCGCATATTAATCTCTTCTGCCATTTGTAGCTATGTGCCAACCAGTGCTGCCAACTCAAACTTTCAAGATTTCACCTAAAGATTAATTTTATTTGCCAAACACACCGCAACACTAATGGACTAACCTAATATTTTCACCATATTTTGAACTAGATATATTTCAGAAGATTTTGTTAGTCACCTGAAAAGCTACTATCCAATTACAATCATAGGGAAGTCTAGGTGCAGCAGTGAAAAGACAATAGTAGTGTACAGTCACATTTTTGCAGAGGCATCCAAAGTAATTTAACTTGTGCTGCATTTCTTGATTTGCTGTCGGAGTACCAAATCCAAGATGGCACAGCCCAAAGGAAAAATCGAGGTGCAGAATGGGATAAGTTTTTTTTAAATCTGAAGAGAAATGATGCCACACTGATAAGTGCATGTTCAGGGATGATGTCCCATTGTACAAGACTATAGTCAGGTGGCAGCAATGCTTTCAAAGTGGCCTGAAACATCTGGAAGACTATTCCCACCCTGATCAACTTTCCATCAGTGAGGAGTCCCTAGTAGAAGCCCTGGACCTCGATGACCAAAGAATCAGAGTGGAACAGAACTTTCGGAAGGTCCACGTTAGCCTGGGCACATGCTGTAACATATTGCACAATGAAATACACATGACAAAGATTGCCACATTCACTCATTCCATTCTAGAAGGAGCCTCTGTCACCTTTTGGCAAGATGCCGTACCATTCTAAACAAATGCCGGGTGTATTACGTTTTTTCCAAGGTGATGTTCTAATCCTGTGAGATAGAACAATTCCTCCATGGCCAAATGGTGCACTTTTTGTTTTGTAAACGAAGTGTGTGGTCAGAAGTTTGAGGATATTTCATCAGTGGCAGAAGTTTGTGGTCCTGACTGGAACAATACAAGGAACTATCAAAAAGTTCCTGGAATTGTAGCCTGGCCGGTGAGCGCTGTAAGTCTGGAAAACGCCGCTCTATAATCAGCGCCCTCTATATCCCAAGTGCACGCACGTGTGGTTGCATTGTGTTCGGACATGTCTTTCAGGAGCTGTAGCGTGTGCTTGTAAGAAGGTGTAACACACATTGGCACGATGTTACCGTTTGAACAGACAGCAAACATCAAGTTCATGTTCTAGCTTGGAAATCCCAGTGCTGTCCCAACCCCCGTACTCCCCAGACCTTGCCCTCTGCGACTTCTGGCTTTTCAACAGATTGAAAATGGGACTACGGGGTCAACGTTTTGTGTCAGAAGAAGAGATTGAAGCAAGTGCGACAGCTGGTCTCAAGTCCTTTCCGAAGGAAGAGTTCACACGGGCATTCCAGGAGTGTTGGAGTAAGTGTGTTGTGTGTGCTCAAGGAAAGTACTTTGAAGGGGATTAAGGCCGTGATGCGCATACTGTATCCAGTCACCGGTGGCCAGACTGTAATTCAGGGAACTTTTTGATAGTCCCTTGTATGTAGAGAAGGACAACCATTCTTTTGCTGTGCATGAATGAGGATCTCTACCATCATGATGAATGTAAAATACACTTACAATTCACCAGAATAGAAATTCACCGGAAACTTCTCATCTCATCGACAGAACCAATCATATCCTGACTTTTCATGTTTACAGAAAAACATCAACAAAATTTCACTCCTATCAACTCTGGACATACAAGAAAACATAAAATATCCATTTGATATCTACCTTAAGAATCTACCATTCAAAGAAAGTTCCAAGAAGGATAATGATCCAATAAAAAATCACTCAGAAAAATGGTTATATCATAAGAATATCAAGGCTTTCATAAAGAAGAGAAATTCTAAGAAACAGATGTTGGAACTGGCTATTTTTGAAAAGATTAGAGAGAGAGAGAGAGAAAAAAAAAAAAAGAGTAGTTAAACCTTATAATAATTCCCTAACTAATGCTTTAATTTCTGTATTTAATGTAGCTTTATCTTCCAGAAAATCGAATATTATCAAAATACTTCCTGAGGCATCCAGAAGATAAAACTCCTGATCACAAGAAATCCAGCACATGCAAAAGAAGTTGTGATCAATGCCCCAAAATTAACTCTAGCAAATTGAAAATCCGAAGTGATTAATCAGATTTAAGGAATGCTTATCTCTTAGAAAATATAGAAATTTAGAAATGTCTGCCATCATTAAACATTTTTTAAACCAATCAGGTTTTCAATATTGTGATCTAAATTAATTCATCCAATTAGGAAAACTTATCTCCTGGATCCTTTAAAACATCAAAATTCAAAGAACAGTAAAAAATTTCTGACAAAGTGCCTGAAACTGTGGACAATGTATAACCAAACAACCAGGGAGAAAACATTCTACAAAAAAACTTTTAATTCACGTATGTACATTTGGAGGTAATGCCACCTTCATCAGCGTGCTACATTATCATGTTTACCAAATAACAGTATAAAAAAAAAAAAAAAAAAAAAAAAAAAAAAAAAAAAAAAAAAAAAAAAGCTAAGGAAAAAAAAGTAAATGGGTCTAATAAGGTTCTTTCATGGTATATCACTAGGATGTTAATAATTAAATGTAGAAAATAGCAAAAGCTAGAAAGTTGCAAAGTTCAGGCCATGAATTTTCTTTACTATTTTCTACATTTAAATTAAATTTTATTTTTTTATTAAATCTTGATTATGGGCCACCACTTAATGAGTCATTGCTCATAAAGTGGAGGGCCATTTTAAAAACTAATCAAAATTGCAGCAAGTATTCAAACACCTGATTGACCAGGCCTTTTTACCTTGCTATAAAATGGATGTACTTCCTTCTTCTTTACCTGCTGAATGATGAAAGCCTGACATTCAAAGTACAGTTGCCATCAAAAAAATTTGCACTTACAGCATCGTGACAACTGGAGCGTGTTTAATTTTTGCGCCGCCAGTGTGCAAGATTTTGGATTTACCCACTTTCCAAAGGTAGAGTCCGCAGAAATCCGGCTTTTAGTCAAAACTAAATTTAAAAAAACAATAATTTTTATTCTTTCATTTGAATCTATTTATCTAAGATGTAATAGGTCTCATTATTGGAATTTTTATGACGTCATCTTTTTTCATATTTATTGTTTGTAACATAATCTCTGACATCACAATAAACAGATCCAAGGCCGACGAGATAACAAGGCCTGGAAGCGAAAAAGTCTCCTGGCCAACAGAGTGCTAGCATCAATCCAACCTTCATTTTTACCGACAAAAGGAAAAACACTGCTTGTTAGCATCCAAGTTGGAGACAATGAAAGTTGAATTGTTGCTAGCACCCAGTTGGTCAGGTGACTTTTTCGCTTCCAGGCCTTGTTATCTAGTTGGCCTCGAGTTCTAAAGCGATCGTCACGTGATTACATCTTAAAATGAAAAATTATTCGATTTATTTTCATTTATTTTTTTATACTTCATTTTTATTTTCTTTATTTCGGTTAAAAGGTTAGTTATTATAAAAACAAAGAATTATTTCAAATAAACTTATATCCATGATTCAACGGCAAGTTGTCACTAAAAGCCGGAACTCTGTGGATTCTACCTTTGGAAAGTGGGTAAATCCAAAATCTTGCGCACCAGCGAAACCTGGCGGCGCAAAAATTAAACACGCTTCATTTGTAAGTGCAAATTTTTTTTATAGCAACTGTACATATTCAGTGATTTATGCTTTATTTTCTTGTAGTTACAAAGCTTTTCTATATTTATTCTTTACTATCCTAACTATGTGCAATCCCATTTTGTTATCAATATTTCTATTTTAATTAAAAGATTAAACAAATATTATTATGTTCTACTTTTACTATTGTTATTTTAATTCTAGTTTGTTTAATATATGAAATATGTATTTAGTAAACTTCTTGCATTTTTACAGAAATTAATTTGTTTTCAATGTTTTGGATATGTTAAACAAAGAGAAAATGACAACCAATCAGGGTAAAGCTACATTCAAACCATAAAATAAAAGTGCTTCTTAAGTCTCTCCAGGATTTCTGAAGTTAATACGAGGGTCTCTTACAAAGACATTGCAACTATTTTCTTGCAGACAAATGTGTTGTTTCATTATATACATAAGAAAATGCACAATATGTTTTACCAAGAATGTATAATAAATATATGGATTATTCCTGAAGTATTGTAGACAGGGAGAAGAGTAAAAATAAAAATTAAAATTCACATACATAGTCAAGCACAGTAGTCTCCACGCACATTAAGAATGTTCGAAGTGATCTCCAAGGCAAAGATCCAAAAATCCAAAATCCTCAGCATAATCATTTGCTGTCAAAAACAAGGAAGATAACAAATACCATCAGCCGCTCTGTTGTCCAATCTGGTAATCTTGCGTCCCACTGAATGGGTGATATCTTCTCGTGTAAGGAAGTGTCTCCCATGCAATGCTGCTTTCAATTTCAGTTTTAAATTGAAATCACAAGGCGACAGATCAGGTGAGTAGTGGGGGATGGTCTAGCACGAGGCGTATTCAGAAAGTAAATTCAGTTTTGTAATAAAAACAAAATACTACAGATATTTTCAAAATTTTTCCTTTATCAGATTTTATCTACCATTAACTATTACCGTTATGCGAGTGGTCAAGTTGTTCTGAACTAACGAGATCTTTTGGTTGGGAACAGCTTCAGCTGCCTTACAGTCCAGATCTTGCGTCCAGTGATACCAGCTGTTCCGGTATCTAAAGGAGTTCATTGGCAGCCTGCATTTCAGCCAGAATGATGAAGTGAAAACAGCGTGGATTTCCTGACCGGCGGCAGATTTTTAGTGAATTTTAAGAGTTTGGCTCGGGTTATGAGGCTGTTCCCGAGGGGTGGTGGTGGGCACAAACGTTTTTATTTCATCTATTCATGCTAGTTAAATAGTTCTGTCTGGTGGCTTAATTCTGAAGATATTTTTTAGAATAGAAGCTCATCGAGTGCTATGACAAGTCTTTAAATTAACATGGAAATTATATGGAAAAATAGTTAAAGGTATGTAGAATCTGGTAAAGAAAAAATTTTTGAAAATATCTTTAGTAGTTTTGCTTTTATTAAAAAATGGAACTTAGTTTCTGAATATGCCTCGTACTTCCCATCTCAATATTAAGACTATTGTGCTCAACATTATTACAGTAGATCATTTTTTTTTATATTTTTGCTCTACTCCCTTGTCTACATTAATTCCTGAGTAACCCATGTAACAGACATTTTTGCTAAAGTACATTGTATATTTTCATATGTATATTATAAAATGTTTTTAAAACGACACGTTTATCTGCAAAAAATATAGCTGTCATGACTTCATAAGCGACCCTTGTAGAATAGTAACCATGACAGACAGAGGGAACACAGATAAAGAATTTCTCGAAGTTTTCATTCGTAATAGGCATTGTGGTAATTTAACTACTGGAGGGGAGTGGTAACAAAAACATGGGATTCACGGGTGAACAAGACTCTCGTGATCATACGTTCATGCCCCTTTGCCATGTGATTTAGACTAGAGGATCACTCTTGCATTCACTGGCATAACTGTCAGATGTTGGGACATATGTGGCAGAAACTTGAATACAAGAATCATGTCTGCCACATCACCGGCGATGGATATATGGAACACCTGGAACATATGTATAAAACTTGGGAGAGATTCCCTATTTGTTAATATGAGTATTTCTTTTATATCTATCCTGGTTACTGTACTATTGACTTCCGAAATGCTGGAGAGACTAACGAATCGCCCTGTATTAAATTAATGTTACCTAAATCTGATTGTTTAACAAAAATTGGACACGGAGTGATAAGTTCCTGAAAACAAAGAAAGAGAAACAAGAGAGGATATTTCAATATTTACCCATTCACCACTAATAGATGAAATTTAATCCTCAGTCTAAGAATGATTTAGTTTCCTGTGTCTCGTATCCTTCCCCAATGTTGAGATACAAGTTAACCTTTTTATTTAAGTATTTTGTGAATAATCTAATTAATCCTTTTTACGATGAGATAGAATGAAAGTTAATTTAAGAACATAAGTTTTAATAAATAAAGGGTTTATAACCCAACAATATCTAAGGAACTGCAATTTAAAAAAAAAAATCATTGAACAATTTTTTTTTAAATATTCATTAACTTCATGATGAATATTTAAAAACAACTCTTGAATAAATATGTACTACTGTAAGAGATAACCACAAAAATGTTCTTAAAATGTACAGTTTTAATGATACATTGTTTTACCATAGGTGAAAAGGGAGCTTTCTTTCTGGGTTGAGTAAATTTGTCATTTTTGCACTCAATCCAAGTAGAATAACTTATTATATGAAGTTGCACTATCTTTAAAATAAAATTACAGAAAATGAGCAAGTACATTTCTAAAGGTGAGGATAATTCAGTGTCTTCTTCTGAATGAGAGAGAGTGGACTGTGGTTGATTCAACGAAGATGCATGGAGAACTTCAAACAAGGGGGAATCCTGTGAGGGTAAAAACACATGGTCAATTTAAATGTAAAAGATTTACTGCTGAAAGCAGTCAACTAAAGTTTTTTCTTATATTTTAGAAGCCTACCGATTGCCAAGCTAGTTCTTCAATTATGCGATCTTCAATATACCTTAAATGCTAAGTTAGAGATTGAAAATTACAATTATAAAATCATTATCTGAAATTAAAAAAATTATGATGAGTTAATTATTAGTATAAAAACATTTTTTTTTACTTGAATAATGTCTTTTGTGATTTTTGGAGCATCCTTGACAAAACTCTTCAAAACTTTACAAAATGTGTAAGCTTTTAAATCATACACCTGAAGAATCCAAGGAAATGCTACTTCAGAAGTGTTTTTATCACACCAACTAGAAGCTAAAGAGACAGTACAGAACTTTTTTCAAACTCTTGCAAAAGTTAATTGTCATTTCTAAAAAATTCAAAGTACCAAATTTTTAAATAAATAATATCACATTTATTTCCATATTTCATTTCATTATCATTCATTCATTTATTTCTTGGTTATTCTTGGATAAATTTGTTAATATATTATCAATGCATGTATAAGTAAAATGAAATCTAATAGTATAATTGTAAAATATTTATGAATTTAAGTAATTTTACAATAAATTGAACAAGTGAAAGCTGAACCTACATGTGACTTTATGGTATTCCTTACGGTTGCATTGCAACAGCTTGGCAATTCAAAGACTGTGATAGCTCAATTCCTCAGGGCAGCGACAGCGAAAGCTGCGGTCCCTGGTTCGAGTCCATTTTGCAAAATTTTTCCTTCCCATTCAGGGACATTATCTTGGGGGGGGTTGAAAAATTCCACTGAGTCGGACCTTTTCTCATAATGGGTTGGTTGTTGACCTCCCCCCTCCCGACTATGGCCCTGCCATTCCTACACTGTAATTATATGGTGTCCAACGAAAATAAAATTAACAATTGCTAACAATTGAAATTGGAAATTTAACTGGACACGCCTAGTTTTTCTTTTGTTGTACAGAGTATTGTACCTATTTTAAGGATCTGAATGATGGTGGATACGATACAATTGATAGTAAACAGATGCAGTCAAGACAATTGAAGTCCATTTGAAGTCCCAATTACCGTACTAGAGACAAACGTTAATAAAATCATTTCTCCTAACAACTTGGAAGCAACCATTCAAGAAATCAGATCATTTCACTGATGGAAGCTATTTACATTCTGTAGTGTTGATATACTAATAGCTTCAAAAAGTTCCCAGAGTTAATTTTTATTCCTGCACACAGAAAAAATACAAACATTAAATCATTTCCTTCATAATACTGTCCTTGGGCAGTGTAACACACTTCTGCCAACATCTCTGCGAAGCCAGTTTGTGGAACGGTGTGAAGCGCAGATATCGCAGCAGCTTTTGTCTTTACACTTTGGCGTCAGTCTTCTTGCATGATGTTGCTCACAAGATTAATTGTGGATGGATTGATTGATTGATTGAAGTTGATGGATGGCAACTCCGATGGTCATCTTTGATATTAGAACGTTGTTCCATAACTGACATTTTACGTAGTGAAATCAGAATGCGATGCTTACTCTACACTACCAGTTAACAGACTGCCCGTGCACCGCAGCATTCCGTTTATATCACGTCAAAACACATTCGAGCGTGATCTGCAAATGGTAAACAATGCGAGGAAGCCTCACTTGCTCACACACACTACCTCAATTTCTCAGCATATCATGATTCCCGGAACTTTTCGAAGCTACTAGTATAGTAATTAATAACTGACAAAATATACGGAAATAACATTAGCATATTAAACAATAATACTTTTTGAGAAATGTGAATTTTGGACAGGAATTAAAATATTAAACATATACTATATTATTATTAAAATGACCGATTTTTAATGAAGTTACTGGAGGCCTTGCAGTACATAGTGGGAAAGAAATCACACACAATTCCGACCAGTTTTGCCTTTGATTCCTGGCTTTATCCTGCGTGATTTCTTTCATGCTATATACTGCAAGGCCTCCATTAACTTTATCAAGAAGGACAGTACAGAGAACACTCCATTTCATAACGTGACCAATTTTTAACTCTTAATTATAATGTAAAAAAAAAAAAAAAAGTCTATTTACAGATTTTAACTCTGAGAAAACTACAAGCAATTTTCTAATGGCATTCTTTTAAAAGAAAAAAAAAAAAAAAAAAAAAAAATTAAATCGTGTTCAATGCAGATTTTTTTTCTTTCTTTTTTTGGTTTTAAACCCTCACAATCGCATAATAATAGACTAAAGGTGCATTCCCATAGCTTGTTTTAAAGCAAAGTTTGAGCTTTGTAGCAAATACTACTCGTGAGAAAAAAGTTAGCAGTATATTGTGAGCTTTTTCAAGGAAAGGTGTAGCATTGGAGGTATCCCATAGTTGACGAGTCTTGTGAGAAATGCATGTGGGAATTCATAAAAGCATGGTGCACATCAATGCAAAAACATGTTTGTTGATAGAGAGAAATCTAATTTTAAAACTGCTATTGGCAATTAATCTTAAAAGAACTTTGAAAAATGGATAAGATATTTCTAAATTTATAATACATGATGTTTATTTTTATTTTTGCTGATGCGTTTTTGATGACTACAATAAATAAAATAAACAAAGCTATTAATTAATTAAATAAACTTAAGTAGATAATAAAGCAAATTAATGAGTATAATGACAAACAAATATAATCAATTCATTAAGCATTATAAATTACGAGGCTTGTCCATAAAGTACAGTTTTGCAATAAAAATAAAATTACTATATATATATTTTCAAATTTTTTTTCTTACCAGATTCTATGTACCTTTAACTATTTTTCCACATAGTTTCCAAGTTTATTTAAACACTTGTCATATTGCTCAATGTACTTCCGCATGATCACTTCATAGAAGCTGCTGCCGGTGAAGAAAGTCACGCATTTTCACTTGTTCATCGTCGCTGAAATGCAGGCTGCCAATGATCTTCTTTAGTTCCCAGAACAAGTGGTAGCCAAGGTGATCTAGAACAAGGTGGGGGTCAGTTTGCCGGAAGTGGTAAAAATTACATTACTGCGCAAGCGTATTTTGACGTCACGGGATGACATCGAAACCAATACCTGCTAAATCGAAACCTCAACAGAAACTCAAACATGGCGGCAATGAAAGCAGTCGTGTGATAGCGACACTTGACGACTCGTTCATTTCCTTCACAATTCTCATTCTTTATACTATATATTTTTAATTAAATAATAAGGAGGGACTTACGTAATTTATAATTATTGTAAAATGTACTTATGTATTATCTTTTTAATGTGAACACAGGGTTAATGTTAACTATCCGCACATCTCGGATGACTGATCATGCGACCAAGGTAAGTGAAATTTATTGTGACCAAATAGAAAACGGGTTATATATCAGCTCGTTAGAAGGGGAGGGGGTGTCTTTAAAATATAAAATCATTTACCTTGGTCTCATGATCAGTCATCGTGTGATGTGCGGATAGTTAAGCGAACACAGAGACAAGGACGATAACGTATTTCTCGTTATCATTAGGCCTAGTTATCATTCCTCGTTAAGATTTCGAAATTGATTCATCGGAACCGTTGGCAGTTAGGAGACAGAGATAATAATTTCGATATTATTTCATAATAACTTTATTTATGCAGGCATTAGGAAATATTAATTTATAAAATAGTAAGTTTACAAATAAACGTTTCTTCAGAAATACAACGTAAGAGTTTTGTTTTTACGTGAAAACGTTTTCTTTTGTGACCAAAATAATGGCTACCGCACACAGCCGGAAGTAAAGCTATAAGTCGTCCTGTGACGTCACAATATGCATGCGCGTTAACCACTTTTGACAAACTGGGCCTACCTGTTATTCTAGATTACCTTGAGTGGTAGCCACTGGACGCGAGGTCCGGACTGTAAATCAGGTGGTCAAGTTGTTCCCAAACAAAAGATCTGATTAGTTGAAACAATTTGACCACCCACTTTACAGTCCAGACCTCGCATCCAGTGGCTACCACCTGTTCCAGGATCTAAAGGAGATCATTGGCAGCCTGCATTTCAGCGACAATGAACAAGTGAAAACTGAAGTGACTTTCTTCACCGGCGGTAGCTTCTATGAAGTGATCATGCGGAAGTACATTGAGCACTATGACAAGTGCTTAAATAAACTTGGAAACCATGTGAAAAAATAGTTAAGGTACATAGAGTCTGGTAGAAAAAAATTTGAAAATATATATAGTAGTTTTATTTTTATTGCAAAACAGTACTTACTTTCTGGACACGCCTCATAAAATGAATAATTTATAATAAATGAGAAGAATATAAGTGATGTATAACAGTTAAGAATAATAAGAGAAACATCACAAAAATAACACAAAAAAATATACGAGGCCTTTCGGTCTTTTTTATCAATGACCTTCATCAGGTAGAGAATTTTTTGGCAATTAAAGAAAGTTACCATATAACCAAATCAAAACATTGTCTAGCTCAGCAATCCTATATATTGGATAAAAAATGGGAAATACTATAATTATATAATGATAATCTTTTAATTATTTTAATTTATACAGTATTAATATATTTATTTTAAAAAATCACAACTCTAATTACAATGATACTTCTAATTTTGTAAAATCACCCTTGATCAATTATTTTCTTTCACTTTTTCAATATTAAATCACAATATAACTACTGTATGTTTTAACAATACTATATTTATAACAATGTTTTAATTTTTAAAATTCAATTTCTTTAAACCTTTAATCAGTTGATAATTTCAAAATGATGTAATAATGTTTTGGACAATACTATGTTTATAACAATGTTCTTTTAATTCTTTAAATTCTTTAAATGTATTATTCTTTAAAACTTCTCACTGATGAAAAAATCAGTTAAAAACTTTCAAAAAAAAAGTCTCTACCTGATGAAGGTCATTGATAAAAAAGACCGAAAGGCCTCGTATATTTTTTTGTGTTATTTTTGTGATATTTCTCTTATTATTCTTATAATAAATGAATAAAATGAAAATAAATAAATTAATAAATTTAAAATCATAAATTAAAATTTAAATAAAAAAACAATCAAATGTACTAAAACTAAATAAATAAACAAAAAGTAAATTAAATTTATAACCTAAATAAATTAGAGAAGAAATTAAATAAAAGAAATAAATAATAAATTATTAATGAAACTTTTTTAAACCATAATTTAAGAACGACATTGCAGAGACATGGCCAAGAAGGTATATAGTGCACATGCACCTCGGTCATTTCCAAACAGCAAGTTGCTTTCAAATCAAACTGACTTAGATATCCCATTGAAGCAAAAAGCAGCATGAAAATCCACTCGCTTCATGCAACTAGTGCACATCAGCTTCGTGTTTAGGATAGTCTGAGCTTGAAAAATCACATGTAAGATACTAAAAGCTTCAAGCAAAAAGCGAGCTATGGGAATGCACCTTAAGATCATGAAAACTGACTGTCGTGAGACATTGTGAATAAAAATTTTTGATAAGAATAACAGCTCCTGTAATCCTGTTTAAAAAAGTCATTTCATACAAGGATATAGTATAGTTGTTCATTCATGTACTCATGTACTGGCATTTCTGATGATTATTCAATGTAGTATGAGAACTCTCGCTGGTTTTAAATTAAAAATAGTACTGTTTTCAATTCTACTATCTGCAGACAACTTTTAGAACTTCTGTTTGCAACAATTATGGAATATTTCTGCTTAAATATCCATTTTGTCACATTTTCTTAAGATATGGAAGAAGGGGGGGGGGTTGTTATTATTATTAAGTGATTGCAAGCTTCTTACCATTGGTGCCATACATCATTAAAACTACTTCTGTACAGCATGCTAAAAGGGCACGATGAAACGTATCATTTCTCAGGAAATCACTGAAATCCCTTACTGATAACCGATCAGACTCCTGTATATCATAAAATTTACCAAATGAAAAAGCATGCTATATTCGATATATCAATTTATATCAGTTGTTCAAGCGAGTATTTACCGTTTTTAACATGGACTCCAAAACAGAGTAATACATTCTCACCGCTAACTGGTATCGTTCTTTAGGCAGTGTTTCAATATTTGATCCAACAGCCCGACAGAAATGTTTAACAAACACGCTTTCAAGATGACTAATTCTCTGTTTAACTGAATGCGATGGGTTTGCTGAACAAGTCTATAAAATAATAATTTAAAAATTTTTAAAAATTCTGGATGAGAGTAAGATAAATCAAAAAGATTATTTTGGACAGACCTTTTTATTAAAATATAAAATAGTACCTCAAAAAACCTTTGTAAAGTAGGACTAGGTTGATCTGATGCATTATGAAGCATGTTTTTTAGTTGACGAATAGTATGAAGAGCAACCTGGACAGGAGTGGCTGGAGGAGTTCGTGTTGATACATTATTTGAATTCCTACTTGCAGAAGAAAATGATTTTTACTGTGTAGATATAAGCATTTTTCTATGCATAAAAATGGGAACAAAACCAGATTATTTTACCTAGAACTAGAACTTTTCAAAGGCAAAAGATGTTTGTCATGATCCAAAAATCTCATTTCATCTAGATCTCCATTAGAATGATAATTTTCCATGTAGTTGTCTTTCAGAGCATTTATGTTGACTGAACCATCAGGATGTAATAGACTTTGTATAAATGGCAACCATACACTCTGATGAATTGTCTTTACCTAGTTAAAATAATGAAAAAATTAATTAAGAAAGGAATGTTCAATAAATGGCATGTGAAAAGAAGGGGTGGAGGACTTCTCATCTGTTATCTGCTGACAAAAGTTTCTAACCTCATATTTAATAATTCTTAAAGAGATAATCTGAAAAAGATAATCCTCTTTTCAAGCATGTATGAACCAGTTTACTGGTATTATAATATTTAATTAAAAAAAAATCATTATTTACATATTGCACAATTCCTATGTGCAAAGTTGTTCCAAATTGGGACAATCCCTAGGATTTAGGCACTGCCTGAGTGCATAACATCTGCTAATAAGTTAAAAGCTGGCCTGTGTATGGCGCATTGGTTAAAATATTAAAATGTTACCAAAGGAAGACACACGAAACAACAGTACTCCAAACGTGCAGTAAGAAATGCATGTTCTGTAATCTGTGATGAGGAACTTATTCTGCTTAAACACATTACAAAAAAATCCAATGGAAATGATTTTCCTGGTAGCCAGAAAAAAGGAAAGGGATGAATTTCCAAGATGTCTAGTAGCATTACTTCAATGCAAAGGAGGAGACGATGGATTCCACTATTTCCACAAAGAATTTTTTCTTCGAAATTTATTGAGCGGCCAGACCAGTCTTGTTCTTATGTATATTATTTATATTATAAGTACTCTATTACTTCAATGTTCTAAACTCAATTAACCTCTATGTCAGAGAAAACAGAAATCATCTGAAAAGTTTTTGGCATTGTTACACAAAAGAACATACATATGAAATGTCAATGTCACAGAGTTAGTTCTACCAATTTGTACAAATAAATTCATCTGCACTTTCTTGGCTCAGGTTGTTTCTGTATCGCCTGGATATGGTTTATCTGCAAGTGACAATGTCTCTAGATTATTCTTTCACTGTTCTTGTCCAACACATGACTATGCTTATATTCAATCAGAGATGTCAATCTTGAAGCCCATAACACATCCCACGCAATCTACAGCAGAAGAATGAAAATGTGCGTCACAACTAGTAATTAGGGGATCATAACTGTTGATTTTTTTTTTTCCCGGGCCCATATGAATCTTTATAGATAGAGTGAAAGACATTAAATGAAACTGATATTAATTGGAAATTGAAAGTAAAAATGTATAAGTTCCTGAATAAATAGCATATTCCTGAGTTATTACAATGCCTTATCTATAAATTATAAGATTATATATAAGCATGGCTTCAGCATTTTCACCATTACTTTATAGTCAATTATCATCAGATTGCTGATGGTTTTCGGAAGAAGAAATTCCCAACTTGCGAGCCAATGCCTACCCTATCATTTGGCTTAACGGTCATTAGGATACTCGGAGACAGCTTAGCTGTACCTGTGCCCACGATAGCTCAGTTGGTAGAGGAGACAAGCTAGAGGCTTGTGGTCCCTGGTTCAAATCCAGGTCGTGGAATTTTTCCTTTCCTTTTTCATCTACGTTTAATCTTATAATTTGAACCATAGCTGTAATGTAAAATCAATCATCCTCACCTCTTCATAATTTGTGAACAATTCTTCACAAAGAATTTGTAAAAAATGAAGAGGGTTTTGTGATGCAGTCGATTTCAAAATAGCTGCATCTAAACAGATAAAAGAGAAAAAAATATTATCAAAGTAAAAGCAAAAATAAAAGTTGAATAATAAAAAAAAAAAATCATATCTGAATGCATTTACCAAAAGGAGATTGCAATAAAAATCCAGGCATGCTTTTTATTACGTAATCCAAACAACATAGTAAAAGGTAAAATGTTGTTATTAATTCATTTTGTATGTTCACTAAGAGATAATGGAGAAAGAAAGATAAAAAACAAAGGCTCTACAATTCTTAAAACATACATAAGTGTATCAATTCATACAACTAGCAAAGGAATTCACTGACGCTGTTGTTTTAATTATACCTTTGCTTGATATGAACAGCATCCAGCACAGCAACTTCTTTTCACTTAGTAGCTTCAAAAAGCTTTCACTTGTGTTATCACTATCTGATGGATTTGCTGATTTGCCCTGCAGTTCTTCCCAACGAGTAACTTGGGCTATGATTCTGTATACAACATTTTATTTCCAATATTAAAATTCTACTTGCCAATTTCAAAATATTACATATAAATCAAGACACTAGGTGCAACTTCTGAGATGCCTTATAAATAAAAACTAAATTATTTTATTATACAAAAATATTTTTAAAAACCAACTTACTTTTCAAATTTGTCATACAGAGCTGATACAATTAAATATTTTCTTTCTAAACTCACAAAATTCTGAATAATGTTCTCTTCTAACTGCCAAACTTCTTTAACCTTTTTCATGACCATAAAAAAATTCATAATGCTAAAAAGGAAAAAAAAAAAAAAAGAAAAACAAAATGCTGAAATCAATTTAATGCAAATGAGCTATAGAATGCAGCAAACTTCCAATTATTCATACAAATCAGCAAACAAAATGAAACGAAGAAACGAATAATCGGATATGTTTATTGGTTTGCCAAAATAAGTGGTTTAGGTTAAGATAAGGTAATCATAAACATACATACTGTCATAAGAGAACTTATTTTACAATATAAACACACTATGAAGACTGTATTGTACAATCAATTATTAAATCAATCATTATCTTCAATATCACAATCGTATTTTTCACATTCAGTGCACCCGTTTTCAAACCTGAATACCATGACAAGTCAAAATTATCTACACTTTCATCATAACATGCCTTCAAGGTTGTTATGCATGCATGGTTACAGTTGGTATGACTGCAGTCAAGTGTGTGAAATTTGATCCTCATTATATCATTTGCCTTCTGGCAATTGCAGTGTAAACATGTCTGCTCCGTTAGCAGTTTGCACCAAGGAAGAATAACAATAGATTTCTCTGGTTGGAGGACCTGTACTGGAACACCCTCCCTGCTACTCAGATCTTGCTCCCTCAGACTTTCATCTGTTTGTGGCCACTTTTGCACTGCTTCCGCCACATCTAAGTCCGAGGAAAATCGACGACCTCGCAAATTCGGGCTGTGGATATTTGTGTTTCTCTCTTTACCAACAAGTTTGGAAGACCAAGCAAAGCCTCAGCAGGCTGATCCTCTGCTAGGTTAAATTTCAAATAAATCCAATGGTTATTTAACATCCGAAAAGGTAAAAAAGGAATATAAAATAGGAAAAAATCATTACCAATGGCACCTATATCTTTGCAGCTCATTTATTGTCCTAAAATTGAAAATGAACGAACGGATGTGCCCATAAACCATAGTCACTTTTTCGCTTTTTTTTTTTAAAACCTCCGGTCGTCAGTGGTCATATTTGAACCTCCCTCTCCCTAAAAATTATGTGTTCAGAGAAATTAGAACCCCTAAAAAAAGATATTAAAATGCAGAATTTTGAATGATTTTAAAATTAATTTGACCATGTGGTCATTATTTGACACTCTGTCCATCCCTTTTGTAGACATGTGGTCAAATGCTGACCCCCCCCCAAAAAAAAAAGTGACCACGTGGTTTATGAATGTTTATCATCTAAACACCACTATAAATGATAATATTGGAAAAAATGCAATGAAAAATTCTCACGACCTGGATTCGCACCAGGAACCATGAGTATCATGCTCATCGCGGAAACGGTAGAGTAAGACTGTTTCCAAACAGGAAGTGGGAAACAAAGCCTGATTACTACGCCAACTAGTGGCCACACACGTAAACTAATTTCTTTCCAACCTCTTAATTACAAGGAACTTGCGTTCAAAAATACCAGAACATCAAGGGAGTCAGTCAAGAAATAAGATATTTCATTTATTATATTTATATTTATTCAATACTTGGAAATAACTTCATTACTGTGCAAACAATACATCTAAGAGGTAGCTTCTAAAAGTTTCCATAAAGGATTTTTAATTTAAAAATAACCAGTATACAAATATTGTGACTACATCCCCCTCAAAGTAATGTCCTTCTGCAGAGTCGCATTTTTGCAAACCAGTGTATAGTTGTTGGAAGAACTCCTGAATACGCTCTTTGTAATCTCCTTAAAAGCCATTGTTACATGGTTAATAATTTCATCAGCGCACATACACTGTCTACCATTTTGAATAGGTTACCCGCCAACCAAATGCATTCAAGTGGTCCATTAACCAGCACTGAAATTGCACGGAACAATGTGTTGGCACACACTGCAAGTCCAGATAATCTCATAGGATGAAATGGCAACTATAGATGGAAATTCCAACCTTTAATTCAATTTCTTCTACTGATTATCGCCTGTCAGATCACACCATCTCTTTAATGTGTGATTTTCTCCTCACTGAGACATTAAGTATGCACATCATCATCAGCACTTTCTCGTCTGCTTTGAAAACGCTTATGGGTCATTCCATGTCAAGTGGTCTAATTTTCAGAAAGTGCCCCGCGCGACCATCACGGATTTTGATGAAATTTTGTGGTAATAATCACTCATGTTCCAAACAGACACTGCTAAAATTTTATGTTCGTCGGTGCAAAATTTGTTGAGATACGACTGTTTGATTGACCCCATACCTCGATTTCCTACAGTATGACTGTGAGATTTTCGCAATTTTGAATATCATTATCTCCGCTATTATTTTTTCAAAAGAAACGAAACTAGGCTACTTTGTAGAACTTTTGGTGCTCTATTCAACGCAACTATTTAAAACTTTTGGTGAATCATTAGGACTGGACAAATTTCCCACAAAATTTGACGAAAAATTTTTTTGGAGAAAAAAATTAAAATGTTGACACTGTACTGTTCCGACAATATTCAAGCGATGAAGATGAAACTTGGTACACGATATCTTTACATAACATAGTTTTTAAAGCAAAAATTTTAAGCCTATAGGTCTTTGCATAATTTAATTAATTTAAGTGTAAAGTTGACGGTTTTTGTAAATTGGTCCAAAATAGGGTACCTTAAATCCACTGTTACAAAAATAGACCCTCTAGAAACGCTTTGAAACTAATCTCATTAGAAAGAGCATGTTTTAAAGTCCCTAAAACAGTGGGTCTGGTTTTTCATCGCGGGCAAATAAGACTAGAAAAATTGAGGCAAAGTTGACGGCATTGCCATTGCAACGTCTTATTTTTTAAACGTGCAATTTGTGTTTTTTATTATCCTTATTCGTTTTTACAGGTTTACGTTGGCTTTATTATGACTTATTTTATTGTGTTGGTCCATGGTGACTTTGTCACTACCAGTTCAGATGGCTGATCCGGCAACCCCATCGCCAAGGGGTCACGCCCGATAGCCGTACAATACCAGCCACGGGTGGGTTTCTTTGTTCAGGATCCCAAGCCTGTATCTGGTTGGTTTCTTCATCTAGGTTCCAAAGCCTTGTGTGGGTATCTTTCCGGTTCCAAAGCTGTATATTGTCAGAACTGTACAGTGTCAACATTTTAATTTTTTTCTCAAAAAACATTTTTCGTCAAATTTTGTGGGAAATTTGTTCAGTCCTAATGATTAACTAAAATTTTTAAATTGTTGCGTTGAATAGAGCACCAAAAGTTCTACAAAGTAGCAGAGTTTCGTTTCTTTTGAAAAAATAATAGCGGGGATAATGATATTCAAAATTGCAAAAATCTCACAGTCATACTGTAGGAAGTCGAGGTATATGGGGTCAATCAAACTTCTGTATCTCCGCAAATATTGCACCGCCGAGCCTAAAACTTTCCCAGTATTTGTCTGGGACATGTGGGACTGTTCACACAAAATTTCATCAAAATCGGTGATGGTCGCGCGGGGAGCCCTAGACCACTTGACATGGAATGACCCTTATGCCATTCATTTAGTTGGCTATACTTTATATCGGCATCTGCATATGCATTCTGTAATGTTCTCAATGTATCTGCTGCCGATTCTCTTAGCAACACACAAAATTTAATGTTTGTAACGTATGTTTGCTGTTCGAGAATGTAGATAATGATGCAACGGACTGGGAAGGACTCGGAACAGAAGGACACGTTACATGTCACTTGTGCATTCGAAATGCACGCCAATAGTCACACTTCTTCCAAGCTACTAAACACTTGTCTTTCATTAGTAATACTATATTTCAGGTTTCCAAAAAACTTTTGAAGGTACTTCATATTTCAAAGTCACTGTGATATCATCTCCCAGGAGCAGCTTCAGGGAGTGCTATTGGAATATCTAATCCCCATTTAAGTGCATGAATGGATCATTTGATAATATCCCAAATCTGTTCGATGAAGTTCATGTCTGATGAACTAGGTGGCCAATTCATTCGTTGGAGTTGTTGAGAATGCTCCTCTTAAACCAATCACAGTAATGTTGGTCCTCCTGGACTATCCAATCATTGTTAGGGCATACAAAGGCCATGAAGGGCTGCAAATGGTTTCCAAGCATCTGGACATAATGATTCCCAATCAATAGTAGGTCCAATTTGGTCAGAGGAGCCAACTTGCATTGTACCTTCCTGACAACTTTGGTCCATGGCTTCATGGGGTCTGCACCACACATCAATTTGAATCGTGACTCACCGGACCATATTTCCAGTCATCTAAGGTCCAATGAATATGTTCACGAGCCTAGAAAATGCACAGCCTCCGACGGCATGCTGTAAGTGAAGTCACTCTTGTCGGTCTTCTGCTGCCATATACCATCAGTGGTAAATTTCGCTGCACTAACCTCATACACAGAGCTGCCACTGTATTAGATACACCTGTCTAATATTAGAAACTCCATTAGCCCTTAAATCCACTTGTATTCGTTTTGGCAGGGATTCAAAGAGATCGATGGAGATGTAAGCTGAATGGGGTCCTTTCCAGTTCATCCCAAAAATTTTCAATGGGGCTGAGATCTGGAGACTGAGCTGGCCACTGCATCAAGGAGAACTCACTGTCATGTTTCTGAACGAATCCATAGTGATTCTGGCCTTGCGTGCTGGTGCATTATCCTGCTGGAAGAAGCTATGTGATGGTTTTTTTATGGAAATGGGCTAAGCCTATTAAGAGAAATTATTTTTTTTTCTAAAAATGAAGACATGTCAGAAGCATTCTTTTCAATGCCCCAAAAACAATAAATAAGTCATGAACAGCTTCCTCTTTTTGAAAAGAAACAAATTTCTTTTTTTGAATCCGTGTCATTATCTCGTGATAGGCCTGTGCGAATGTATCATTCCGCCATTTCAATTTATTTTTTGTTTGCCTTATGTGAATTACATTGACTGAAAATGACTAAACAAGTTATAGCTCAACTGCAATTAAAGCTGTCAAATTTTGATCATAGCTAAATTTAATAAATAACAACTCTTCATGTGACATTTGACACATTTGCATTTTATTATTAGTCAATCAGATAATTGTACAGCCTCTTCATAAGAAGTACCTAAAATAAGCTGCCAGTACATATACAGCACTTGAGCAAAAGTCCTGTGGCTTTACTACCATGTGCTTTTTTGTTTTTAGTAGATGGTATAATCAAATTGCTCACCATGGAATTTTAGATTAACCTGCTACAACTCAATTAAATCAAAGACTGAATTTTGAATTAATTGGTCAATGCCATTAGGTCTAGTACTCATCTAGCTAATTACATAAAATTATAATTGACATTTTGTCAAGTTCATTTTTACAATTTTGGATCAAACAAAGTGAGTCTTCCTTTGGATCAAACAAAGTCAATTTAAAATGGGTTTTCCTTATAATGGAATTCAATTATGGAACAGACTTCCTTTTGGCATAGTCCATATCAAAGAAAATTTTTTACCTTCATAGTCTCAGATGTTATTGAAATTAACAGATGTTAACATTTAGGACAAAATAAGAAACTCTTATTTTTTTTTTGTCCAAAAAATTCCTGGCCAGAGATACAAGCTGCCAAAGATGGCATCCACAGTGCCATTTCTCAGGTTTGATTTCCAGCAAAATTGTTTATCTCTGGAATGGTTCAAGATAATTTGTTGCAGTTTGTTTTATTCAAAAGACAATAATGTGCTGATGAAAATGAAATCCTCCATTTGGAAATATGTGCCCAAGTTCTCTTGTTGTAGCCTTCCAAATTTTTTGTGAAAAATAAAAAAAATAATTTTTTCTTCAAAAATGCCAATCGCAAAAATCACGAATTTTTCACTGTTGATCAGTACCATACTATAATACATTTTCCAAAAAGGAGAACTTCCACTTTTTAGATTAACAGGAATTATAAACAATGGAAAATGTTGCCAAACATGAAAACAGTTTCCATTACATGTACCACATTTGCACATACTGATGTGACGAAATCAAAAGCTAGTCTTATTTGACATGGCATTTTAATTCGTCATAAAGAAAAGCAACAGCCACAGCTTTCAAATATATTAAGGCTTCCAAAATACGAGGTCTGTTCAAAAAATACGTAGACTGACGTCATAAAACAAAATATACTTTATTCAGAAGTTACACATCTTGGTCCCCTTCAAAGTACTCTCCTCCCCGACGCACACACTTCTCCCAACGGTGTTTCCACTTTTGGAAACAGTCCTGGAACGCTTCTTTTGTGATGTCCTTCAGCGCCTTCGTCGCATTTGCCTTTTTGTCGGGAATCGTCTCAAATCTCCTTCTTTTCAAAGGTCTTTTGAGATTCATCACCTGTTATGATCTTCGACAAGAAGTTTTCATCTTCTTCTGAGCGTTCAAGCAATTCCTGACAAACCTGGACGCGATGGGCTTTTTGGTCGTCCGTCATCAGGCGTGGAACAAACTTCGCAGCAACGCGGTGCATCTTCAATTCTTCAGTCAAAATCTCGTGACATGATCCAACTGCTATCCCACACATTTCAGCAAGCTCTCTGATGGTCAGACGTCGATTTGGTCAGAAGTCACTCATTCTAAAAATCTGCCAAATGAAAAAAACACACTTCACAAACAACCGCGTAGCTAATCAACCAATACTGATATTTGCAATCAAAAACTGCCTTGTAATCAACGGATCTGTCAGAAGATGGCGACACAAAGCAATTTTGATTGGGACCAACAGGGCCCGCGCAATTCAAACAGTCTACGTATTTTTTGAACAGACCTCGTATATGTGCAAATTCCAAAACATATTACAGGTTCCAAAACACACCACTTCTGTGCACTTCTGTGTAGAACTGAAATTAGCAATTCAATAAAGAATAAAGAGTATATTACCTTAAGCCTGTTGATAAGATTACAATTTATGGTACACATAAAACAACCAACCGCTTTTCCACAAAAAGTTTATTGTACATGTATGTACATTTCGACCGCTAGGCGATCTTCTTTCAGCATGAATGAATTCAATATGGTTACATCGATATTTATATACATGTACTATACAAGCCAAATTTACGATCTGAGCCAATGGGAACAATTGTCCTTCCATGGATGAACTTCAGAATGGTAGACCAATCAGATGGGTTCATGGACCCTCTGTCTGCGTTTAGGATTTTGTCAGGTCGTTTTTAGGAAATTTCCAGAGTTTCAAAGAAGTTAAGGTGTTTCCAACTACTAACTCTCTGTAGAATATGGTAGCCATCAGACCTTGCAGTGTGTCTGGTTGTTATGATGTGTTGAGCAAAACTGGAACATTCTGGTCTGTGATTCTTTATGTGCTGAAAGTGCTCCTTTATCCTGGTCAAGATCCTCCTCCGTGATTGGACAATATAGCTGGATGAGCATGTGTCACACTTCAACTCATACACCCTGCAGCTGTGTTCATGTGGAATCCTGTCTTTTTATGAACCAACCACCTTCTGAGTGTGTGCTTACTTCTATAGATAATTCTGTGACCAAACCTCTTAGCGATCTTGTCTACACCTCTAACTAGAGGCCTATTGTAGGGGAGTACTAGGTATACTTTGGTTTTTCTCGAACCAGTTCTAGGTTTGTGACATTCAACACAATTTCTCGTCTCTTATATTTTTTCATCAACGTGTCAACAAAGTCGGGCCGGTATCCATTTTTAGGTGAGAACTATCTAGCCTTCTGTATTTCCTCATCCCTTTGTTGTTTCGTCAGGGGTAATGTATGCATCTTTTTAATCGTCATTAGTTTCCTAACTGAAGTTAATAATGTAACACCAGCTATTAAATTAACAACGGAGCTACTTATCCTTGATCTAATGATAAGTAGGTTATAATAGTAGTCTCACCTTTGAAATCTATCGTAAGCCTACCTTTGTCCTATCCTATATTAAAAATGCCTCAAACCACTGCTTCATACAAAGTTGCTGCCTTTCAGCAGATGATTAAAAAGGTGCATATATTACCTTCTATGAAATTTCTTGCATATATTATTTCAAATTTCTTCTTTCTTCATCATTAATGTTCATGCAATGTAAGTTCACTCATCACTGAGTTCAGATATGTTACTTCTGAATTCCTTTCACAGGAGTAGCTTGTTGGACAGCTCTTCTATTTTCTGCTGGCAAATTCTTCAACTTTCTCATTGGGCAAAAGTATGAGGGCTATTGATGAGTAAGACTGCACCACTTCTTGTAAAATCTTCGGCATTCTGAATTGCAGCTATATTTGTGCTGGAAAGATTATATTTTGTAGTGTGGTGTTTCAGCAGGCTTCCAACAACATCGCAAAGCCCCTTATTGTTAATTGCAACTTATCGTATTTAAATTTTGGTGCTACTGAACTGTTCATTCCTGTCTCCTCCCTTTAATATGCTAGGCCAAACAAACAAAATTCTCTGGCAGGTTCTAGAAAGTTCTGTTACATTCTGGAATAATCTGGATGACTCCACATTGTTCCAGACGACCATCAATGGTTTGAAAAGTTCTAAGTACAGAGAAATCCAGATGAATAAAAACATTTCACCAGTTCAAACTTTGTTGAATTTATCATTTTTATTCCATCACATTGAGCAAGCACATTGGTCCAAGATTGTTTTTTTTCAAAGAACATTATGAAAAATTCCCGAACCAAAGTGGCGTTCTAAAAAAATCCTCCCGAGCTGTCACTCAGTGTTTTTATACGAATTAGAAAATGTGGATGGTAATTTCGAAGCTTCTACTCGAGCACTCTACACTATATTATTCAAGATTTTTTCCACTTTGTTTCAGCTAAGCGCTTAAATGCAACAGCCATCACTGGATAGTGCATGATTTTTCTTTCAAATATCGATATCAAAATAAACCTGATCAGTACCTGTGGATGTCTATGGGCACTATGAAAAGAAAGTTTAGCGTTCTCCTTCTGTTACTTTTATTTAAATTATCTTCATAAAATCATGGAGATATATGAGAAGCAGTGATAAAGTCATTATAATCTATATGAGGGAACGATCACTTTTAAAAACGTGTGGGGTCACTAGGAAGCGACATCCCTCGAGTGCTGGCAGATAGAAAGTGGTGTTTAGTGCAATACCGCTAATGCCACCAGAGTGTCAAAAGCAACATGGCGCAGCCTGTCGGAAAATTGCAGGTGCGAGCCTTGATAAAGTTCCTACATTTGAAAGAGAACAATGCCAAACAAACCCATGACGAGTTAGTGGTTGTTTATGGTGGCAACACCCCATCATACGAGACAATTGTCATGTGTTGTCGATGTTTCCAGTGTGGCCAGACAAGCAAGAAAGACGAATCCTGGAGCAGACATCCTTCCATCTGTAACGAGCCACAACTTGCAAATCAAGTGGAGACGACAGTCTTCTTAGGCCGCTGCATCACTGTGGAACAGATGACTTATGCATGACGTGCCAGAACATTCCGCACGAGACCATGCGTGTTGTGGTGGAGCTGGGGTTTGAAATACTGTCCCATCCGCCGCATTCGTCAGACCTGGCTCTTCTTGCATCCTTTACCGAATCTATAGTTATTAGCTTCCTGTGACAATTCTTTACTGTCTCCAGACGAATTGTGGCATTCCTATCCTTCACAATATGCCATCATCTCTGGAAAAAAAAATAACGTTACTCAGCACTTCATAGCGTGCTGCAATCTGCGCCCACTCATAAATAGACAGGTGATTGGCCATCTTTGCTATTGTTAGTTGTCTCCCTCTCACAGTCTGTACCACTGAGGCACAAAAGTTGAAAGCCTCTTGAATGACCTATAAGTACATAGTGTTTTCATAATGATTCCATTGAGATTAAAAATTTTATAGCCATTTAATAATACCTAGATACTTTCTAGCCATCCTGTATATTTATATTGCATTGTCATCCATGTATGAAGATTAAGAACAAATGCAAGGTGCTTAACATTGTCCATTAACCTATCCAATGTTCTTCCTTACTGACATAATTTACCCAATTTTCAGTAGAGGCTTTTATAGCTGCTTTTGTCTACTTCTCAACTTCATCCATAAACTTTTTCTTGGGTATCCACCATCTAAATACAGCTGCTAAGGACCCTGCCGCACGAACCAGCAGATGATATGAAAAAATGTTTGGAAGACTCTCTCTGTTTGTAGGTTTTGTAGGTGAACTTTCTTTCATTTTCTTTTGATCTTCTGCAAAGTTTGCAGCCATAATCTCATCTATTCAATCATCTAGATCTACTACTAAAATCTGTTAGCTTCTTCAATCTTGTTCATCCATGACCTTGCGATCCATGAAACCTATTTCCACTCAGCGTGAATTGGTCTTTCCCAATACCATTTGCAACAAACGATCATCAAGGAATGAATCCAGCTCTGCCTGAATCATTATAGCAAGTCTTATACCCAACCTAATCTGATTTCAGCTGATACTGTACTTTTAATACTGGTGCATGGCTTTCGTCACCTACATTCACAAAAGTGTGCCATTCTAACGACTCCAGTTTCCAAGTCATAACATCATGAACTCTTACTTATATTAACATCAGAGGGGGATGGCACGTTCCAGCAAGACAATGCAAAGTATCATACGGCTGCAATTATTCAGGGGTGGTTTGAGGAATACGACCAAGAGTTCCAAGTACTACCCTGGCCCCCTAATTCCCCAGACCTCAATCCAATCGAGAACTTTTGGGATCGCCTCGATCGTCGTGTACATGTTATGGAACAACCACCGCATACCTTTCAGCAGCTATTGGATGCTTTATAGTCTGCATGACAACGGCTATCAGTAGAAACCTACCAGAATCTTATTGACTCACTCTCACACGATCTACGAGGGGAGATCAAAAAGTAAGTTGCACTAACTTGCCGCAGGAACGCGCTATGTGTCGCAATCTTGGGCAAAGTGGAGAAAGGGACATTAACTGCGCAGACGTCGGATAGGACGGTTGCTGTGGTTTCCCGTCATGTTTTGTGTGACTAGGGGCTAAAAGCAATGGCGCGTCAACTGGATGCCCACTCCAAACTTGAGGTGCGAGCAGCAATCCGATTTCTATGGGCCAAACGGGTGAATTGCACGGACATTCATCGTGAAATCACTGCTGTATATGGAGAGCGTGCAATTTCTCGGCAAGGAATTGTAAAGTGGTGTCAACAATTTGAAGCAGGATGCACGGATATCACAGACGAAGATCGCGTAGGCAGGCCCGCAACGTCCCATACCATTGCAAACGTTGACCATGTGGATGCGATCATTAGAGAGAATCGGCGCATAAAACTGGTGGACAACGATTTCGAAACGATAAAGAGGTGAAAGCGGCTGTCACCATGTGGTTACAAAACGCTGTCCAGAGGAGATTTCTATGCATCCAGAATCGAAAAGTTGGTTGATCGTTCGGATAAATGTTTAGGGTCTCTTGGGGACTATGTGGAAAAGTGAACCTACATTGTATGCTGCTATAGCCGTGTTGCTTTTGTATAGGTGGTGTAATAAATGGCCATACCGTGGAAGTGCAACTTACTTTTTGATCTCCCCTCGTAGCTGCTGTCCATGCTGCTAAAGGCAGTTATTCAGGATATTAGCTGGTGGTCATAATAATGTGACTTGACTCTGTATTCATTAGGAAATGCAGATTGGCTGGTTTGTTACTATACACAACGTAAGGGTTAAATCTATTTTTAAAAACGGGGATTTTTTTTCAAGAAGGACTATAAACGAAAATAAAAGAAACTTTATTGAATGCTTTTTTGTGAAATATTTCTTAATTATTCGTGAGCATGCATTTTTCCCTCTCTCTCTTTCTTATTTTCATTGTTTCCCCCTCTTAGATACAATCTTATTGGCAAAACAAACTCTGACATCACAAACTGCTCCATGCAAAAAAAAACAAAAAACAAACTCTATAGAGATGTAGGAAAAATGAATTTATTTAAAAAAAAAAAAAAAAAAAATTTGTGAGAAAAAAAAACCCCGAAATTGGAATAAATACCCCCCTATATCCCCCTACACAGCCAGAAGTATAGATCAAAAAAGGTGGTTCCGAGGTATCTCTTGCAAGGGCAGAGTCTATAAAGGGACAGACAGACATAGCTTGGATTTAGTATTAGTAGGCAAGAACCAACAAGTGGCAATAGAATTAGAACCCAGTGAATTAGAACAGCTAATTGGAATTCTTGGATAAAGATCTGAACCAGTTCAGAAAACCTGCTGAAGGAGCTAGACTCAATAAAAAACTTGAGAACCTGAGAGATTAACCAATGATTGTGGGAACTCTCAAAAAGACTAATGGTGAATATACCAAAAACATTATAGAAATTCCAGAGACTTCAGTTGAAACTTCATTCCTGGGTGCAGTAACTGATGGATCAGTTGGGCCCTAACTTCATTGACAACCCTGGACCAAACAGCTAAGGAAATGGCTATATAGCAACAAATTGTATGGTCAATTAATTCTTTGGACCATACAAATCTGGACAGGATGAGATCGCACCCTTTCTGCTGGAACGTGCATCAGTTTTGATCTCATCTATCTCATATTTAATTTTCAGGGCTAGTTTGGCCTTAGGATATATTCCTAGACCTTAAGGAAAGTGAACGTGATTTTATCTATCAAAACCTGGTAAAGGCTGATGAACCAAGCCAGGAACTTTTGTCCCATAAGTCCATCTTCTTTTCTCCTAAAGTGCATGGAAAAGATTATTGATAAGCAAATGAGAATAATTATGGGAAAAGCTGCACCCATTCATGCTGATCAATTTGCATATCAACCAGGGCAAATCAAGAGAAGTAGCTCTACATCACCTTGTGATTAAGGATAGAGAAAACTCTGGCACACAAAGAAATTGCCCTTGCAGCCTTTCTTGATACTGAAGGAGCACTTGACAATACTTCCTATGTCTTGATCGTAAATGCTTTAGTTCAAGAGTAATCGAGCCACTGATATGCAAAAGGCAAACAAAATAGTAACAATTCGTACGCTACGGGATGAAATTGAGGCTTGACCATCCAGGGGTTGTCCACAGGGAGGAATTCTTTTCCCCTTGCTTATGAAACCTGATAGTGGATGAACTCAGTAATTAAGGAGTTTATAACCAAAGTTACGTGGGTGACATTAGTCATCTATGTTTTTGGAAGAGAAACTGACATTACTAGACTTCATGCAGGGAACCTTGAATGAGGTTCAAATGTGGTGCAGTAAGGAGACATGAGGATAAATCATCAAAAAACCACACGACTAACTTGCAGGGAGATAAGTCACACTAATAAAATCCCAAATATGTTTGGGAATAAAATCAAACTGACAAAAGAAATCAAATATCTGGAAGTAATACTGGACAGTAGATTGACTTAGAATCAACAACTTAATGACAAAAGCAACAAAGCTAAACTAGGACTGTTTCATTATAGGAGAGTTCTTGGCAGATCTTGAAACTGAAAATGGCATACGGGCTGTATATTATGACTATTAGACCCATTTTAATGTACAGGATGGGCCATAAGTCCCTTACTATCCCTTGTACAATTCGTGTTTGTGGAAATTGGCAGACAACCACCATGTGGGGACATATTAGGCCTAGTCGGAAGTCATATGGTGCAGGTAACAGGGATGGCGGCCATCTTGGATGCATTGTAGGGTTTTAATGGGAAGGGGGTCATGGGGGACATAATTTTGGGCTAGAATTTCCCAAGGAAAACAATGGTGCAGTCCGTTTATTCATTCAACAGTTACAGGGATTCCAAATGGTGATTCTCACTGTTATATTTTGGTTTTTACTAATGTTAGATCTTGATCTAGATGTAAAATTTATAGTCTATTGCTGTTTGTTTTATGACCTTAGCTTATCTACTAAGAGTTTAAACATATTGACTTTGACTGAAGCTTTGATCAAATTTTACTGGAAATAGTTTAGTTGTATGACTACAAAAGGATAGGTTGATTAAGATAATTAGTTTATGAAAATGTTGATGTTTAATTACTAGCGACTGTTAATTGGCATCAGTTATTTGGCCAACTGTTATTGTTATTGCTGTCTACTAACACCTGTAGTTTGTAAATAATCTATACTAACCAACTGTGTTTATATGTATTGTAATTGGCAATTCTGTGGCACCCGCTAGGAACTCGTCGGTCTATGACCATACTGGTCCTAGTTGGGTGTAGATGAATTGTTTTAATTATTAAATAAATAAATAAATAAATAAATTTACCCTTTGTTGCAGGTGCTAAAGCATGCCACTAACCACAGAGGAGAGGACAGAGTTGATAAGGGCATCATGGGGAAGGAGGAGAGCAAGGGCTGTAGCAGCGGAATTCAATGAACCGCACCCTGATCGACAACCTGTGTCCCATGTTAGTGTTGCCCGCCTCTCTTCAAGAAGTTCATGGATACCAGGTTGGTAGCAGACAAACCCAGGTGTGGAAGACCCACGACTGAAACGGATGAAAATACAACCATAGCACAGGAGGGGCTCACGTAGAGCACGTGGAGAACCATATGTAACTGTGAGAATCACCATTTGGAATGCCTGTAACTGTTGAATAGTGTTGTGCCGATACCAATACCAAAAAGTATCGATACTTGCTGGTATCGAGTACTCAATAATTCCCCGTTTACTTTCTGTGTTTGAGCGGTTGAACAAGGTTATTTTCATTTACACATGTGCCAGTTTCCATTTTCTTTTGTGCCGGGCACGATAGGACCTAGCTCTCCTTAACAAAATGATATTTGTGTGAATGAAAGGGATCGGAAGAAATGAAGTACCACATGTAGAACCTTTTTGCAGAATACTGAAACAAACCCTTCACAACAGACCGCTGATCAAAGAACATACTAGGCTCATGGTAAAAGAACCTTCCATGAAACTGACATCTCAAATTTTATGAATTAGCAGAAGTAGGCTATGTACCATTATGGGTTTCATTACTGGTCACTGTCTACTGAAAAAAACACCTTCACGAATGGGCATCAATCAAGATAAACCATTGTGCAGGAAATGTAATTTGGAGGATGAAACCACTCACCACATGCTGTTTTAAGGCGTTGCATTTGCAACATCAGTCACTCAAGCTTTGGTAGTCACTCACCACTTGAGGCAATCTACCAGGAACATACTGGGAGTCTAGTTTGCTTCCTTAGTGAAGCTGAACCCCTATAGGTATCCTGGGGAACCAAGGGATATTTTCTCCTTAGACACTGATTCTCAGCTAGAATAGCAATCATAATTTTCTTATGGCCTTTACAATTACAAACAGGTCAAGAAATTTTTACATAGTGTTCGGCAAAGGCCATTTCTTGCCATTATTGACCCATGACCACCTTTGTTTACTAATTTTTTTAAACGACCTCTTCATGCAACCTGTATACTAGTTCCCACAATCAGTGCTAGAAGTTTATAAACACCACGTTGTAAAGATATGGGTTTCTCCTAGGATTTAAGACTTATTTGAAGTTCTTTGTTTTTCTTTAGGCGATGACCAAGCTGCAACCATAGAAACGTAGGCTATCCTGCTAATTCCCAGGCCAATTAAGGTGATGAATTTCTTTTCCATTATCTGCCTTACCCTGGCTTGCTCGTGTTACCTGGAGTTCAGTTTTGAAGTATTGATTATATAACCTGGTCGAGGAAGAAGTTCTTCTTAGCAACTTCGTTGAAGTATAAAGGAGAGGGGTGGAGCTGCATACAGGCTTAATAAATAGCAGAAATTTACTGGGCCCCAAATGGACTTGAAATTTGAAAATAAGAGTTTCCTTATTTCTTGCTTTAGTTCATTCTAATTACACATAAGACTCTCAAATTTACCTTAAGTATTTAAAATTGTTGAGACATTTATACAAATCATTCAGCAACTTAGTGGAAGGATTTTGTGTTCTACTGAAAGGTTCTTTGAACACTGCACCATCATATTCTTGATGACTGTTTACACAATCATTATCATTAAATAAGATTTTTAGGATAACTAGTCAACTTTGAACATTTGTGTAGAAGAGTCCAAACAAACTTGAATATTTGCATCTTGGACAAAGAACTCTGAATTCAAGGCAACATATTTTGAGATGTATTCTGGAACCTATGAACTCAGACTTTTCAAAAGTATTAATCTTCTGAATGACTTTTTAAAAATATGACCTCTGTTGACTTAAGATTTTACAGCAGAGGTCAAAAACTCAAATGTAACAAGGAGCCAGCAGATTAGCTTTATGTGATGTGAGCAGTCAATTATGTGCCAATTTACCATCACAAGCAGCTTAAATTTATGCACATCTAACCCAAGTCAGCATCTCAGTGCTAATCAAGTAGTAACTTTCGTTTTCATTTAAAATTGACATGAAACATTCATGGGTTACTTTTCCTTTTGTTTTCATCCTATGAGATAGAAAAGTAGATTTAAAAAAATATTAAGATCATGGGCTGAATATAGAACCTTTGCGGGCTGTGTCCAGCCATCAGTTTAGAACCCTTTTATTAAATTATAAGCCTGATAGACTGGATACATTTTCCAAAAAAAACTGTAGCTTTATACAGTCTTAGCAACATTAAAGTGAGATTTTTTTTTCAATTGCAAAAAAGTAAAGTAGCCAGTTATCTTATTCTAAATATTTCTCGGACATATTTGAACATTCATATTATTTTCCCATTGTCAACACTTTACAAATATTATCTAGCTAGTTTTCTTGCTAACAAGGTTCACTTAATTGTTAACTGCTATGTTGCATTTACTCTAATGTCTTTTAAGTCTATTTGTATAGTCTTATTTCATTAGGCAAACCCCTGCTCATTCCTGTTCCTCACAGAGTTTGAAAGTGGCTCGACTTCTGACCTTTCCATTTTACCATTAAGAAAACCACAGCTCAAGGTTCATGGATGTTGAATCTGCTGCCAAAATCTTGGTTTGGAACAGGTGTCAGAGTGCCCCATTACCCAGATGACAGGTGCCAAATTCACGGAAGTATTTCTCCAGATTTATTGAGAGTTGATCCACATAAAACTGATGCAGTGATACCAAGATAAGAAGTGTCCCCTGATTTACAGTGGGTTTTAGCCCCATAAATGTAATTGTGGGGTTTTAGCCCCAGCCCATAACTGGCAATGATGGCAGAAATGTAAATCATTCACATAAGAAATCAAGCCAAGATGAACAAAATCTTCAGAAGCAGATGCACAAACATGGAATCATCATAACAAATATCTTTACTATCAATCGCAGGAATATAAATCCCAAACTGTTAACAAATAGGAAACATCAAACTACCTTTCTTCAAAAGAAGATTTCTGACCTATTAAGTAATCTCGCAGCATTCCAAAATGTTGGGAGCTCAATAATAATTCTTGCAATTGATCTAGCCGTTACGACATTCAAAGTGCTTTTTTTTCCCTATCATTTCCTTTCTGGAGTTTTAACCAGCTAACTTTATCATTGTTTGTTTTTGTTTCCCTTAAATTATTAACAATAGACTTCAATGACAGACCAATAGTAGAATGATATAATTATATTTTGTCCTATTTCTTAAAAATGAATTACAGAAAGATACAATGATTGTTTAAATTCACATAACTACAATTCTACTCATAAATAATTTTCACAATAAAAATGATTTCATAATAATCTTTTATTAATCAACAGATATTACATTTCAAAAATTAATATAAAATGCATAAAATGCTTCCATGTGAATGACTTGCCTGAGGTTCTACACAAAAATAAAGACAATAAACATCCATGCTTCTAGCAGGATTCGAACCCACGACCCAATCGATGTATATCTGAACCACAACAGGAATTCATGGATTCGAATTACAACTGCAACAGTAACACCTTTGCCCCAACCTCCCTTGGCCTCCAAGTCTATATGTAAATTTTAAAAAATAAATTTTAAAGATTCCAAATGCGATCAAATAAGAATTTTTTCTTTAAGAAAACACACAAGAGGAAGTACCATGAATTACTCCAATCATTTGTAAAAAAGGCGTTGAGCAACACTTAAAATTTAGCAGATAGTATGAATTTTGCCTCTCCATGCATTTTTGATGTTGGAAAAAAATATAACAAGGACAAATCATACAGTATTTCACTGCTGCTTAGGAGTAGATAAAACATTATTAGTTATTGTTAATGACGTCAACTTTACTGGTACTGATAATTATTTTACATAACATGGTGGCTACACTGTATGAGACAAATTATTTAATACTGCTGAATAATATAATGGATTGTTTTGAATACTGAAGTTTAATAAAAAAAAACAAAAAACGATTAGTTCATTTCTTAGATTTTTGGATAGTCAACTAATAACTTGCCATTTCCACATGACAATAATCTTAATGCATTTTCTGGGGGGGAAAAAATACCATCCATGCCATGGTGGGATTTGCAGCCATAACTTGATGTATCAGGTCATCGCATATCAAATGTCGGATTTCGAGGTGGTTCTGTGCTTCAGCATGGTTTCCACGTTTAGTAGCAAGTACCCAAAACAAAGTGGCACATTCCCAGAGATAAACCTATCAGCAACCAGCTGCCTGAAATTTGCATGTCTGCAATGATATTTAATAGTGTTTGAGTCCAAGCGAAGATAGTCATGACTTCATACGAATTACGTGTGATAATGCATTACGAATTCAGGTTGAATCACACTGCATCCAACGCCTTTCGAAACACCTATAAGGTATTCGGTGTAGCCACTATAAACGAACGTACTGTTAAACGTTGGTTCCGAAAATTCCGGGCGGGAGTGATGGATCTGGCAAATGAGCCACGCGGCAGACAGCCCAGTGTTGAATGATGCTGATGGAAGAGGACCAGTCAATAACTATTCGGGACCTTGCAGGGGATCATGCTGTATCAGCGTCGACTGTCAGTAGACACATTTGAACCATTGGGAAGGTGAAAAAGCAGGACAAATGGGTCCCACATGAACTTACGGAAAACCAAAAAAAGGTGTCGGTTTGCGGTGTGTACGGAATTGGTTTTGTGCGATGAAGAAGCAGGGATTCTTGATCGCATTGTAACCTGCGACGAGAAGTGGCTCCTATACGACAATAGGAAACGGTCAGCACAGTGGATAGATGCTGATGAACCCCCGCGACAGTTCCCTAAAACCCTGTTGCACCCCAGGAAGCTCATGGTTACAGGTTGGTGGAACATCCATGGTCTATTGCATTACAGCTTCCTGCAGCAGGAGGAGATGATCACCGCTGCGACCTACGGTCATGAACTGCATCGTATACACACAAAACTCTGTCAGCAACAACCTGCATTTGTGCATTACAAAGGCGTCCTTCTGCTGCATGACAACACATGTCCGCACGTTGCATGAATGACCGTGAGGGCGCTACAGGCTCTGGGCTACGAGGTGCTTCCACATCCCCTGTACTCTTCGTACTTCTCCCCTACCGACTACCATCTTTTCCAGAGCCTGGACATTTTTCTCCGGAGGAAAACATTCCTAACCCAAGCAGACGTCGAAAACTCATTCCGGGAGTTTATTGATCCCGTGACCATGGATTCTATCGGAGAGGGCTCGAGAAGCTGCCAAATCGTTGGCAACAATATTTGGATTGCAATGGGGGTTATTTCAAATAGCACGTGTGAAGGTGTCCTTTCTAGAGGACCATTAAAGATGACCTCTGCAATCCGATATTTGATATGCAACGACCTGATATTTGCGAACAGTAAACCTACAACCAAGCTTTTTTGGCTAAAGGCCAGGAATACAATAATAAAATGACTGACAATCTATAAAAAATCCTCATGGCCACCTTTCATAACTAATGGGAAACCACCACTTCATCAAATCAATTCCATTAGAAAATCAGTAAAAGTTATATCCATTTGAATTGGCAATGTTCCTCCCAGACGAAATGAAGTCATCATGGTATATGAACTCGTTTAGGAGAGGCAAATTTGATTTACGTAAGAAATATTTAACAACCATTATAAAATAATGCAAGTTAAACATCAATTTGCTTTGCTAGTCCATATTTCACTATGCAATCACCAACTATTTTCACCTGCTTTCCAGTTGGATCATTATATCCCATAGCCATGACTAAAAGCAATACATATGCTTCTCTTAAGGATTTATAAATAAGGGACAAATTTACTGGATAAAAGAGAAATATTTTCAAATAAGAAGTTTTATAAAATTTATAAATAAAAAAAAAACAACAGTAGTTGGAATATCCCAGTTAGATAATTATAAAAATGTAGTCATTAAAAGCAAGTAATATTTTTCACTTTTATTTTTATATATTACAGGATGCAGCAAAATAATGAAAAATTGTAATCTCTAGTTATGCAACTTTTGTATACTGTCACGTGATGAGTTGTTTTTTTTTTTTTTTTTTGCTTGTTGGATTCGTCGGTGATAGTATTTTCTTCTTTGGTGATAGAAGTTTATTTCCCATAGTCTCATTTATTAAGCGCACAATTGCCAAAACAACAGGATATGGTTCACTGAGCTTCTGGGGCATCATCAGTCATTGAAAATATCATCAAAATACATAGTCCATCATGATCTGAAGCAGAATTTACACCAGTGGCAACACAAATTTTCTTTGTGGATGGCGTAGTCAAAAATCAATAAATCATACATTTTGGAGGCCACGATACATAGACAATGAAACCTGGACTTTTCAGCAAGACCCACAAAGTGAAACCAATGCAGGAATGGTGCAGGACCAATTTTCCGGAATTCATGACATTGCAAGAATGGCCACCTTATTCCCCAGATCTTAACTTGATGGATTATAGTATTTGGTCCATTTTGGAGACCAGCCTCACTAAGGTTTGGGAGTCATTGAAGCAACTGCATTGCAAGATTGGGATCGATTTACACCAGAGAAGATACGGTCCGTAGCCGAAAATTTCAAGAAATGTCTGAGGCTCTGCATAGATCCCACTTTGAAATTTAGAAAAATGGGACTGATATTATGAAACCAGTTTAATATTATTTATTGTTGTTCCTAAGCATTTGATTGTTGCGAGAGTCAGTATGTTAAAAGACGTTTGCTTCCTTATTTTGCTGCACCCTGTATGGTCATTTTATATACTCATTGTCAAAAAATAAAGTTGCACCTATAAGGAATCATCAGATTGAAAAGACATTTGAAAGGAAGTTAGAACTCGCCAACAACAACAAATGATTAAACAATAAACACTGGTATGACAAAATTTATTGGTTAAAATGCCAAAATCATTACAACTCTCAATAGGATGCTAGGCCACCATTATTTCTAATGCTTCTGCCATACACACAGGGCATGGCAAGGAGTCTTACAAGTTCTTAACTAGCAGACTAAACTTTGGCTGGTAGTCTTGCAGATCTTGTGCTAGCAGTGGAGTCTTAACTGAACGTCCCATAGCATACCATAGGTTTTCTATGGGTGCAACTTTTTTTTTTGACGATGAGTATATCATATTTTAAATAAACACTTTTATTTCTTTTGAAGATAAATAGCTTCATCCAGTCTTGAACTTACCTGCATTGGTATAAAAAGCTGATGCAGTACCATGACAAGTCAAATGTTTTATACTAATCATCTTGGGAGTATTTTCCAGATAGTGCTCGGAACTTTGTAGAGTTAATCTTAATTTTTTATATAAATAATTTATTCTCAATTAAAATGATCTGAAATGAAGCTACAGTGTCTTTTCGATGAACTCCCCATTTCATTCTATCGTGAAAGTTATCAAATTTATTTGTCGTAATTTTAACTTTTGAAAGATCTTATGGAATTCTATTCATCAAGATATGAGTGGAGCATACCCAGTAATATTCTTACATGTAAAAACGGATATTCACGTGCAAGTCCTATAATCACTCAACACAAAACATATGGAAGAAGTGCCGTTTTTCTAGTTTATTGTAATCACGATAATCGTGAGAATGATACCAACTCCTGAATTCTCATATAGAAGTATCAAATGGTTAAGTGATGCCAATGCAAAATAGAAAACAACAAAAGCCTAAAACTATGGACAAACCAACTAAAATTTGAATGAAGTGTAAGGAAACCACAAATCCACAGAAATATTTTTTAAAATACATGTATTTCCATCTTGATTAGTAATTTCCTTATACTTTGCTCACATTTTGTTCACCACATATTCTAACAAGGATCTTTAGATGGGCTGTAGAATATTAAATAAAAGAAGTGCAAGAGAAGAAAAAAAAAGAAGTTACACCTACTTTATATTGGCAGCATCAAGAAGCTGGGACACAGTCACAGTTGGTTTTTGTTGTACATCATTCGTTCTTTCACCTCTGTAATCGAGAATAAGATTACATATAATGATTCACCTCTTACACAACTTTCAAGTAGTTATGTCAATATTCGATAAAAAGAACTGCATAATTTACCTAAGTTCTTGCATAACAATATATACAATGCATACATATATGACCTTATCATTTTCCTGTAAATATAATTGGGTATTTTCAATATAAAAGCAATGCTTAAAGTCCAAATGCGTTATAAGTAACAGTAACCCACTTCTTTATCTATTTTTTCTGAAATAGTTTTCCAAAGAGCAGACACTCTCTCTTGTTCTGATGATGTGAGACACAAAGGCACTGAAGGCAACATTTTATCCCCTGTTGAAAACATTAATTACTGCCACCAAACAGTATTCTTTTCCTTTAAAAATAAATTGAAAAGAATGGTTTAGATTTTTATTTTATTTAATTAAATCTTTTATTTTCCTAGTATTATGTAAGAATTTTTGTTATGTAAACTTCATTCAGAATACAATTATCAACAGAGCAATACTAAGCTATGCCCATATGCATATTTAAGATTTTTTTAAGAATTTCATTTTAGGAGGAATTCAGGGAAAATATTCCATTTTTATTTTACAATTTCTTCATTACCATCATCATCAGGTTTGTTAATAAAGAGTATTGGGGGAAGGGCTGATGGCAATAATCTTCCTGGGAGGAATTCATTAAAAGCAACCAAAGGTTTATTCCCTGAGAAAATCTATTTTTTTTTCACCCTTCTTATTAAGATTGTTATCGCCAAAAGGGTTGATAATGATTTCCCGGGGAAATATTCTTGTCCAACCAATGATTTTCTGTGTGTGACCTTTCCTACAAACCTGATTCTATTCCCTCAGGGTTTCAAAACATTATCGTGTTGGCCTACAGAAAAATAACCAACCAAGGGAGAAGCAAAGGTTAATTTTCTTAAAACGTGGCTTACGATTGTCGAAATTAACTGTTCCCTAGTTTCCTCCCAATATTCCAAGTATTATAAAAATCGAAGGAGACAGGTTCAACGTATCTTTTAACATTCAACCGCAAAAAGGTTCATCAATGATAAAATGAGCCAATCGCGTCGAGTGTTTTATAAACGAGGGAGAAGACGATTACAATACGATCGTAATTGAAAGAAGGGATTTTTACAAATGAATTCATTTAAGCATTCTAATTGCGGCTAAAATTGTATTTTATATATATCATTTTTTTAAAATAATAAAAATAATTTATTTTATCCATCGTCTAGATCGCTTGCAATTCGCAATGAAGAGAATATGCATCGGGCCATTTTCAAAACTTTGTTTATAGTTCGATACAATCGTTTATAATTCCTTAAGAAACATGATAAAATCCCTACAAATATAACCACAATATACTTAATAAAATTATACAAATTTCTAAAAAAAATTTTAAATCATTAGCAAGCATCATTTTTTTAATTGCTATTTATACCCGACTAGTGATGAAACTGATCAGAAAAGCTAAGGATCTAAGCCTAACCCGAGTGCTCATTTCTAAGAAGTAACTTAATTTTAAAATCAGCCATCAAGAATCGACTTTAAATACGATAGAGACGCGAATAAGGAATAATAAGGAGGATAAGTCATTAATTATTAGGGCAAAATATATACCTTTATCTTAAGGTGTATCCCACGACCGTGGCTCGACGGTGGCTGTTTTAATCCTCACCTCTTGTCTTCCTGTAGCAGAGGGCGCCTGGGAATTATTATCTACAAATCTCTCATCGATATCGATGATTTAGCGGACACTTCCCCGAGTCGTCGTTACACTGGTATACATTAAAAAAACTCTGGGACAAAAAATCCGCTCGAAACGCACCGTTTACGATCCGAAAACGTCCATTCGCAACGACCCAAAAGAACGAGAGTTCCGATTAAGAGCCATTGCAGACGCGCTATGCGAAAAAGCCCGCGAAAGTGTACTCGCAAAACGGCGAGCTCTGATTGGTCGACGCAATGACGTCGGCCGTCGGGGGAAATTTCTTCATCTTTTGTGTTAATGTGGAAACCTTTACATTGTTCTACTGATTGCCCTTAGAAAAGCATTTTTTAACTCCCAGAAGCTATTTAAAACACTGATATTTACTTCTAGGAATTTGATCTTAATTTTAAACCCAAAACATGCTGTAGTTTGAAATTCTGCCACTAGGGAAATCGAATCACATTCAAATTACCCATGATTCCATTGGGGGAAAACATTTCGTGTCTATGAGAGTTGAAATTTTCTCCTCCCTTCAACAGCTGTAGGCTATTTCCTTATTTCCAACACCAAAATTATTAATATAACAAAATAAAATATTAAAAAATCACAATATTAATATCTCCATATAATAATCTTATATTCCCAACTCATTATTGATTTAATTAACTTTTATTCGATAAAAAAAAAATATATGAATAAAAGCGCAAAACAATTTTATAAACCAAAACGCGGGAAACATGCTTTCAAACAATATTTAATTAAAATTAATTTAAAAAAAAATTTTTATACAGTAAAAACATATTGAGGAAAGCTTAAAAGCCATATAAATGCACTTTTATTTAGAAACAATAACCAGGAAATATTAAAAAAATAATCTCATTTCATAATAAGACTAGATAAGATCATGGATGCGCAAAAGTGAAATAAAACGATTCGTTTTGATAAGTTGTTAAAATCTTTATTTCTGCAAATATTTGCTTAAAAGCTAAATACCACAATTAGAATTGCATACATAAAACTTTTTAAAGCATCTAAACCAAAAGTTTACATTTACTTTAATTGCATTAAGCAAAATAAATAGCACGAGAAATAAGCCTTCATTTAGTCTTCACTAGCCAAACCTGTTTAAAAAGAGAAAAAAAAGAATGTTATTAAAAATTAATAAATTAATAATTCAATCTCCAAAGAAAAAAAATGAAAAAAAAATATTGAAACGGAATGAAACAGGTGCCATATTGTCGCCTGTAATTTAACATAGGGCAGATGTCAAGAATCGATATGATTAACATGAGCAAAATTTCAGAGTTCAGTATGGCTAGAGCAAGAAAGGAAATTGAGCCTCGTTTTTTATTGGTGAGTAAAACATTTTCAATAAAAAACTAAATTATAAGACTATATTTTTTTAACCGTTTAAGTATTTCACTCTGTTTCTTGAACATATAGTGTATCGTGACAATATATAAAAATAGGAAATATCATTGGATGTCCTTTTGATTTCTCTAAAAGCGGGGTTACTTATCAGTATCATTCATTTAAACGCTCTCCTCGCCATGACGATGCAACAAAACATTAATTTGAATTGCTTTTGCTAAGCAACCCGAGCCAATAGAGCGTAAAATGAAGAGACAATTTCCTTCCTTGGGTTTCCTAAGCGACCATTCGAGAACTGAAATCAAGAAACATGAACTCAACTTTGGCATTTTTCTGTAATTCAGAACAAAAGTACCAACTTTAAACTCTCCTAATTTGGTTTATTAGATTTTAGGTATATAGAAAAATTTAATCAAGATAGACAGTCTTCTAATATACGACAGAAATTTGCTTCAAGCAGCTTAATAAAATGAATAAGAGAAATTTTGTTTTGAATGTCTACTTGAAATGCATTCAGTCATTAGGGCTTATTTTCTCAATTTAATTTATATTCATTACATATTTATAAAAAACTTTCGTTCATGAGTTTAAAACTCGTGTTTCTTAGATAGCCAGTAATTTGAAAGACTGGTGACTATGAAATAGTTTAATTACGTTATAAATGTAGATGAATCTGAAATGTTCATTAAGTTTTTCAATTACATTATATCCTATAGAGGGACAATACATGGTCTTAACCAACAGTTTGAAATTTTCTCAGTTTCTGTTACAATACTATTATACATGCACTACTTAAATAATGAATTTATTTAATATGACAGACTCATCAGGTCCTTACTAGTGTTCGTGGGATAATATGTACTTAAATAAATTCAAATACTAATTGAAACCTTATCCATTATATAAACGTGGGAGTTGTGATAAATTATATATTAATTAAGGTAAATAAAACTCCTTTAATTAAAGAAAACAAATAAATTAAAATAAATAATAGAATCAATGAAAAAAAGTCACCCTGTGTGCCTCCCTGTGTTCGTGTAACATTCCTCCACTAGATCTTCGTTTCTTCAGTGTTTCTTCTGTATTTCATCTGAGTTTCTCCGCAAGACCTTTGTTTCATTTGTATTTTCGTCCTTCAACATCTACTTTATCAATTGGGTGACTTTTTTTCATTGATTCTATTATTTATTTTAATTTATTTGTTTTCTTTAATTAAAGGAGTTTTATTTACCTTAATTAATATATAACTTATCCATTATATGATACATTTTCACTTTCACAAGAAGGATTTGGTGAACTATGAATGTGGACTTGAAAACATAATGTAAAAGAAAAGAGAAATGAACCTGAATTGTTACGACTTTATTCAATTTTTTTCTCCGAGTATATTAATAAAATTATGTCCTTCATTTTGTCTTGTAACTTCCATAAACAATAATTGCATGACTAAAAGTTTAGGAACCGCTGCAATAATTGTTCATTATTCTGTACCATGACGAAACGTTCCTTAATTATTTAAACAATTTCTTCTTCTTATTCTCCACTAATGAAAGTGACTCATTGGTACTAAGTATTCATAAAATTTTGATTCCGCATGGGGCATGAGAAATTCTTCCTCTCGTAGACATCCTTCAATCTTCAGACTATAAAAAGCTGCTTTAGATGGCAAAGAAATCTACGAACCTAATGAAGCGAGACATTTACGTTTAATAAAAAAAAAAAAAAAAAGCCTAGCAACTTTTTACACAAGCCCCAAAGGGAAAAAAATGATGTTGATAACTCGTCATCTCATTCTCAAAGATGACAGGATATACGATCGGTTGGATGTGAATGAGTAATGAAAATAAAGATTGGGGTGGGGGTTAGGGGGATTGATGAGTCTTTACCTTCTAACGAAATGGTCCTGTCCTTGCAAACACACCGGTTATCAATATCGCAGTATCCGCTGACGCCTTCGATCCTGTAACAGAAGTGGATGCAAATGCGGTTTTCGTAGCAGATAGGCTCTTGCTTAAAGGACAGCAAATACGGTGACACTAAAGAGGAAGAAAAAAAAAGAAGAAAAAAAAAAGGAAATCTCTTACTAACAATGACAACCCACAGAAATCAATTGCATTACTCTTCAAAAAATAGAGAAGAAGGTTTTAAAGTAATAAATTTTAAAAAAGTGTCTTTTTAATGCACTTTTCTTCGGTTTCAATTTAAAATCATAAATCAAATATTTGCTGAGTGCCTACAGAGGCTGAGCTTTCATTCAACCATAAAGAAATGTTGGTACCACCCCTTTAAGCAACTGCAGGTTAAAACTTCAAAACAAACTATTTTATTGTAAACATCTATACCATTTCAAAATGCATTCATTTGAAATCATTTACGAAAGATAAAAATATTAAATTTTATTAAATCTCATTCTTACCGAGGCCTCTTCTATTCCGATATTATTTGCTTTATCACAACAGTGATCAGTATGAGAACTATTGATAGAAAATTAAAGATCGCATTCCTTATTTGTATAGGATTTAAAGATTATTATTATTATCCTACTCTTATCGATTAAGGTAATTACAACTATAGATCTTTGGATTCTCAAGGAGGAGGTGTTTTTAATCTACTCCATCAATACTCTTTTCAGTTTCGGTCACTATGAACTCTACATATTATTTCCACGTTATTTGAAATGGGTTCAGCCAACAACTGGTAAAAAAGAATATTTTACGCACTATCTGTGATTCGAATTCCTGAATTTTATTGCGGTATAAGCAATATGTTTATTGTGATAGAATATACGTGTTTATTATACAGAGGCTACAACATCTTATATAAAATTTTTAAATCTGTTAATACGAATTCTAGGAACTCTAAACGGATTTTGCATTAAAAAAAATTAATTTACCTGCTCTGGTGGGTCTCCTTAAACCGTAACCTTGAGAGCAAAGAAAATGATATTTTGGAAGAAAAAAAAAATTATTATCCACACAAAAACAATACGTTCTGAAATCTTAATCTACCATCTGTTTTCTCTATTAAAATAATTTATTAAAAACATTTTAAAATTCTCAACCTTGTGTTACGACGCCAGATATCAAAAGGCACATAAGGAAGACCGGAGAAGCATTCATGTTGAGGTAGTCGTTATTTTTGCAGAAAACTGATAAAAAAATATATATTTAAAAATACTAATATAACTCATTACAATGCTAATTATGATCAATTGCGGGTATAACCTTAAAATAAATATTAATATGATTATTAAGAACCGAACCGCGGATTGGTGACTTACCAAGAAGAAGCAATGGGTGTAGGAAAAATGTCGATTGTATCTCTTCGCTGTCCTAAAATTTTATGCAAAATTTTTCCCTAACGTCTGGTTTTTTAAATATATATACAGACCAGAGGGGTTTATATCATGTTTCACAATGCCTATCAGTTTATTAAATAAAATTTTCGATAGCACGTTCGGCGTTAATGTTCGGAGAAAGAAGCCATATGGCCTTCTACGTGACCAAATTTTTGTTGGTTTGTGTATACTTTAAAATCTTTTATACAGACGGAAAGTTATTAAAGATATGTATTAAAAATGTTCTAAATATTTATTTATGAATAACTATTATAACTCAGTTTATCCTCATTTGTTATCTATTATTCATGATATCCTATGTGCAATTTTAAGAGATATCCAAATTTTTTCACATTTAATTAAATTCAGCCAGTGTCCTTAGATAGTGTAAATAAAGAAGCCATTATTTTTTGAAGGTTCAGTGGACATTTCCTGTTATGGATTATTTTGTTTTCAAACCTTACGCCTATCCCACTTCTAATGTTATCACCTCCTGTATGAAGAAAATGGATAAGCAATGGTGTTTTTGCCGTGAAATTAAAAGGAAACTGGGAATTACTGACGGCACTGAGAAATGGTTTATTAATGAATTATATATTCTGTTTATATATATTTATTTAATAAAACTTATTAAAAATTCATCATTGCTCTAGATCGAACATTCACGTTGCGTATGATAAGATTCAACAAAACTAAATCTTATTCGGGTTCATTGTTGCTTGTTCTACTTTCCAATTAGTTATTCTACTCTTTAATTATAGGAAAAAACGGAGAAATTTTAATCACTGGTAAATATTTAGTTCTTGGGCAGAGACATTATTTTTTACTCAGTTCTTTTGTGTCTCTCTTTCAAGAGTTCTTGATTTATTGCAAACGATGATGCATTTTAATTAAGCTTGAAAAAAAGACTTCTTTAACCTTTTTAATCGGCAAAACACGTTCTTCTAATAAATAAAACATTTTTCTCGCTCACTTTTTTATTCCGTTAATTCTCCGGCGACATAAAGAAGAACTTGTTTGCGAAGACAAAATTGTAATAACGGAGAGTGAATCTTTTAGTAGGAAAGCCTTTCCGTAGAACAGATTTATTTATTTATTTATTTATTTATTTATTTTTGATGGGTGGAGAGATTAAATGTGTATAAACAGTATGAAGTCGATGTTTATTATTCATTTTTGTTGAATAAATTAATCTTAAGAGAAACTCGAAATTTTCTTCTTTTGAATCTATCGTTATGAAGTTTGCGTGATTGTCGCGTGAATGTTTCAACCTAAACGAATTGAATTACTTTTTTATGGTATCTCTAAAAACATTTCAAAAGAAATAAGGGGATATGTTGTATCTATAAACCAGAATAGTTTCATAAATTATACATTTTTTCTCTACAGAAAAATTTCTATTTGACTAATCAATGCAACCTTGACCGATCAATATACGTGCGTATAGCCATTTTATAATACAATACAAGCGTCTCACTTGTACTTTTTTATGTATCAGGCATTTATAATATGGACTTAAATACTATATATCATCTTCTTATAATATTTTAGGTGTTTTTTTTAAATTTTATTTGAACTAGTTAGGACTTTTTCAAATTCACGGATGGAACATACGGCTAATAATTACATACTTCACCATAATGTCAGTGGGTGAAATATTAATAATCCAAAAAGTATTCATTACATTAATTGTGGATAATGAGAATAATAATAAATAATGATAAATAATAACAAATCTGAAAACCATAGAATATCAACTTGTCAACAACACCAGGAATTTCCATTATTTTATTCTATTTGTATCCAAGATATTGAAATTTAGTTGAATATTGATCTTCAAAATTTATTGGTCAGACTCAGGCTCTAAAGAATTATGTAATTCTTGAGATGATGGAAATGGTCTAGACCTTTTTGGAAATATTAAACGTTTAATAAAGGCTAAAGTTTAAGCTTCCTGAAGCTGTAATATCGATTTAGTTTTAAGTTTAAATTACAATCTCTAAATAGAGATTATAATTTAAGAGAATGTGTTGTCGGCGATCTCTTTCAATAAAACTCAAATACTCCGAATCAAATAAAATTTAGATACATAGAAAACTATACACAACTTATTTAATCTGTATATCATTATACAGATAGCTATTTCAATATCAAATATTAAAAGGTTCCTTGTTTTAATATCATCTAATTCATATTTAAAAAATATACATATATTTCCAAGTGGAAATTAGCTTCCTTTAGATGCTTCCGTTTCTGGGAGTGTAGAAGTTTTTCGTCTTAAATTTCCACCTATTTTACCTTCCCCGAACTGAATGTTGACAACACCATCCGTTTTCATATATAAGTAGGCAAAGGTAGGCGGCGGGGGCTTCCCGGAACACTTGCATACAGTATATCCGAAGCTCTGCGACATAACGTATTTCTTCGTACACCGGTGACCACAGGTAGGTGATTCTTGAAATTTAGCAGAAAATGGGAATTAAATAGAAATTTGAGAAAATGAATGAAAAGCAACGAGAGAATTTTTTAAAATCCCGCCTTTATTTATTTCTGGTTTAAGCTTAAGGTATTTGTATTCATAGTTGTAACGCTTCACCAAAACCTATGCTAAAGTGCTGCTATGTTAAAATTCTCTTTTAGTAATGAAATGAATGAATCACATTTTATAAAATTGAATTAAGTCGAATAAAAACTGGGTATAATTTAATAATATTAACAATAATTTAATAATAAGACAGAAAATTCTTGTGAACCATTGGATTCTAAGCATCATCGAATCATAATTCTACACTAAATGAATTAGCTACTGCATTATATGGATTATTAATAACTTTACTACTTACTTGTACTTATCAGTTAAAAAATATTCCAACGTCTATTATTAATAATTTTCATTCAGCCCCTCCCCCTAAAATATATGTTATGAAGAAATCTTAAACTATACAAAACTTCTACTTCCAAAGACGACCCTGTCGGGACAAGAATCTTGGGTCATATTTGTAGTATTAATTAAAAACTCTCAAAGTTTCACTTAAACTAGAAAATTCGCGATTAAATTGCACTTCATTTTATAACGGTGCATATACACTGAACGACCAGTTTATTAGAGACACCCCGCTAACAGCGTGTTGCGCCTCCTTTAGCGGCGAGAACTGCCTGAATACGTGCTGGCATGGATTCAACAAGGTGTTGAAACCGTTGCGGAGGAATAGCAGCCCAGGCTGACATCACTGCTTCGGATGGTTCTCTCCACTTCATCTCATAAATGCTCGATCGAGTTCAGATCTGGCGACCGAGCTGGCCACTGAAGCAGGTGGAAGCTCGCGTGATGTTCCTCGAACCAGTCCAAGAACCATTCGAGCACGGTGACAGGGAGAATTGTCCTGCTGAAACTGTCCGTCACCACCAGGGAACACAGTCATCATGAACGGGTGCACCTGATCGGCAACAATGTTCAGGTAGTGTTTCGCATCCAGGGATGTATCTGCGGATTTCAGAGGACCCAGTGTGTCCCAAGAGAAGACACCCCAGACCAGCACTCCTCCTCCGCCCACCTGCAGGGTTGTCTGCTGACAGGATGGATCCATGGCCTCTGCTGTCTGCTCCAGATGCGCAGTCTGCCGTCCGCATGATGAAGTAAGAACCGCGATTTGTCGGACCAAGCGACCTTCTTCCACTCACCCAGTGACCAGTGGCGACGCCTGTGAGTCCATAGCAGGCGCACTTTCCAATTTTGCGGTGACAGCGACCGTACCCGTACTAGCCGCATGTTGTTAAACCCAGCTCGGTGCAAGGTGCGCCGCACCGTGTGCTCCGAAATGGGTTGGGATGCTCCCTCATTGAACTGCGCTGCAATTTGTTGGGCTGTTCCCGTCCTGTTGCTGTGGATGATTCGTGCCAGTCGCCGTTAGCCTCGTTCATCCACGGCCGTATTTCGTCCGGAGTTGTTTGTTGGAGGTTGTTTTTTGGCATAACTGCCATTCACGGAATACCCTTGACACTGTTGCACGGGAAAACCCGAAGAGGTTCGCGCCCGTCGAGCTCCAACGATGATGCCTCGTTCAAAGTCGATAAAATACTTGGATTTACCCATGTTCAGTCCACTTCTGCTGCTGACTGAACTTGCGATCCAATACATCCCTTTTATACACCGCTTCGGCCTGTTCCATTGTTTGGGTGTCACTGGGAGGCCGATCCATTTTCCGTAAGAGGTGTCTCTAATAAATTGGTCGTTCAGTATATTACGGAATATTAATATCAACTAAAACCTTATGTTGCCAGAAGTATCCGGACACATGCACATAAAGAAACAACGTTTTATTATGATGTGATTAATATGTCGTTGGACCTTCTTTCGCTGCAATAATAGCGTACAACTCTGCTGGGGCAACTTTCGGCTACTTTTTGATAAATGTCTGCAGAAATTGCGTTCCACTCCTCCCTAAGTGCGTTGGCAATTCGGTCTTTCCCGTAATCGGGGTTCCAAATCACCCCAAAGAGCTTGGATTGGATTCATATCCGGGCTCTGAGCGGGCCAGACCATTTCTTCAACATCCATGTCATTAAACCATTCTTGTAGGTATTTCGCTTTGTAAGATGGAGCATTGTCATGCTGAAACAGGACCCCTCCCCCTCTCCGAATTGTTCCCACAATGTTGGAAGTACTGAATTGTCCTGAATGTCCTGTTCAAGTTTCCCTTTACTGGAAGCAGGGACCCTGCCCAAACCATGAGAAGCATCCCTAGCTCATGATGCCTCCACCACCAAACTTCTTAGTTGGCACAACACATTCGCGCAGGAAGCGTTCCCCAGGCGTCCGCCATATCAAACTTTTCCATCGGACTGCCAGATAGTGCAACTTGATTCGTACTCCAAAGAACGCGTTTCCATTGGTCCAGTCTCCAGTTGCGTCGAGCTTTTCACCACCCTAACCAACGCTTGGCACTGATATTACTGATACATGGGCTTGTGTGCTATTGCATGACCATGATAATCCATGACATGTAATTCTCTCCGGACAGAGTCATACTTCCTGATGCATGTCGGAATTTGTTAGCCAGGGATTCCGATTTGTCATTATCTTTGGTCTATCTGTCCGTTATTGGGTTGTTATTTCATGACCTTACCACTTTACGATTACATCACTGATAGTGGAACGAGATACATCCAGTAGGGTAGAAATTGCTCGGAGACTTGTTGCACATGTAGCATCCCATGATAGAGCCACGTTTGAAGTCATTAAGCCCTTCGGAACGACTCACTGTATTATTTTCGCTAGTTAAATTACTATCTAATACTGAAGAAACTGCTCTAAATATCTACGAGCCACAGCTGTTATATAAATCAGCAGATACCACATTTCGAAGGGGTGTCCGGATATTTCTGGCAAACTTAGGGTATGTCCGATTTTCCTCAATGCAATTTTATGTGAACATTTCCTTCCTTCATATGGAAGGAGATTTAAAGGCAAGTTTTTGAAAAAAAGAGTCTTCACTACATATTAAAATAATTAAAAAAACCGCTTGTTTCTTAATTTTTAAAATTTCAATGAATGACTGAAAGACATAACTCAACATGTTATTTTTAAGTCAGTTACCAAAAAAAATCCTTAACTGATATTGAATAAAAGAAAAAAAAAATACAACAACAAGATTTGTAGCTTTCAATTTCTAATAATTAATGCTTTCATTTATCTAATAAACAAGCTGTCATAGATTCTCTTTAAAAAAAACTTAGTTTTTGTACAGTTAAAAATAGATATCATTAAAAAAAAGCAGGATGAGGGATAGCAAGGAAGTTATTATCTGATAACGAAATGATTAATCATAAAAGTTATCAAATGTGAATGAATAATAAAACTAAACATCCAACCGAAGTTTCATCCTGCTTTTTTTTGAACAGTTTGATTGCCTAATATCATTGTAATATAGCTGTGATAAAAAATGATGAAAGCTTTATATATATCCTAAGATATGCATTAAAAAAATATTCATAGTAAATGTAACTTATTTATTTTAAAAACTCTTCTGTTTTAATCCGTATATATAAATAAATAAAATAATTAAATAATCTTGGCTATTTAATTTCTCTCTAAATTTATTAAATGAATTTTGTGACTTTAGCATTTGTTCCCCAAAATGAAGTCCCTTTATCTCTGCTTGTTGTGTTCGGTTTTGGTCGTTTTTTTCCTACAGTTGACAGGTGAGTTTTATTGTTATTAATAAATATATTAATTTTTAATGAAATCATTAATCTTAAAATTCCGTAATTTCAACCCGAAAGGCTATTTACTTTCATAGATTAGTTAAATTTTCTAAGAAGTTACATTCAAATGATATCTTTTATTTCTCCTCAGAGGGTCAAAAGTTCCTTTTTGAAGATTCCAATTACATCGATTATGAAGATTCCGGTGAAATTCAGCAAGAGGCAAACGAAATGGAGTCGCTGCTTCAAAGTAAGACAAAAACTTCAAATTATTAAAAAAAATTAAATAAACATATAAAACCGTTTTATATTTTATTAAATAACTGAAGAAAGATAATTATCAGAGATTTATGAAGGTAATGATTGTTTCTTTATTAAACGCAGCAATTTCTCATGCAGGTTATAAACTCAATAGACTATTATTGAGTCTGTGTTCTAAAGCAAGGAAAGTACTTTTTCCCTGCATGAAGGCAAACTCTAACTATTTTAAGTTTTATTTTATTTTTATTGATTTACAGATTTGTTTAAACGTCACTGGGTCTATCAATGTGTACCTGCAAATTGTGTTGCCAAATGTGCTCAACTTTTTAAAGTGAAGGGAGGCTTCTGTGCCACTAATGGAAAATGTTTCTGTCCCAGGCCGCGAGGTTAAATATAAAGAAGAAGAATTTAAAGAAAAAAAAATCTATTTACTTCCTAACTTTTCCTTCTGGAAAATTACAGCTTTGGATGAAAGCATATTCAACGAATTCAAGTCTTTTAATAATAGTAATAATAATATTTTCATTTCTTTTCTTTTCTTTTTTACAGTCGATTTAATTTTTTTTTTTAGAATCTGCCAATTATGTATTATACACAAATATGAACTGTATTTTTGAATAAATTTTTCCAATGTCGTTATTTGCTTCTCGCATTATGATATTTCTTTTTTAATCATTTTACAAAAGAGCATTGAAATTGCTCTGAAGCGTTTAAATGAAAAGAAACCATTGAATGAAACCAACTGAGTTTGCGCTTGGCAAAACTTAGCATCGCAAAATCGATATTTCCGACCATAGCGTGATTAAATTCTTTATAATGGTATTGAAAAGAGAAAAAGATGCTTGCTTTGCAAAAGGCTTTACTTCTGGTTTATGAATATATAATCAGTGGCATTATTTTTAGCTGACATGTTTCATTCGATCGTTCTCTTTGAGCTGGAACATATTTTTCTAACAGACATCATGATATGCAGGGAAAATTTCTTAGAATAAAAAACAGTAGACAGACATGAGAGAAATGAATTGTTGGAAATGGGCAAATGAATCTTTAATTAAAAATATTAATTAGTTACAAAATTAATCTCTACAACCTATCAATTATTATTTTTTAAAGGGCAGAAGAGATACTGGCCTTACAAGTGTAATCCAGAAGGTTGTCGTAACCGTTGTTTTGAGCTGTTCAGCAACCAAGCAGGCTTTTGTGGCGTTGATGGCAAATGTAATTGTGTTAGAATAAATGTACAAGCATAACTGTATTATTATTGCATTCAAAGAAGTTAGTTTCTTGTATGTGTTATGAAGACTTGTCTTCATTAAAAAAAAAAACAAATAAAAGTTATATTTTATGTAACTCTCTTAAACGAATTATTTGAACAGATACATACGACAGAAGCTAGGCACTTACATTTAATTGGTACTATGAAACAATTCGCAATTTCGTTTTCTCCTAGAAGCGTAACTAAGATTTTATATACAGAACTCATTTTTGATACAAATATGAGGTGGAATAAAGCAATAGAGGAGAAAATTTATTTTATTTTTATGGCTTACAATCGTTTCGGCAAGGCCATCATCAAAGCCAAAAATGAGTACATGTTTTTTGTATGCAACAACTGAATGGTGGAACAAAGAGGGAAACAATTTTGAAATGTAATTGATGAGAACAGTTTGATACTGACTACAAAAATTTTTGAATAAATACTAGAATATTAAGAGATTTAACAATCACTCAAATTACTAAATTTCTTCGAAACCAAGACGAGGTTTGTATTTTTGGGATTCCATATAAAAAAATGGTTCGTAAGAATCAATCTAAACCTAAAAAAATCTGACCATGTCTCTCTTACAGTAAATATATTACCTATCATCCACCTTTACTCATTACACTTAGCACTTTCATCCACAAAATTACAAACAAAATATTTTCAATATCTCTCCCTTTTAGCTATTATAAACCTACAACTGCCCACTTATGTAACTTACGTAACAATGATTCCCTTCCTAAACTATCAATCAAACATGCTTACCAATACAATAGTATTTCCATAGCCGGATATACAAACTATGGGATACTCTTCCTTCCGAAATACGCTCTACCCCCACCCCAACTGCTTTAAATCCAAATGAAAACTCTTCTTACTAACTCCACCAACTAACAACACCTACAATCTTATGCTCAATATTATAATTTTTTTCCTAATCTACACTGATTGGAAGAAAGTAATTGGACACTTTCGATTTTAGACGTTTTGTCGAATATCTAGAAAAATACTTGACGAATTATCCTGAAACTTAAGGTATGTAAAGAACATGTTCAGCGAAGGTTTTGTTCCGAAGGCAAATAGGGGACCAGCAACAAAGCGAACCAAAAAAATAATGTTTGGGATCACCCTGAAAAAAAATAACGCTTGAAATGCGTTGTAGCTTTAGCATAGGATTAAGAAGCTTCTTTTATTTATCCGTGTTCATTTATATGAGAATAGCACGCATATTCATGGAGATATAAAGATTTCTTTAAAAAAATCGAATTGTTTTCGTAAGTTTTTTTTAATAACATGCAGCGTATTCAACCCAATGCAATGCCATTTTCAGGAAACTTGACAAATTATAATAAAGACAACACCCTGCAATCAGAATATGAAAATATTAAATATTTGATGAAATATGAGCATTTTTACTAAATAATGTTTAACTGCGCATGCGCAAGCGGTACCAAAATGTCTTTTGCATAATTTATTAGTTAAATGTATAGCGCTGCTCTTATAAAAAACTCCAAGCAAATATTTTGAAAATTCAGAAAGATATCGCCGATAGAATGAATTGAATTTCAGTTGCTCTCAAAAATAAACAAAACGATAAGGGGGTGTTCTCCAAATTTTTATTTTTGGATCGGACACCAGTATCAAGTTCTTCTCCTTACGCTGATATGAAGTCAATATGCCTTCATATCAGCATTAGAAGAAGTTAGTTATGCCTTCATAACCATCATTATCACCTCGTTATATTATTTTATGACACATCGTTACGAATTGTTTAACATTTTACATGCTCTATATTGGCAAAGAAAGATTACAATGGTACCAAAAGTCCTGGAAGCGTCGTATGCAAATGTTTAGGTATCGTTTGCATCGCATAAAAGGTGTATAAATAGGCAGAGAGGTATCAGTACTGTCAATTCGACTATAAGCGTCGTCTGAAACGTCTTTTAACTTGATTATGGCTACACGACGAGAATTTCAGGGTGTATCTAAACCCCTATGACAAACTTCTCGCTGTGGGGAATCATAAGTTTGCGACAGGGGTTTAGATACACCCTGTATAAGAAAGCGGAATGATAGTTGGAGCTAGATGCGTGGGACATTCCATTTCTGAAGTTGTGCGGGCATTCAATATTCCTCGACCAACAATGACAAGGGTGTACAGAGAGTACCTCTTTTCAGTCATCACCTCCTCCATAGACAGCGCAATGGACGACCACGACTGCTAAATGCTCGTGACCAGCGACATCTGAGCAGAATGTTATTTCGTAACAGACACGTCACTATGTCAATTAAAAGCCACATTCAATGAGGGGCATACAAGAAACGTGTCTATGAGATCAGTACAGCGAAATCTGGCACTGATGGGATATTGCAGCAGAAGACCGACAAGAGTTCCTTTGCTTACAGCATGCCATCGGAGGATGTGCCTCGCCTGGGCTTTAGATAATTGGAAGCACTTAACTTGGCAATAAGTCACGATTCAGGTTGGCCAAGCTGAAGATAAGGCCCATGACCTCATGGTAGTGCAAACCCCATGAGGCCATGGACCCAAGTTGTCGGAAGGCATTATGCAAGCTGCTGGTGGTACCATCATGTGCTTAAGTGGCAGGGTATGGGAGGGTCCTCTTATCACATTGGACCTACCATTTGGTGGAGTTGTTATGTCCAGTTGATAGTGTCCAAAATTTCTTCGAAGCAATATTGATAATTTGAACCTGATTCTTTGTCCAAAATATTATTATCAATCATTGCTCTGAAGATGAAGTTATTATGAAACGCATCAACGATAATAAATATCACGTAGTGGTTAATTAGAAATATCTTGATTTTTTTTAAATATTAAATACAATAATAAAATAAAAATAAAATAAAGAATACAAAATAAAAAATAGAAACGGAAAAATAAATAATAAAAATCAGATATAAATTTAAAAAAAATTAAACAAAAATTTGTGTGCAATATTATCTTTTCTCTATCTTTTTCAACAGTTACTGGGACAAGATCATAAATTTTGTTTAAGTCAAGAACCAAATATTTAATTTAATTGTACACTCATGTCCAAAAGTTGAGCATAATCAATAACAGAAACTTGTTTCATAAACCAACTTCCAGAATGAAGTGAAACATGGTATACGTGTGCAACGCCGAACATGCTTTATTTCATAAAAAGACATTCATGAAAACAGAGAAGAAACATGGTTTTTATGCGCATGAAGCATGGAGATGGTGCTAATATGGGATATAGGAAGCAACTGGATGTTCAAGAGCTCGGTTGGCAACAAGTCCCGCTCTTGGAGAAGAGCAGTTTTGATCTCTGGGATGGTCATCGGTGGAAGCTAACAGGATGCAATTCGTCTCCCTAGCTCATCTTCCACGCATGCTTAATCGAGTTCGTATCTGGAAATCTTGTTGGCCACTCCATTGGCTGGATATCCTCACTTTGCAAAAAGTCTTCCACCAGCTGAGCTCTGTGGAGACGTGATTTATCATCCATGATAATAAAATCTGAACTCACGGCACCTCTGAAACCTCTAACATGACCTTCCAGTATTTCGTCTCTGTATCTCTATCAAAGATGTGGAGCTATGTGCGTCCATTTAATCTGATGCCACCTCAAACAATAATTCCACCAATGCCATACTGGTCCTTTTCCTTGATGTTGTTGGGATTCCACTTTCTCTCCAGATAATGGTTTGACGAGAATCGCTTTGTAAGCTGAATCTGGACTTATCGGTGAATATCACGTTGCTCCACTGATCTAAAGTCCCGTTACAATATTCTTGGCTCCAGTTTAAACGGGCCCTACGACTCGCAGAAGTGAGAGGGATTTAAACTGCAAGCTGGTTAGACAGCTGGCTGGCAGTTAGGGTCCTCGGACGTGTTGTAGTTAATTGCAAATAACCGGTCCTGCTGAGTAGTTGTAACCCTTGGGCGACCTTCCACTGATTGACATGTGACGACATCTGTGTCTTGGAACAGTCTTGGAAATTCAGTTCTCTGGTGACTTCTGTTTGTGATTTTCCTGCTTCAAGTCTTCTGCCTTTCATGACAAGACCAATTTGTCGTCTGTGGTACATATTAAACACAGAATCAACGATTACCAGGAGCTCTCCTAGCGTGGCTTGCAAGACTATGTAATGTAACCCTATGGCTTATTCTACTGAATTTATTGCACTTTGATCACTTTGGATAAATTTGTATTTCTGAGATAATCCGATCGTAAATTGACATTGGTTTGACCGCCTAACTGATTTACATGATATTTACATACCAACGTTTGCCATTTTACTGGATCTAAACCTTTAAATATTATTTCTTACAATTATGCTTAACTTTTGGACACGAGTGTAGAATTATAAAATGTAAATTTAAAAAAACAATTTTTTTCATAATCGTAATAATATAGTTATAATCTATCCCATATAAATATATTCATCATAATATTACAAGTAAGTTATTTATTAAGTTAAATAAAGCAATAACGAAATGACAATTCTCAAAAAAAAAATAGATTATTCAAGACAGCCTGCTCAGTGCGCTCTCCATGTTAGGGGAGCCTCAT
>JAHWFO010061459.1:146614-189907 GCA_023313115.1 Rhysida immarginata | reverse complement strand
AATAATAATAATAAAAAGCAAGACCCATAAAGATTAACAAATTATCTTAAAACAGTCTAGGCATATCAAATAAATGAGCGTTCTCTGTCAGCTAATCAATATTCCCTTGAAGCGAAATAAAATTATCAGTAATTATGGATCTAAATTTTGAACAAAAGGTTATAGCCTACCATGGGGAGAGATTGACACTAATTTATGACGGACTATGTAAGGAAGATTATTCCATAAACAGGGTGTCCGAAAAAGAATGTACCCTTTTCAAAAACATATTCTCGGGCCCCCTGATGTGATATTAAAATCCTTTATATACCAAAAGTAAGGTAATATGTCAAAAAAATTTTTATAAGTATACCTAACCTACAAAGATTCAATATGGGCGCCCTTCGTGACACGGATTGCCGAACTCTGAGTCGAAAAATGGCCGGTGGTTTTGCCTTTGCATAGGCAACCTGTCTCCATTAGTTGTCTATGCCAACACTTAATGGAGTTCTTGTCAGGTTGATCGACCCCAAAATGTCGCCGAAAGTTGCGTTGAACTGTGATAACGGACGTTGTCTTTGCACAGCACAAAATGCCTTCTGTTGTTGTGTGGGCGCCATCTTGAAAAAATTGTGGCCATGGGAACGGCGGGTATTTCAATCAAAACTTGGAGTATGTAATAGCAATCCTTGTCACTGACACTCTCTCCACACACTGGACGGAAAAAAATTAAATAAATAAATAAATAAAGAAAGAAAAGGGTACAATCTTTTCGGACACTCTGTATATAGCCTGTATGTAGCATTACACGTATAAGGGAAATGACCGATGAAGAAAAAAAGATATCTCACATGGATCCACAAATTTCAACTGTCTAGTAGATCTAAATTGGCTACTAGTTATAAACATTCTTTAACGAAGGCTGCTGGGTGGCCCTTAAGAGTGGCATTAACCAGTTCCACTACAGGTCCTATTCGGCGTACTGACATTAAAGTTGGTAATCGATAAACTATACACTCGTTCATAATTGTGGTATATTATCTCTTGATCCACAGAAATAAACAAAGAAAGAGACCTAAACTTCTGTAATGTAGAATCCCCTGGTTTTGTTGTGTAATGTACAAAAGAGGATGTACAACTTCTGTGATGTACAAACTTCTGTAATGTACAAAAGAGGACGTTTTTGTAGTAAACATCCAGAAATTTTAAATCAACGGATAACTCCCCTTTGATTCCACTATATACGTAGTGTCAATGTATTCTTTGAATGTACACTTGGCCCAACCATCCATCCATTGCGAAGAACGTTAGGTCCGTACGTTTTAGATTACGGTATCCATTTTACATAATTATAATTTACAGCCAGTTCTGAATTGTTCTATAATTTACATAGCATATTTCCTATAAAAATGTTAATTTCCTCCCCTCCTCCCGTTCAATAGGTTACCCGAGACTCAAAGATCCTCCAACAATGAAAAAAAACAGAGATGGAGGAATTGTCATTTGTTGGAGAAGATGGAAGTCTTCTGAAGATATTGGAGAAGGAAAACCAATTTCTTATCAAGTCCAAATAAAGGTATATTGTATGAAATATCAGTTTATAATTAATAACTTTTATCATGTAAAATATAAATTTCTAATGTGTTTTAGAAGAAAGAAGACAAACAAAAACGATTTTAAAAAACATGAGAAATTTGTTGAAAAGTATTAAACTGAATTTCTTGAAAATAAATTTAAATAATATCTGAAAGAATATACAATAACTCTTTACGTTGGGGAGAAATATTCTGAATTATATAACAAGTTTCTCCAACAACCAAATTTATTATAAAATTTGAAAAAAAAAAAAACCCCAGCAGTTTAAATAAGAAAACATTAAAAATTAAAACTATTTTAAAAATTCCCATCCCCTTCCCTGTTAACAAATGCAACTAATCCATCTCCTAATTAATTTGACATACGAATTTTCAAATCCATTTTAACATAATTTACAATTTCATAAGGGCTTAACAATCCGATATCCACATTCTCGAATTTGGACGAAAGTCCAAATGATCTAAGCATGGAGAATGTTTCGGATATCTTACAAAGAATTGCCCTTATGATACATTATTCCACTACAAAATCATAGCTTTAACGCTTTCGAGAGTTCAACTCTCTTCTTCAGAAGGCTGGTGGAGAATGATATTAAAGTACAACTTAAAAAGTTAAAATTGACATAAACGGAAAGTCACATGACTGAGTTCTTAGTGACTGAAGAAAATATCACATGATAATCATATATATACAATAAACCTGAATTATACAGGGTGTCCCGGAACGGTCTGTACAAACTTGAAGGGGAAGTAGTATGAATGATTCTAAACAAAAAAGTTCATATGAACGTGGGTCCGAATTTGAACGATAACTGAGATATGACCAGAAATAAAAATGCCGACACCAAGATCAACAAGTTAATAACTCAAGTTCTGTAACATCTAGAATGATGAATTTTGGTAAAACAACAGGGTATATAAAACTGTGTATAACGTTAAAAATTGATCAAATTCCAACCAGTAGTTTCAGAGTTACGCATTCAACTTCGTAACCCGTGCTCACATGCGAGTAATAACCATCACGTGTTACGAACTACGTAACTCGGAAACTATTCGTTGGAATTCGATCAAATTTTAACGGTGCACACAGTATTATGTACCCAATTGTACACAGTTGTTTTAGTCATCATTCTAGATGTTACAAAACTTGATTTATTAACTTGTTGATCTTGGTGGCGGCATTTTTATTTCTGTTCATATCTCAGTTATCGTTCAAATTCGGACCCACGTTCATATGAACTTTTTTGCTTAGAATCATCCATACTAACTCCCCTCCAAGTTTGTACAGACCGTACAGATACGCTCTGTATAACAAATTAATTAGGAGATGGGTTAGTTGCATTTGTCAACAGGGAAGGGGTGGGAATTTTTTAAATAATTTTATTTTTTATGTTTTCTTATTTAAACTGTTGGAGTTTTGTTTTTCAAATTTTATAATAAATTTGATTGTTGGAGAAACTTGTTGTATAATGTCTGAAAGAAATTAATCACTTCATTAGGCATAATCCCTGAAATAAAATTTTCTTGCACATCAATTAGTTTACGTTCATTACGTACAGATAAATAGTTAGAATCAAGAGGAGCATTCTTATAATTCTGTGTCTTTAATAATAAAAGCTTTTCCAAAACTTACATGATCCGCCAGAGAATCTCCCTGGACATCAGAGAGGTAATGCGACCTGCATCATCGCTTTTCTACCACGTGCTACTCCCTTCAATGAAATTTTCTTCATTTGATCCTTCCCCCTTTTTGTGGACTTTTCTGTAACCTCTAGTTATTGTATGACTGTTATTTTTACATGAAAAAAGTGACATTTTATTTAATCAATGACCAAATTTAGTATGGATTAATTGTTAAAATTAAAATGCATCAGTTGAAAGTTAATTTGATAATGTAATTGTAAATAGATGTCATATTATAATAAATGAAAGAAAACTCTTTAACCACAACGAATAACAGAAGAATATTTTTCTGTTATTCGTTGTGGTTAAAGAGTTTTCTTTCATTTATTATAATAAGAATTATCCACATAATATTCTTTCCTTGGTTTTAAGACATCACTATAGTGTTTTTCTACCATTAGTATTATCAGATGTCATATAATAAATCTAAAACAAAAATGAGATTGGGAACAATTTTTTTTTAAATTTTTTCCCATTTTTTTTTTCTTGGGATTTTAAAAAAAAAAATTATTTTGTTTTTATATCTAAAGAAATACGGACCACTTGGATTTTTGGGGTGGTCGACAGACCTTTACGACCACTCCCTGGCTACGTGCCTGCGAGAATATACAAAAAAGCATAGAATACACTATTCCAGTATGGAGAAAAACTGAAATTAACCCAGATAAAGCAAAAAATGATTAAATTATCATTTCAACAAAATGCGCTCTGGGAAATGCTTGTAATCAAATTCCAGCCTATTCTAAGCTAGAAAATCATAAATTCACATTATTCCTGGCATCCAAAAATTATGATAATAAAAAACTATTATGTAATGAACGAATCAAGGTTCAAACAAGCGGTGTAAAATTAAGTGTTAACACCATTCGAATTTTGGCGGGTCTCATGTCATCTTTCAAAGGTTAGAGTGCCTTTATAACCATCTATGGTTATAAAGGCACTCTATCAAAGGTAACATCTGGGCGACATCTATTATCAGCAAAAATTAATAAATATTTACTTTAGGAAATAATAAAAATTCATTAAAATCGACAAAAATGAGGAAAATGTTAATTTTTATAATAACTACAATATTTTTTGGGTAACATTTCAAAATTTTAATAAGTATTTCAGAAAGCTCTCTGCCATCATTTTGATTTTTATTTAAGTTTTTCTCTGGATCATTAAGATTTTCGCTGGTGAAGATACGAGGACGTATTGAAAAGTAATGCTTCCAGGGCTGTAACTTTTTTTATTTGTTAACCGATTTTCAAAATTCTTTTTGTATCTTATACTCACATTTGTCCTCTATGTAATGCACCATTCACTTTTCGACATAGTCCCCATCCCTTTCCACACACTGAGCCAACGCGTGACTAGTTGGGTGAACCCGTCGGAGAGGAATTCCGGAATTGTTGTCGACACCAGGATTGAATGGCAGCGTTTACCTCGCCGTCAGAACTCAACTCATGTCCCTTAAGGTGCTCTTTCTTCTTTGGGAAGTGGTGAAAGTCGCAAGGTGCAAAGTCTTTCATTTTTGAACTGCAGTTTTTCATCTTTGAACTGTAGGCGCTGCAACACCTCTGGTGTGTGGCGACTCGTGTACGGGCGGACGTTATCGTACTCCAGAAGAGGGTCCAAAGCTGCCATTCAATCCTGGTGTCCACAACAACTCCGGAATTCCTCTCCGACGGGTTCACCCAACTGGTCACGCGTTAGCGCAATGCATGGAAAGGGATGGGGACTATGTCGAAAAGTGAATAGTGCATTACATAAAGGACGAATGTGAGTATAAGATACAAAAAGAATTTTGAAAATCGGTTAACAAATAAAAAAGTTACAGCCATGGAGGCATTGCTTTTCAATACGCCCCCGTATATATCTTACAAATTATTACTTATATTTCAGAAATCTGATTGAATGGCAAAACTTCTTAAATATTACCTTCTCAATGTGCTCTAAAAATATCACTAACGTCTTCGTCTTCCTTGCAATACCCCGATTTTCAACTTCTCTCCTCTTAATATTCTCATTAGGCGCGAACTTTTTTTCTTATAGACTTCTTGACTAATTACATTGATTATCCTGTTTTGTTGTATTTCTTACTTACATGTTTCTCGTATTTTCCAATCTCTAATGTTGTTGTTTACCCTTAAATTTGAATTAGCGGTTTTTTAAAATTATTTTTTAATCGAGAATCTCAATTTTTTATTGATATTTTTTAATCGATCTTTTTTTTTTCCTCTTCTTTTCTTTTGTTTAAACTTTCTTTGTCTTTTATTATGACTCAGCTCTCAATTAATTCTTTCTGAGGTTCGGCTTGTTTGGGGAACAATGACACTCCGCTATTACATTATTAAATATTAAAGTATTTATATTTTGCAGGAGAATTCAGCTCATGAGTGGAATACCGTTTACCAAGTGTCAGCCCAAGACTGGTCTGAAAAGAACGATGGTTTCGAAATTACCTTGACGAACTCGACTTTTCCTGTTGCTCATTTGCTACGTGTTGTCGTCCTCGACGAGAGTGGAGAATCACAAACGACTCAATTACCTGTACTTCATATCCCGGCTTCTTCCATAATTAAACCTAGAGAACCAAGAAACGACTACGAAAGTGACTCTAATGATATCAGAAATCGTATATCCGAATGTAAGTAGAATTTTTTCCGATTGTCTCTTTACCTATTCTGAATTGTTTATATAATTCATTCTTTATGTTTGAACAGGGCTCATATGGTTGGGTATTGCAGCAGGCACAGCGTTCATTATCGCCGTGATAATTGTTATTTACATAGAATGCTGCAGAAGCAAGTAAGTCGTTTAGATTTATTCCTTGAAGAGCTCAACTTTTTTTTTTTTTTTCATTTCGTTAACTGATCCTCAAACAGAGATGCTTTTGTGTTGATTTCAAATCTGGTATCCAAATGAATCTTTCGGGAAGGCATCAAATAACCGAATGCAATATGTCCTTCGTTTACTTTGTCAGCTCTTAAATGCACATTTTCCAAATCGATGTATTGAGAGGAATAGTCCAACACCGTGACCATCACGTCAACCAGACATTACATCTCTTTACTCCTTTTATGTCAGTATGACAAGTATCATCTTGAAACTTTAATAGCAACAGCGAAGATAAAGGACATTGTATTGGAGATGATTGAAGTATATGCATCACTTAGATGTTATCCAATCAACAAAAGGAGCACCTATTCAAGCACATCTTTTTTTTTTTTTTAAATTTTTTTTTGAGGTAAAATTTCCAAAAAAAACATGCCTCTACCTAGCGCAGTTTTTTTTTTTAAATATTGCATGTCCGACATCAGGGAAAAACTCCATACCCACCCTGATTTGGAAGGTGGTCACTCTTTAGTAATTTGCTTATGGTTCTCGGGAAAGAAACGAAGGTATGAATCCAGAAAATGAATCTTAACGAGACATATTACATCTCAGCGCTTTGCACTTTTCCAGTTTACGAACGACTTCATGTAGTATTTTTGCTTTTTAATCACCCATGAAATTTGTCATAACTAGTTTGAAATATAGTGATTCAGTCTCCTAAATGCCCATCAAATATCAATTCCTTCCCGACTTTGCCATCCCAAGAAAACAAAATTGCGGTCTCTTGCCTTTAAATTGTTAATTAAATATAGCTTGAAAATGTCACCAGTACACCTTCTCGGGACTTATTAATTTCTCAGAAACAGCATATTTCTCTTAGATAGTTTTGTATCTAAAAAAATGGAACCAGACAGAGAAATTCTTATTCATATTCGGAATCAATACTCCAAAACACATAATCGGTCAACATTATTTTTTAAAGAGTAAGCAAAGAATGGTCTGTGAGGATTTTTTACATGCCAAACTCAGATGTTTAAATTATTGATGAATTTTCTTTCTTATTTTCATCAATTTTTTTTTACAAAATCAATAATTATTGATTTTTGTTTAATTCAAAAGAGAATTAATGTTAAGAATTTTTGTGTTGCAGAGAAAAGAAAGAAAACCCTGGAAAATCCTCGTCTTCAGCAATAGCGATCAACAACGTGCACGTTTCCGAAGACGGATATGAAAATTCTGGTTACGTGACAATCAGAATGGAAAATGCAAGAAAGAACATACGTTTAGCTGAAACACCGGAGAAGGTCGATTGGTCCAAAAAGACGAAGACTCTCACCCCGACTCCTCGGTCGAACCAAAGAGTTTCGACGCTTTACCAACAAGGAAGGTGGAAGGAGGCTTTACCAGGATTACGCGAATCCCGCGCTATAACAGATTCCACTAGCTCTTGGTACACAGAATGGTATGATAGTCGTATCTATGAAAATCAAAAAGAAGCCCCAGAGGAGTTAACTGTCGATCAAACGCGCTCAATGAGAACTTTACCGCGTGAACAGCGGCACGTGTAGAGACAAGTTGTTATAGTTTCCCTAGACTTGACGGAATAAATCTGCGTATAGTAATAAATATTTTACTAGATTTACTTTATGGTAAACTTCAATCATGCTTAAGCAAGCACGAATAGACGGATATTCTTTTGGCCATTCCTTAAGATATTACATTAAATTGAAGTGCTTTTGCTAAGAATGACCGAACAAAAGAAAGAACAAATTCATTAAAGAAAATAATTTTCTTATATTATGAACCAATTACGTAGATGGTCATGGTGTTTACTCTTTCATCACGTAATAATAATGTTCGGAGTCTTCAAATTTCTCTTCAAATGTCGCTGCTTTTGGCGCCTTAACTTTTAGTGAATTCATATTATAAGCAAGCATGGTGGCCTATTAACAAGAAATGAATTAAGCTTTCCAGTTCTTGAATCTCTTGGCTTGCGGGTTCGTATCCTGTCGTGGGCATAGATGTTTGTTTGTCCAAGAAATGCGTAAAGTTATGTGGAATTGTTTCGAGATAGTCATGGCGCAAAGTGATCTAGATGCTGACGCGCCCAACCAATTCATATTCTAATGCAAGTCATAATTGCCATTACACCATTATAAACGGACAATCTACGCTATGCGGTGCAGAATGAATAATACACAACCGACGATCTCTTGAAATTATTGAATTTATACAAATCCATTAAATTTAAGCAAGATGCAAGCACTGACAGACTTTATATTATTCATTAACATGAACTTCAAAGTTTATCAATTTTAGCACATCATTGAATTTAGATGAACATCACCTTATTTAAAATACTTACCTGTATATAATGGATTTCCCATCTCTTTTTATTTGCTTTATAGTTTCATTAATTTTAAATCAATTGTTTACTTTTTTCATTGATTGAATTTGTGAACATTAAATGTGAAAGATAGTTCACTATTTCCTCAAAAGGTGGCAAATGATATTTTTATGAAATCTCTGTTGAATGTTTCATTTTCAATTTATCGTTTTATATCTGTATTCAGGTTTAACAATCATTTTCAGAGATGATTTCATTTTTATTGTTTTTAGGATTAACTTCATTAAATTATTTATTCCATCTTTTTTAATCAGTTTATATGCTTCAGTTACCTGGTTCACCAGAAGAGAATCTTTAGCAACAAATAAAAATATTTATACTACATTCTTATATACGTTTTGTACATATAGAAAAAATAGCAATATTTCTCAATCTTCTTCTCTTTTTTCGTAGATAACTTTTTTTTTAAATAGATATTTTAAGTTAAATATTAATACTTTTTGTATTAAGCGATCAAAAGAACTGAAAATCATTCAACAGCACTTAAATTTTACAAAAATTAGTTTTCAACTTACTTTTCAAACCCGCTTATTCGTTTTCAAAAAATGATTAATTATTATTCTGAATAATTTGGATTAAATGTCAGAAAACTAAGCTGGAGTAATTAAAAAAGTTGAAATTTGTTTTGCATTATTAATAAAATTCGAATCAGAATGAGATTTCTGAAGTTTCTGAGAGCTTCTATTCATGATGGCCACAACATAGAGGAAAACTACTTAACTCGCAATCATGATTTAAGATAGTATCAGAAATTTTATTCATACTTAACACATGGTAAAAACGAATTATAACGAGGAATAAAATTTACGAAACATATTTGCTCATTTAATACAATCACTTCACTGCCGTACAACATGGCGCGAGAGTGGAGGTGGTACAACACTTCTGTTTGCCAGGACAACTATAATCATTAACACATCTGTGGCAAGAGCCTCTGATACGGTCGGGGGCTGGACACCAACCTGGTTTTCCTATAGTTAAAAAAAAATATGGTTTATATCAAAATAAGCTGTTAATTAAACAATTGAAAATAAATTGCTTAAATTCTCACCAAAAATGGACGGAGGTCCTTGCTGAGGCCAAATAACAGGACCTATTGCCGGACCTGGGACGGGTCCTATTCCCACCAATTGTGCGTGAATTGGAGTCAAACCAGGAACAATGAGCACAGCTGCTGTGACTGGAAGGTATTTTATGTGAAAAACCTTCCCATGAGGTGCGAGGTAAGGAGGGGGATAATGAAAACCCCCACCACAACCGAACATTGCTTCAATAGTCATTGGTAAGCATGAAAAGAGCATCATTCCCAAGTGTTTATAGAACTGAAAAGAAGGAACAAACAGTACTAACTCTAATGAACAGCATTTGGAATTGAATGAACATCTTTATACACTGAAGATTGACATTAAGGAAGAGCAGTTCAAAACAGAGAAATAAAACTATTTTTTACCCTTTATAATATCGTTTTTATGAATCCAATATTATCCCATAAAATAGTGACCATTCGCTATAACTAATCGAGTACATTTTGAAAACTCGCTTATTCAGGAAATTCCAAATAAACGATCCTCTACAGTTTTTAGGTGTTTTGATAAAGGCTATTAAAATAATAACTGCAAATGGTAAGGGTTGGAAGAATTGCAGGTATATTTAAATAGTAATCTACAATATCTCTTTTTCAATGAATTGTTAATCGACCGTAGCTAGAAAAAATTTCTCTTCCGCATAATAGCTGTCGATTAGTAAAAGTAATTAAAAAGAAAATCAAAATAAATTATATAATTAGCGCGAAAAAAGCTCCATGATTTCCTAATGTAACACACGAAGGTCACTATTAGCACTGGGATATTTTTACATTAATTTTTCAACCATTAAAATAAATTATTCCCCGGATAAATTAAATTTTAAGATTCCCGGGATCAAAGGTGCAGAATATTCCGATCACAACTGAAAAATCGATTGTTTTAAAAATAATAATAACTTCCTGCGTTGTATAAATTAAGCATACACGATACGCATAAAATTAAAATTTTAACTTTTTTTTTTTTTTTTTTTTTTTATACTTCGAAGTCAAAACAAAATTAACTAAGTTAGTTGGCTAATTTAAGTTAACGCAAGCCATCAAATTGGATGGATTTATTAATTTCAAACGCCTTCTTGATAAAAATTGACTGAATTCCAATAATAAAATAACAAGATGTATATTGTACAACACAAATTTAAAAAAAAAATGCACAAAGTGAATTTTTACCTTAACAAATATTTTTAAATATTAATATAAATATTCTTAAATATTAATATAAAATTTTTATTTCCTAACTCACCTGCCAACATCGTGCGTCCATGATCACATCCTCAAGTGATAGGAAATTAGCAAAAAATTGCATCCAATGTTCAAAAGTTTCGCAATATTTTCTTCCTCCTTTCGAATTTTGGTTACAATGATAGATATAATTGGTAAGTCATTAATTTCCATGGAAACTTATTTAGAAGCCTTTCGGAAACTATTGGCTGATGTAGAGATTCCAACTAAAGATAACATGTGTGAATACCATTTCCTCTAGGTCATTCACACGAAAGGTATTGAAAGACGGAATAACTCTTTTATGCATAAAACCTTATAATTCCATACTGCTCTGTGAGCAACCCAAAAGCCTGAATTTATATTAAAGAAAAAAGCAATAAAAATTGTTATGCTTATATTTTTTTCCTTTTTTATGATTTTCCAATGCAACTAAAAGCAATGGAAAATCAGAATTAGATAAATTTTATCAATGGGTACTTTTTAAAATACTTATATGCTTCAATTCCTAGATATTTTCTAAAGATAAATAAATAAATAAATAAATAAATAAATAAATAAATAAATAATATTTCCAAATAATATATCTCATTAATTCCTTTTATTTTCCCCGCCTCCTTCTTGATGATGATTCAGTTCAATGAGATGAGAAACTGGAAAGGACTGTGGATAACGACATGACCAACAGCTTATTTATTTATTTATTTATTTATTTATTTATTTACTTTTTATTTTTTTTTTGCTTAATAAAATTCTTTTGTGGACAAGAGGTTGTTGAGGTTGTTGTCAGTTGGTCATTCAGTTCAATATTTATGTTATAGGATATTAAATGTGTATGGGTCTACTAGGAGTATGGAGTGTAAACGAATACATTTAATAACAATGGTTTTACATTGCATAGGGACTATCCGTTCCTGATAGTACTATATAAATATATTGATCAGGGCATAGTCAAGGGGGAGGGGGGCTAAGGGTCTGTCCCTTCTCTCCCCTATAGGGGTCGAAAATTGCAACAAAGTGACTGTGTGAATGATATCGTTTTATTTTTATTTTGGTTGACCAAATATTGTAGGGAGTGATACTTTATCTAAAGCTTCCCTAGGATTGCAAGCTGAAAAAAAAAAGGGTTGAAAACCCTGCCTGCTCTTATTACATGAAAAGTAGTCTGCCCCCTCCCCCTTCCCCGAAAAGGAATGTAGCTCTCACAGCCCCCTAGACTCTAAAACAAGAATGGTGGTTAGATGGGTAGTTATAGGAAGGTTTTGACCTTGAAAATTTGACTACATTCAAGAATGTCACGGCCTGTATATTTAAAACTGAATAAAAATAAAAGCGAATCATGGTCAATGAATTTGCTTTTCTGGTTTAAAAACTTAATTTTTGAAATGCACATTTGGGTATGTCATTTATGTGGTTGTAAGCTTTAAATTTCCATAAACGAGATTTATCAAATGAAGGCAAACGAGTTTTCTTCTCTGGAAAATGATTTCAAGGAAGATTTATCATTGGACGTGGGTCGTTTGGAAATTATTTACAATACTATTTTTCATAACGTTATTTACTATCGAACTTCATCTACACCATCTGGGATTACTCAATGCACTTTTACCATCTTCTTGGCAATTTCATAATAGCACCGCAGAACCAGTCTTTAAGGTATTATCACACATGGGGAGTTTCTCAATGTTCGTGAATTTTCAACCTCACAGCGAATCCTTTATCTTGTCGAAGTCCCGTATGAGAGGGCAAAGTCTGGAAAACATCGTGGGTGCATCACAGCAATGAACCCAAGCAATGATGCCAACTTTGCAGTCATAGTGTTGCTTGTATGAGGCCATGCATTGTTATATTGGAGCTTTGGTCACCATGTACTGCAGTTAAATGTTTATGAATTTCTGCAGGTGTCACGCATTCCTTCCATACACTATAGTCCTTCACTGCCCATGATAAGCAATCTTCCATCTTCTGCACATGCTTCCTCATTTCACAATGAACAGGCGCTGACCACTCACTACTTATTGTGGTTATGTAAAGTACTAGTATCAGTTGATATCCCAATAAGTGGGCATACTCACCCATTGCTCAGAATCTCACACGAGTGCCATTGTAAATCATCTCCAAACAAGGCTGGCACCCTAAGGCAATTTTCCAATTGAGAAGCAACCGATTGTTCTGGCACCCCTAGGTGGTCGCCTGATGGTAAAACCAGCTCTGTTTTCAAATGACCTTCATACTTTTTTTTGGAAGTGGTGTGCCTAATAAATTGATCACTGCAAAATATCTGGCAAACAGAGTGCTCGGAAAACATCTGGCAAAATCTTAAAAGGTGGTAGAGGGGCCAAAATAAGCATTTTCTGTCACAGAAGGTGTGTCTGGAAATGACGCTTTCAAGTGCAGGAGTCAATGACATAAAGGCATCACTTCCCCTCTGGATTTACAACAGCACGGATTGCTTTACAAATGCAAAGCTTTCAAATATCCATATAACATGGGGCAAGAAATGGAAATGGATTAGCTGCTCAGAGGTTGTACAGGGAACGATTGCTGAATCGACTAACATCTGAGCATGTGCACCACCAGTGTTGAAAAAGCGGATCTGTCAGTGTTAGCAGATGTGACGTGGGTTAGGTTAGGTTATGAATATTTGCAAACTCTGCGTTTGTAAAGCAATGCATGCCCTTGTAAATCCCAGCGGGGAAATGATGCTCCCAGATGCCATCGACTGCTGTGCTTAAAAGCATCATTTCCGGACACACATTCTTTGATGGGAAAAATTTTATTTTGTTCCCCTCTAACACCCTTTAAAATTTTGCCAAATATTTTCTGAGCACCCTGTAAATTATTAACATATGGTAAATGATTAATGCAATAACAATTATAAGCAAATATCTCTTAATTATTGCTCACCTTAATAAGTAATGATTAATACCATAAAGAAAGGCAATATTAATTGTTGAATATATGTTTTAATATCTTTATGGTTTTATTACATAATATCAAGGGCATATTACGTAAACCCCTTGTAAATACCCTGGATAATACATCATGCAAAATATTTTATTTTCCCTATTTACAGACAAGCACACAATGACAATATTATAATTGAAAAAGTTTAAAAATGTACAGGACCATTTTTACATGCAAAATTTATGAATACAGTCTAGTGAAATTAAATTGAAAAAAAAGGAAAAAATATTAATATTGATTGTTAATTTCTTGTTCAGCCTGCAAAAATCAAATAAAAAAAAATTAAACAAATATAACCAAAAGTAAGAGAAAATTTAAAAATGCAATAAATTGCTAGTTATACACAGACATTCATAGAAAGAACTGGTATTTTTTTGGTTCATAATGAAGAAGATAATGCTGAATACTTAAATTCCTGATCACATTTCTGGTTTAAACAGTACATCAGAATGATCCCAGTTATGCTATTAGTGACTGCTAAAGCTGATCTTAATTATGTAAAATTCCTGCGATTGTGAATAATGCAGTATTGTAAGACGAGCTGGATTTAAAAGAGAACAAGTGATGCTTGGTGCTATCTGCTGTGAAAGTGATGCTTGGTGTTATCTGGTCTGGTGTGAAAGTGTTGCTTGGTGTTATCTGGTGTGAAAGTGATGCTTGGTGCCAATAGCATCAGATTAGTGTATATACGAGGGGAGTTCAATAAGTAATGCAACACATTTTTTTCTGAAAAAGGGGGTTGTTTTATTCAGCATTCAAATACACCATGTTATTCCCCAATCTTTTAGCTACACAACACTATTTTTCAATGTAATCTCCATTCAATGCTACGGCTTTACGCCACCTCGAAGTGAGGGCCTGTATGCCTGCACGGTACCATTCCACTGGTTGATGTCGGAGCCAACGTCGTGCTGCATCAATAACTGCTTCATCATCCGCGTAGTGCGTCCCATGGTGAACAATTGTGACAGCACTACCAACAGAGACGTCAAGTACAGCAGCGAGGTGTTTGATTGTGATCCGTCGATCTGCTCGAATGAGAGTGTACGCATGTTCCGACATTACAGGAGTCAGAGCTGTGCACGGCCGGCCAGCTCGTGGGAGATCAGACAGTTTTGCTTGACCTTGCGGCGATGATGACGCACGCTTTGCCCAACGACTCACCGTGCTTTTGTCCACTGCCAGATCACCGTAGACATTCTGCAAGCGCCTATGAATATCTGAGATGCCCTGGTTTTCTGCCAAAAGAAACTCAATCACTGCCCATTGTTTGGAACACACCTCCATTGTAGACGCCATTTTAACAGCTCACTATAGCGCTGTCACCTATCGGACGTCTATGCAACTATACGAGACGAAGCGGAAATGTTTGAAAATGTTCCACAAGAAATGTCCAGTTTTTCCAACCAAAATTGGTCGAGAAAAAAGTGTTGCATTACTTATTGAACTCCCCTCGTACTTTACTAAAATAATGCATCTCAATCTTGCCATTAAGAATAAGACATAGCATCAGCGTTCGCACCCAAGAACAACTGCATAATGGCAGTGATTGGTGGATTTAATTTTGGGCAAAACACACGTGCCATCCATCCCGCAATGAGCGTGTGAAACGCAAACACACTCTCCAGGTGCAAAGTAATACTGAAAAATTTAATTTGTATTATATTGAGAGTTTTATTAAGCCATTAATTTCCAGATCTTGTTAAAATTTAATTGGCATCAAATTAATCATTTAAAAATAGACCAAGGTTCTGACGAAGTCATTTCAAAAGGGGCTATATAATTATGTGCACTCCTTCCTGACGTAAAAAATGTGATATGGCCCAACCGATCACAGAGCCCATTATGCAATCACTCTTGAGTGCTAATGCAATACAGTCTTTGAAATGTGTATCCAGTATTTCAGATTTCAAATGTCTTTTTATTGTTAGAGGTTTTTTTTTCTTTCCTAAACATGATTTATGATTTATTTTATCTTCAAAATGTTTTTCAGCAATTAGTTCTAATTTTTTTTTTAGTTCTAATTTTTTTTGCAAAAATATTTTGATATAAACATGTATTTAATCAGGAATAGATGAGAAGGGAATATGGCTCTCAATAGCAATTTGTGGCGGCAACCTCGTGATCATGTTTTTCCGAAGAGGTAACACTCATGCTGTTTTCCTGAACGTCAACATCTTGCACTATACTGCATCAATCTATTACTCTGTTTAGAATAAATGCTGAATTTTTACTATCATTTCCTGGTTCTTATCTGGATTATTTTCAGGCCGTTTTGGGACAGCAATTTGCTGCTCTTCCAGGCAATTCTTCATTGGGTCATATAGGGCTGAGTTTGGAAAACCCTCCTGCTAATCTATTCCTGTTTTAATGGTATTTAAATGAGGCATGTGGTTTATTCCAGTTCTCCAAAATTCTATGTTTAGTGTACTCTGTCTACAGGAGTTTTACAACAGCAGGAGAGAGTTAATTTTACTTTTCAATATGCCTATTACTTAAAATCAGAAATTTAATTGGAATCTCCCAATTCATCTTTCATTGAACAGAGAATAGTATACCGACCTATAGTTGAGTTTAGCTTTTTAGGATGAATCCTAAAACCTTAAATTTCTCAATTTATGCAGGAGTATATACAGAATTAAATTTTGAATTGTGAAAATTTGTGACTTGAATTGTGAAAATTTGCACATAAGAATATATACGATGACCAAAAAGCCTGTTACACACTTCCTACTTGTGCAGAAAAAGTAGATCTCCTAAAGACGGTTTCACAAATTGCTTGTGGCTGCAGCTCTGGGCATGTCTGTGGCATCCACCTGGAGTGTCATATCACGAACCATTTCCCAATTAATTTGAACCCACAAACTACATCATATTCCATTGTCCGCTCTACGCCACCTCTCGTCGTCAATTAAAAGCTCTTTACCAGGCTAAAAATATCCCTTTCTGCTCTTCCACCCTGTTATTAATAAACCCTAACCTAACAACCCACAAACGCTTTATCCTCTCCAGCACCAAAGATTTCTTATCCAAAATTAACCTCCTTCCAAGATTAATGGCTTCGGTCACACACGCTCTATCTTTAATATCCTGATAAAATCGTCCAGTTATACTAAAGTATAACCTACACCAATAGGTCATCTCCGAAGACAGGAGGAAGGACCGGAAACAAGAAGAAGAAGAATTAATTGAACCGCGTAGTGCACTGCCATAGGCCATCTGCAAAGCCGGCAGACGAAGTTTGGTATATTGGATTCGGGCAGCTGCAACAGTACCAATGGCTCAATCAGAACAAGTGAATGCACTATGAATTCTGGAAAGGCAAAAGCATGTAACATGCACAGACATAGTATTAGAGTTAGGCGCTTGCTGGGCCACTTTTTTTTCATGAAATGTGATGCACTTGCAGTTTTTCTCCCATATCTGCTGCTTTTGGAAGCTATTTAATCGTGAAACACACGTAAGTCTAAACCCAATTAGAAGATCATGGGTGACCTACTGCTAATCTTCCAATGACCTGATATGCGAATTAGATCATGTACAAAAAAACGAAATACAAAAAAAAAAAACCTTTGGATGAATAGACCAGTCAAAAATTAAAGAGAAACATTTCTATGTGCAAATAATGTCAAGGCTGTTAGGAACTCCATTCAACATTGCACTCAACTGTGCTTTGGGTTGGTGGAAGACATTTTGAGTATATCCTTAATTTTATCTGATTATGATGCACTTTTTTTATTGTATTCATAATTGAATGCAGAACAAGTCTGTAAGTGAAAATTGGTCCCTGTCTGTTACGGTTTATGACATAATCATGTCATTGGAAGGTCACCAACAGATAATCCACCCAAGAACTTCCTAATTATTGGCTGGAACAGGTTTGGGATATCTCTTTTTTTTCTGTACAGCTAGAAAGGGTGCAATAGAATTTTTGGTCACTCTATTTATCCTTATGTGCAAAAATAAGTGCAGATGATAAGAAATTTTGTTTTTAACTCTAAGTGCATATTATTGCAGATCAACATTAATATCCATTAATAAAATAAAACTTACCTCATTTGGCAAACCAACTAAGCAACACCAACTGGCAGTATTAAATCGCTTGTAAGGGCAACAAACCATGTTTTTTGAACAATCACTATGTAATTTACAAACCTCACATTTATTGTTGTATGTAACATGATATACAGGACATCTTATTCCTAAAAAAAAAAAAAAAAATAAATATTTAGAATTATTCATTAGATTTAATTTGTTTGAATTTCATTTTCTCTTAATTTTATTCTTAAATAAGAATTTAAAGAACAAATGATATCTGGACTTGTTGAAGAGGCTCTTATTTTTTAACATGGGAGGTTAATATTAATTTGCTTTTCTCTTGGAATACATTATGCAGTCATATGATTACAAGTAATAATCAATAATATCATCATCCAGGAGATATTATTACAAAATTTTTTTTTACCTCTGTTATCATAACCAGGAATAATGAAGTGCTGAACTATGTATTTCAACAACAATACTATCATCATTTGTAACAGTAGGAATCTGATTGTGGTAAAAGAGGTTAAAACCTTTGTAATTTTCTGTATCTTATTACTGGTACTTTTGATTGTCTATTCATTGTTTAATTTGTAAAACTTATTATCATTTGATAAACCATTCTTTTTTTTTTTAAATACTTTGTACATTTATTCAATTGTTTTTATTTTGTGCTTGTAATGGTTGATCTAAATTGCTGATAATTATTAATTAAATTATTATCCTAATTTAAATTATTTTAATAAAGATAAATAAACAACTAATTAAAAAAAATTCAAAAAGCAACAAAAGGTTCCTTAAATGTTACTGGAATAAAATACTTTATTCAAAAAATACCAGGTCACTCCAAAATTTATACAGATATACTAGCTGCTACTATTACTGAAAGATCTTAATATACAAGGTTTGAAAATTTAATAGCAATCACAACATCAGTGGAAGAGAATGGTGATATTGTCAGCACGCCATGAGAAGACCGCTGAGTTGCTTAATGTGCTCATATGGTGTCGATGCAGTTGCTGAAGAATCTATTCAGTGTTGGGGGACAAACAGCCAAATTTGAGTCGATCCATGTTTCATCGATGTAAACAATAGGATGATATTTTCTCTTATTTTTTTCATATTTCTTAGATATCTACCTTTCCACGCAAGTGTTTTCATTTGTTTGGAACCATGGCCAGAACTCATTTTTGCACTTTTCCTCCCTTCATACTATAGACTGATCTGCAACTATAGCGACACCATACGACTACATTAAGCAACTCAACGGTCTTCTCATGGCGTGCGGGAAGTGTGCATGATACTAACTTTATTGGTACATGCAAGGCCATACCTTCCCTCCCTTTGATGTAATGGCCTTGCCTTTCCGTGCTTTGTATGTGCACACTAGTATAACACATTATGTTCAGAACAGAAAGTCAGTGGAAAAATGTGTTTTTCAAATTGAAGCAGCATTCTGGCTAAAACTGAAACTGCAAGGGCTAAACTGCGAATGAGTGCTCCAGGGACTTGTTAAGCCTTATGGAAAGGTTGATATTAAGGAAGTGGTAAAAGGATTCATGTGTGGACAGTTGTGATGGTGTGATCCATTTCTTACTCTTCACATTTCTTAAAACGCAACCTTCATGAAGCGCTCTGTAGGAAACGGCTTCACTTTCTCAGCTCTCCACTATCATATAGCTGGTGGTGTCTATGCCCTGCTCACAAAATGGGGCTCAGAAGTGCTGTAAATCTTAACCCTGTGACTTTGATTAGTTCCGAAAACTTAGAAACGCCTGCACGGCATTCACTTCCACATAGTTCCTGATGTTATACTTGCAGTCTGCGGCTTCATCCTTGACATCAGTAGACTTGGAGCGGCTGACAGAATTATGAAGCTACCACAGCAATGCAAAAAGATCACGAACAATGCTGGAACTATATTGAGGGACTGTAAAAGGGAATCTGTGATATGCCTTTCCTGTGCTAATCTGTATCATTGTGATCATTATAAAATTTTGAACCCTCGCATTATCACTGACTGATCATTGCCATTTGTAAGAACTTATACACGTATTGGTGTCTAAGAACTTCACAAATATGTTCCATGCAGAGTGTCAAATAAGTGACAAAACCGCATTAGCAATTGCGTTGTTCTTCATTTTTGAATTTTTAGCCACACTGTATAAGACAGCAGGTTCATTCATAATGCAAATATCCAATAACTTCAAGAATATGAGGTAAAACAATAAATGAACATGTAAAACTTGATGTTAGTCATTCTCTGGAATGGCCCATAGAGAAAACAATACTTTCAAATTGGAGAAAGATGTTATTTGAACATTATACATGGTGATTCAAAGAGTTCTCCCTGGTTAAAGAAAAATCATTCTGTTTTTTTGTAAACCATTATATTAGGGATGGATTAAGAGAGGGGAGAGGGAGTACTCCCTTCATCCATTCTTGATTATATAAATGTACAATATAAGTTACATGTGTAGAAAAACTCTAAAAAGTTTTTTTGACACAGTTATAGATTCTCAATAATATGTGACTTTCTTGTGCAACATGGCAGATTTCAGTGTTAATATTTCTGCCCAAACATAATGTAGCATATCTAAGTCAATGGTGGTAATGGCATAGTTCATTCAAAATGACTGATAATGGCAGCAGGTAGACATGATCTCTGACTGTAGATTTAAGGAAAAAATCACAGATCATGAGATCAGGAAATCTGGGAGGTCATGTCACAGAATGCTTTTTCCTCTCCAGATGCCGACATGTTATATTGCACTGTTCCTAATGAACAAGCGTGGAACCAACAGTGTGCAAGAATATTCAAATAAAGTCTTGTGAGGATCAGACTCAGATGTACATCCAAATAATGATATGTTCCAAAGATTCCCTACAATAAAAGCATGAAACATAAAATTCTTTTTGAATCACCTTGTATTTACTTAATTCTTTTTCTTTTGAAATTCTATTCTGTACTTTGAATATAGAATCTTGTCTTTCACGTAACTTCTCCATCAATAAAACACATACAATAATAGTTTAGTGTAAGCATCAGAAATTTACTGGGAAAAATTACTGGAAACAATTGGCTTACTTACACTGTTTTTCAATCTACCCTGGCAATATCGGCACTATCACGCAGAATTGGTGGCATCACTGTCTGCTCTGTGCTATGTAGGCTACTGCATTCTAAGCAACCTTGATCCAATGGAATTATTAAACAGATTTATTAACAACCAAACGGGGAATGAAAATGATAGTAACAAATGATAGAACCAAATCTGTATACTTTCTTAAATATCTACTAATATCTACAATTCTAATTCTTAAAATTTAAAAAAAATGAGAAATATGTTGATTTCATAATTAGATCTTTTATCTTTTTAGATGATCAATTTACAACTATAATTTTTTTATATGCAACAGCACAATTTCAATAATAACATTTACGCACCAATGCTATTCCAACACTGCCAGGATAATTTGAAAAATATGTTAAGTTATAAATAAGTCTATAGTTACACTCTGACAATATAAGACTAGGAATAATATTTTTGTTGTTGCTGTAGTTGTTGTGTACTGTGACATAGGAATTGGTATCCTTTGCACCCATTTGAAGATTTTGAATAAAAGAGTTGGAGACCCAATAAGACAAATTCTGTTGCAAACAAGTTCTACAGGAGAAATAAGATGATGCGGTAGAGAATGGAGGTTAACAGCTGCCATATATAGCAAAGAGTTTTGGGAAAGATAGATTCATCTTGCCAAAAAGGTGTATTGAGATGATATGAGGATTGTTTACAAATGATTTAGACTTGGTCTTGTATCCAAATCCTGGAAGTAGCAAGCCAGTAACAATTCTGTAGTCTGAAAGATTCGAATTTGAAGAGTCGAGGCCACTACATTGTCAGAAGTGTATTGTCTGGCAGGCGCCCTGTCTGTCGTCAATGATAGATCATGGAGGGTGATTATCACGGGCAGAGAAAGACTGCTTGGTTCCTGTGGAAGGACGGCAACAAGCCCACAAACATTTACAGGAAATTGTACACATTTTGTGGTGACAGTACTCCATCACGCGTGAATTGGGTGAGGGGATTTGAAAGTGGTAATGAAACTGCTGAGAAGTGGAAGAGAAGTGGTCAGTCGTCCATGTCCCAGATTGACACAAGCATTGCACATGTTTCAGAGTTTATTGCTGAAAGTAAGAACATCATGCTTGACGAGTTGAAGTGGGAAACCAGTCTCAATTGCCAATGTTACACCAAATCACACTGTTGGAACATTCTCCATATTCACCATATTTCACACATTGTGACTATACTCTCTTCGGTGAAATGAAGATGCCCCTACATGGTATAGATTTACTGACAATATCGCCCTGCAAGCAGCCATTAAAGACTGCGTGCATGATACCCCAAGAGAATGGTATAGTGCATCCATATGAAAGCTACTGGTGTGGTAGCAAACATTGCAAAGTTCTTCGGGGAGAATACGAGTAAATAGCTGAAGCCTAACCTACGAGCCTGGACCATTAAATAAATGTCATTAGTTTAAATCATTTGTAAATACCCTTTGTCATACACATATACTGGATATAATACATAAATGAAGTGCATATTTTTAAAAAAAAACGTCAACACATATCAACAATCCTCAATTCAAATCCTATCTGAGATAAGCAAATCATATCTCTGATAGGCTTTCTCGATTTTAACTTAATGAATCATCCATAAACACCTGTAATTTTCTGATGCAATAATACTATTTGTAAACCACCATAAATAGGGATAGTATGTGTGGTTCTGTTTATACCACAGGTAATAATCTACTCTCCGTAGAAGAAGTTTGATTCATTATAAATGAAAATAGGAAAGAAAATTCTACAGCCTGGACTCGACATGCCCACAGTAAATCTTTCTAGGGTAGATGTACCAGTAATTGACAGTTTAAGACATTACTGTGAAACGAAATTGTGTAAATAAATCAAATTGCATTTTGAAACTTTTCTATTTATACCATTAAATTGTAAATATAATGCAGAATGCGCCAATCTCTAAACAATTATTATATCTTTAAAAGCTGTTAAGTTATTAATTTTTTTCCTAACTAATGCATGAATCACCAGTAGTTGACAGTTAATGCACCAGAAGTTGACAGGCAGTTTCACCAGTAATTGACAATATTTTAATTGCACATTTTTATTATATATTTTTACAAAAAAAATTGATAACATTCAAAAGTAGCTGATGAAATCAAGCATTTTTAAGAATATGTAAAGTATTTAATATTAACTAAAATTGTGCTTTTTAAAATTAAGTTGTTCATACAGGTCATTTATCATTTTTGCTTTGGAATTATAAATAAAATCAGTCCATTCCCATGTAGAGTGCAAGGACCATACAAAATGAAGGTGTTTTCCAGTAGTGCAATATCATCAGATCTTGGCCAACAAATTGTTCGCAGATAGACTTGATTTTTGACGATTGTTCTCCTACTTGCAAAATTCATCCAATTCATCCTATTCTTATCATAGTAAACAGAATACCAGTAGTAGTTTTCTTCTTGAAAGATAACTTGTTCTGGGCTATCTGTTTATCGTCTCTGTCACAAGATTCAGGACCAACAAAAAGTGTCGGCGAAAAGGGCCTAGAAGATTATGTCAAAGTAGGTGATCTACAAACTGACAGTGCAGTTCCTATAACTGACACAGCTACATCAATTACTGGAAACGAAGAAGTTGCAGTTAATACCATCATGTTTCCTTTATTATTACCCTACGTTCTATATTACATTAATATATTTTTGTTCGTTTTTTTTTTAAACATAGAAACTATCAATAATTGACAGATAATGTCAATTACTAGTAACACTACATATCTGGGTTCTAGTAGTTGACGGTGGATTAAAACAGATAACAAATGAGTCATCTGAAATTCTGTTACTACTAGAAGTACTGTCCACTGATCATGCAAAAAGAGTCATGTAAAATTAATAACAAATATTGCATAACATTCATGAAATTAATTCAAGTAATCAAACCCTCGCGTAATGGTTCATTACAAGGTTTTTTCGACTCAGTAAGTCATTGAACATTCATCATGTGTTTGCGGCCATAATAGGGAGCAAAGTTCCTAGTTTTTTTGCTATTCTGGGAAGCCTAATACATTGTTTATACGAGGTGGCAACACCAGTCCCTTTTCATGCCTTGTTATTTTATTAAAAGCCTTTAAATCGTGAATTGTCAATTACTGGTGCACTGTCAACTACTGGTACATCTACCCTATGTCAACAGTGGCTTAATTCAATAGAGCTTGACAAGATTAGCCAAAGGCTACTGGTTCGAGCACAGGCTATGGAATTTTCTTTCCTACTTTCATCTAAAATTTAATGAAAATGGCATATAAATTCTCAAAGACCATTCATCAGCTATTCTTTAATTACATTCAGCTTGGAATGGCCCTATACAATTTGTTAACAAAAAAGTCTGAATGACAATAAGAAGCAATTCATCAGCAGAAATCTTTTTAAGTGTTTAGGTCTATTGTGGTTGTCACTGATAGCTGTTGCTCCACAATTGGATAAAAAGAACAATAATTACTTGTAAGTGACAATTTTGATTTTTATGTAAAATAGTAGAAATGAGAATCTACCATAATTAATTCATCTACTGAGTGAAGATAACAGGGAAAGTAAATACAGTGCCCCCTCTGCATAACGGCACTCTACATAAAGGCAAAATTTTAACGGCAACTCCATATAACGAAGTTTTTTTCCAGAAAATAAAAAAGTGCAGACTCATTCATTATATGCAATTGCCGTTATAAATTTGCTGTTATGTAGAGTGCCTTTATGCAGAGGAAGCACTGTATTCTTCTGGTTATAACATGTTATCAGGCAAAATAAAATACAATGCATATGCACTGAATGCATAAATTTTTCATTAATATCATATTACAACTTAATAGAAATATATTTTTTACATACCTGTAATTATTGATACAATATCAGGATCAGTATATGCTTCAGTAACTGGAAAAAAAATAAAAAATAAAACGGCAAACTACTTAAAAAGAATTCATCTTACAAAAAAAAAAAACAAAAAACCCAAAGCTAAATGAAAATATAGTACATTAAAATTAGAACATTGAGAAACATATTGTTAATTGTCAGATAGCCAATTGGTGATGACAAAATATACTGTTGTCATGCACTAAAATATTGGATCTTCGAATGGTAGATTTGCCAGAAACTGCAGACTATGATTGACCCAACAAACAACAAGAAAACGGAGTTTCACTCTGATCAAAATTGTTTCATCAGAACAGGTTTCGTTCTGGTTTCGCTGAAGAAGATGGCTTGGCCGCCGAAATGTGCATACGTGTCATTAAAAACTTTGTGTGGAATTGTGTTTTCTTGTTGTTTGTTGGGTCTATCAGAGCATCTTTTCCCTAAACAAAGCAAAGAGATACATTTAGGCTATCTCAAACATCTGAATGATGCTGACTGCAACTAACTTATGTGATACATTCACTAGTGATCTTATGTGGCATTGTTGATTTTGTTTATTATAATAAGCATTGTTTAACCTTTTTGCTGCATAACTGAACATATCCATCAAAAATTTCATTGCTTTTAACTGCAGGAAATGGCTTCATCTTCCTGCCTTTGAAAAAAAAAAACTTCTCATTACACTGTTAGAAACTGATAATTTCATCTTATCAGGAATGCTCATAAAATTTAATTATGCAGTGAAAGAGTTAACTCTAAAATTTAAAGAGACTAGGCATGAGAACTTGTTATTATCTCATGTAATTTGATCAATTTCTGTCAGTATCAGTCAGAGTTTTTAGACACAGCACCAAGTAGCTTTTTTCTATCAAATATCTCCACAATAAGAAATATTTATAAAACAGCACTAAGTAGCTGATTTAAATAAAAGATATGAGGATTTCTTTTTTTTCTTGTTAATCTTAAGGATCACCAGCAAGTTTCTTCACTTGATGTCTGATCGTAATATGCTATTTTTTTTATGAATTGGGATCCAATATGTCCATGCAGGGCCTGTATGGCTAGAGGCCGACGAGTTAGGTCCCTGGATGGACCTAAATTCACGACTGCTGTATGATGGTCGCAGCAGCTGGGGGGGGGGGGGCGGCCGCGAAGATTGTCTATCACTGATGGCCGCCCATCCAATGACTAGCCGTGCCTGATGCAGCTTAACTTCACAGTAGTTGTGTTCAGTGAAAGCCCACCAGGCCACAGCCTCCCCCCTATATAGGTCAACTGTTGCAACAGTTGTTGAAAACGTCCATTAATGTGTTTTTAAGCAGTCATTGCCAGAACGAAATAAGGGAAATCCTCAATAAATTAAATAGAATGAGTGTTGAGGTGTTTTTTATTTCATGGATAATCAGTGCATTACCCATTTGGAACTCCTTTTTTTTTTTTTTTTTTTTTTTTTTTTTTTTTTTTTTTTTTTTTTTTGCGGGGCCCATCCAGTTCATGCAAAGGCCTCTTTATTGATATGAGCAGAACCCAATCAGTAATGTGCATTTTGTTTACATTACTTATAAACAAAGTTTAAGTAGATTTTTTTTTGAATCAGCCTACTTTGTCTTGGAATTGTGAAAATTTAATAGAACTTGAAGTTGACAATTTCTGTCAAAAAGCATAGGGTGCAATTGGGTCCAATCAACTTATATCTGGCCCTGAGTAAAGTCAATGCATTAATAAGATGTTCTTCAAGCAGCGTAATTGAATCTTTACTGGTAATTTTTTTATATTTATTTCGTTTAGATAAAATTCAAAAATATACATTCTATCATCACTATTATACCAACCAACTATTGTACATGTCATGAAGAAAATCTAACTACTACTTGAAGAAAGTATAAAAATACAGGGTTATTCAAAATGAATCATCTGATTTCAAAAATCCATATTTTCAAAAATAAATGACACAGAATGATAAGTAATACATGAATACAAAGGGAAAATATGGAAATTTTATATATATATTGTGAACACTAGATGGCACCAGTGTATTTTTCGTGAAGCTATTTCACGAAAGCTGTTTGATCGGGTTTTGCAGCCGCAGAAGTGATAATGACGGCCTTTTGCATGTTGTCGTTCGCGCGATGTGGATCAGTAATCACCTTTCAGCATGAATTTCGTAAAAAGTACCGAATTAATCCGTCTACTGTCCAGAGTATTCGAAGGTGGTGTCATCAGTTTGAGACCAGTGCATGTCTATGTAAAGGGAAAAGTGGATGGCAACCAGGCATATCTACGGAAAATCTTGATAGTGAGAGAGACACTATTATACGAAACCCAAAGAAATCGACCGTTACATAGCTCGTCACCTAGGTCACCTTATACGACCCCATTGCGATTTCTTCCTTTAGGGATTTGTAAAAGATAAAGTTTATGTGCCACCATTACCCACGAAATTATGTGAAATTATACAAAGGATTACTGCTGCTGTACATTCAATTACCAGTGACACTTTACAACGTGTTTGGCAGGAATTTACATACCGTCTTGACATTGTATGTGTAACTAAAGGAAGTTATATTGAACACTTGTAAAAAAACTTCCATATTTTCTCTTTGTATTCATGTTTTACTTATCATTCTGTGTCGTTTATTTTTGAAAATACAGCATTTTGAAATTGGATGATTCATTTTGAATAACCCTGTATATTACGCAGGATATCTTATTATCACGAAAGAAGAAAATCTACTCTATTATAATTTCAAGATATTTACTAATGAAATCAAAACAATATTCATATGCAAAAATTATTCAGAGAGAGAGTCATTGAAATTTACATGATATAAATTTATAAAATTTTATTTTTGTCATTCTTACTTTATTTCTATTTTTTAATCAAAAAATTAATCAATTAGTTTGTGTGAAGAGACCATATAGTCATTTTTTCTATTTGAAAATATGGCCAAAATAGCGGTTAAAGTTAACATTTTGTCCATGTTCCTAAATAAATAAGACAGGTGTACATATTACAACTTTTATTTACTCTTTGATGGTCTATCTGAATCTGAAGTCAAAAAATTTGAAAAAAAACTTTGCGGCAGAACAACAGACTTCCAGAATACAGTAACAATGCTTTTGGTATTGCAGTAACACACATTTTCAACTGGTTTTGATTGTCAGAAAAAATAATAATTTACTGAAGAAAAAAAAACTGAACAGAAAGATTGCAAGTCTGACTTCACTAATGTAATTATGGCATTATGAATTTTATTTCTCATGATTATTGGATCTAGGAGTCAGTAATTTAGTAATTTTCTTTGTATAAGGAATAGTCGTAAAGTCCTTACAATCAGGTAATATAATTGTTTAATTCTTAAACAAACCATCCAGTGTAAAATGTGCCTTGCCAGTCTGCAGGATATTCCCCAGCCACTTGTTATTCACTTCCTATCATGCCAAAAACCAAAGTACAAAATGACTTCAGATCATGAGATTTCAGAGGTACCGATGAAAAATGGATTGTAGAAATTTTCAAACTGTCGACCATGGGACAGAAGTGACATTACCTGAGAACTGGTTGCAGAAATGGGCACTGGTTTGATCAGCCATAATACCTTCATCAACAAGTTCCATCAGTATAGATTGCCTTCCTCTCCCTGGTGTCAAACTCAAGTCATCTGTGTCCTCAAAATCATGGACATCTTCTTTAACTCATTTAATGACATGCATCCTCTTCTCAGTTTTTTGGTGGTGATATTCCCTCAATGCAGCAATACAGCCTAAGGTGTTTTATCAAAACAACAGAAACCACATGCTGTTAGTCTAAGGCTTTGTGTGTCGTATGATGGCTAGCATATGATACTGTTTGCACAGTGCCATATTTTAGTCTGGATGTGAATTTAGGAAATAATTTTTTTCCAGCCAAAATCATCTCCACATTTTTTCATTAGCATATATATCAGGTGTTGATTTTTCATACATTTGTCACCACCATGAGTAGTGTTACTTTAATTGTAAAACAACACAAAGGATCCAACAGATAAATGTGAACGACTTTTGGTTTGGCTTGTCTTAATGAAATATGCACTACCAGGAGCAAATATTAACACAAGAGACGAAAACTGCAGAGGAAATCAATCAATTACAATTTGAAACCTTATTGTTGTCCAATAACACCCCATACTTTAAATTATTGATTCTTCTTTATTTTATTTATTACTTAACTTTAAGACTATCTTTTAATTTAAAATTTACTTTTATAATATTTTTCCAAGAAAATATGATTATTTCCAAATGATTATTTTTGTAAACTGATTAGAACAGTTTTATTTAGAATAAACAAGTATAAGAACAACACAAAGGATAGGTGCCAAATCTGGGAGGCATGACACTTTCTGCCCCCTCAATATTTTTTCTATGTGGTATAATTTTTCAAATTTCTCACAGTATCTTTCTTATTTTGGGCATTCTTCTGGATGGGTATACAAAAGTTGCCCCCCCCCCAATATTTTCCTGAACCACTGACACAAAGTATAGCTTCTATGATATTTTCAGTGAATGTATTTTCTTAATGGAGCAAAGGATAATATTATTCTATCAAATAATTTATTACAAATTAAACAAGGCACTTAGATTTAGAAATGAAAAGGCCAGAATTAAAACAGTTAAATAATAAATTTATTAACTATACATTTTAATAATTTAACAAACATTTAGAATTTAAAAATTAGATTTTCTTGTTTGTTTGTTTGTATAAAATTATCAAAATAATAAAAAAAAATCCAAATATAACAATTAAATAATTTAAGAAGCGTTTTAAAAATTTACATAAATTATTGAAAACAAAAATTTTAGCAAACAGATTTAGTTTTCCAATTGAAATTATTTAGAACAAAAATTTAACAAATTTGGATTGCTCAAAATTAACACAAGAATATAGAGCAACACAAAATTTAACGCCAATTGGGAATGCTGTCCTTGTACTATTAGCCTTGGCCTTCAAAATATCCGCGAAAATGAATTATGAAAAGAAAAGAAAAACAAGAAAAAAATTATTAGAAAATTTCAAATTTGTCTAATATTTAAAAGTGGAGACTCTTGCAGTAACAAATCTAATTTTCTAAATGAAGAACAAAATGTTGTTAGGAAGATCTGAAAGCATTACTGGATACACAAAGATAGCATTAAACTGAGTTACAAAATTCTGACTATTTAATAAGATATTTTGCAGACAAGACTACCAATGTCTGAGATTCAGTCAAAAAAACAAATTGTCACCTTCTGCGGTATGCGATAAGTGTGGACGAGAAGGACATGAAAGAGACATTCATTGGTGCGAATCAACTAATCTCAGATCATCTCAACTGGTTGCTGAAATCAATTAGCTGAAATGAGCCTCTCAAATCGACTTTAATGTGACTCTTTCCCGCCTTCCTCTTTGCTTTTTTTTCCTCACAAAGACGAGACTTTCAATCTGTCTCGGAGCTTCCATCAACCTCCTTGGTCATTCGCGAAGCCACACCGTAGAATGTTAGAGATTATTTGTTAACATCACTAATATTTCTGTAACTTCTCTACTTTTGAGGATCAGTGTTCCAAATAACATTATTTAAAATACACATATTAATCAAAATTATAAAATATGCTATACTATGTTTGCACAGTGAATTAATCATGCACTTTCTGTTCACACTGCATCCAAGGGAAATGATTACCAAGCAAGCGAAATGATAGTTAGCAAAATTATGATGAATAGAATGTTGATATGTACTCATATATGTGGCAGTTACGTTTAGCTTTTCTCAAGTCTGAAAAGTTTTCTCCACAAACATACAAAAGAGCTTTGGTTTCCTCTCCAGATGACTCGCTGGTACGCTTCCGCTTAGCCACCATGTTTTATTTTTCCGTTTCTTGGTGCCAACCGACATATGACATCATTAACTGGGTTTCAGAAACCCAGTTCCTTAACCAACTCTTAACCAAGCTGAAAATCCAGTTTGATAATTGAAAAAAAGCCATGCAGTTCTTCTTGATCGTGATCAAGGCATAGTGTGAACTTATTATTGTTGATTGGGGAAAACCAAACTCAGAACAAGTTCAGAAGCCAATCCTCAGAGAAAGATCGGCCAAAACAGGGCCAAGCACAAGACTCGATTTAAGGGATGGCAATTGGGGCAATTGTCCAGGGGTCCTCATCTCAGCACTGGTGAACCTTCTGCCAACAGTGCTAAAAACGGTTCTGGCCAAGCCTAATGTTTCCAAGTGAAAAGAAGGGAAAAGTTATATATCAGTGGAAGCATCAATATCTGAATGCAGGAATTTCCTTAAGGTTAAATACATTATTATTATTAATATTGGAAAACTTCCCAGACATCAACTTCTGTGCTTCTCCAGACAGCACAAGTGTTCTTATATGCTATATTGTTCATGCTTCTTGCTTACTTTATCAGTTTGCTTAAGAAAATTGGAAAAAAAATCATGAAGTGAATTACCATATTATGAATATATATGAAATTAAAAAAACTATTCAAAAAAGAATCTTAAATTAGAATTTAAAGAAGAGTTTCACTACAAAGAGTAGCAATAAATGTTTTGATACTCGATGATATTTTTACCAAGTTGGAGAATTAGAAGTTCATTTTATCTTTTCAAGTTATCAGTTGAAATGTCAGACATTAAGTAGTCAGAAAACCTATTTTGTTTAATTCACCTAAAAAAAATTAATTACAGACACAGAAAAAATATTTACCCCCACAAACATACAGGGTGATTCAGAATTCATTGTACAAACTTCTAGGGGAGTTAATATGGGTGATTCTAAGCATAAAAGTTCATATGAACAGGGGTCCAAATTTGAACGCTAACTGAGATATGAACAGAAATAAAAATGCCGCCACCAAGATCAACAAGTTAATAACTCAGGTTCTCTAACACTAGGATAATGAAATTTGGGAGAATAATAAGGTGCATAAAACTATGTATACCATTAAAATTTGATCGAATTCCAACAGTAGTTTCCGGGTTACGTAGTCAACATCGTTACACGTGGTGATTAGTACTCACATGTGAGCACGTGTTAAGATGTTGAGTGCGTAACTCAGAAACTATTCGTTGGAATTCAATCAAAGTTTAAAGGTATATATAGTTTTATGTACCCTATTATTCCTCCAAAATTTATTATTCTAGGTATTGCAGAACCTTCGTTATTAATATGTTGATCTTGGTGGCGGCATTTTTATTTTTGTTCATATCTCAAGTATCACTCAAATTGGGCCCATGTTCATATGAACTTTTTGCTTAGAATCATCCAAACTTATTCCCCTAGAAGTTTGTACAATGAATTCTGAATCACCTTGTATATTATCTGATCATCAAATTATCTCTAACACACTGGATCACCACTTGTAAAACTTCTATGATAGCATTGCTGATCCATATAGACCTTTCCCTCAAAACCGAAACGGAGTGACTGCGCAGAAGCAGGACAGCAAAAAACTTCCATTTCCTGCCTTGAAATGTACAAACACTAGTACACATCTGGAGAAAAACGGAAATTTTTTTTGCTGTCCTGCTTCTGCGCAGTTACTCCGTTTCGGTTTCGAGGGAAAGGTCTATAGAAAAATATATTCTCTAAATCTGTACTTGACTACTGAACAGGTTTCCACTGAAAGTATAAAAAGGAAGAAACAGCCTTCAAGGAAGTGACTGATATTCAATGTTCATTAACAATTACAATAATGTGGTGAAAAAGATCAAAGTTAGCCATCTAGACCCTTTGCGAGATCAAGTGCATTTTCTTTAGAATTTCAAACTGAATTTCCATAATCAAAAACAGATTTGGGAACTCAATAATTTTTAACCTTCTACTCTACCAGAAGAATTCATTCAAGATGATATTACAATAAAAAAAGATGAACTGGAAATTTTGTAGAATAAATATTTCTTCTGTGGCCATTACCTTATTTCTATATTAACCCTTCCACTGCATAAACTGCACTAGACCATTATCAGACCACTTACTGTACTGATTAAAATGGTAGGTGTCATCTCAGCAATGAAAATGTTAAGTAGCAAAGACGTTTATAGTTACTTATTAAAATTTTTATAAAACAACAACCATAAAGATTTGAATTTCAGGAATATATGGTTTGTCTAAAAAAATGAATTAAATTACCTGGATAATAATAATGACCTGTGGATGGGGAGGTAACTACAAGAAAAATATTAAACAGGTATTATTCATCAATTTAAGAAATCAAAGAGAACAACCTAAAAAAAGTATTGGGTTTTAAAAAAGTTAAGAAATCATTTTTCAATCATTTTCCTGAGTCAAACAAATTACATCATATCAGGGTCAGAGTAAGTGGGCATGCAGCATAAATTACTTACAAATGACTGAATGACAATTAAAACTAATGACTGAAACCTGCATTGTCATAGAAAAGACTACACTGGGGAAAGTCTGCGAAATATATAAGTAGCCTTCATTAGTCCCATTTTAATATGCAAGGGTGTTAGACCTACATTCTGAGGATTTAATGGCTGATGTGACAATAATTTTACTAGGAATATAGGAGTTTCCCCTAGGCCACTGTTTACCGACATAACATTCCTTCTTGTTGCAACTGTTCCACTCACAGAAAATAGCTATACTTCATGTAACCTTGTTGCATATTTCTCACTCTTCATGAAAGCACCCAGAGATCAGAAATGCCCATAAAGTAGGAAATTTTTGCGTATTATATATAGTCAAAACTCTCTACAACGAACACCCGTAAAATGAATTTTCCCACATAACGAATATTTATAAGATTCTGTATAACGAATTTTCCGAATAACAAATTTTTGGGAGGTCCCAATGGATTCATTATAGAAAGGGTTGCCTGCATGAATGTTAATTTACTTCCATAACAAAAAATGGAATTGAAATTTTGAAGAAGAGTATGTGATGGTGAAAAAAAAAAATTATATTTGAATAAACCATACAAAAAATACGTAGTCAATATCACAAATATTTATGTGGAAGGCATAAACTGTTGTACAATGACATAATATCAGTGTTGTACTTTCTTAAAAAGTAAGATGGAACCGAAATGTGGAAGTGCCTGTACAGGAAGGAAAAAATGCTAATCACAATACATCCACGGTGGCTTTGCCTTTGTTCTGAAGTCTCAATCTTGTTGTTGATAATAAAGGCAAAACCTTCGAAATATACAGGGTGTTTCAAAAAATATACAGGATGTTTTAGGGGAAATAGTATGGATGATTCTAAGCAAAAAAGTTCATATGAACATGGGTCCAAATTTGAACGCTAACTGAGATATGAACGGAAATAAAAATGCCGCCACCAAGATCAACATGTTAATAACTCAGGTTCTATAACATCTAGGATAATGAAATTTGGGGAAATAATAGGATACATATAATTTTGTATACAGTTAAAATTTGATCGAATTCCAACGAGTATTTTCTGAGTTATGCACTCAACATTGTAACACTTGCTGGTTAGTACTCGCATGTGAGCACTGTTACGATTTTGAATGCGTAACACGAAAACTACTTGTTAGAATATGATCAAATTTTAACGGTGTACAGAGTTTTATGTACCCTATCATTCCTCCAAAATTCATTATCCTAGGCTTACAGAACCTGAGTTATTAACTTATTGATCTTGGTGGAGGCATTTTTATTTCTGTTCATATCTCAGCATACAAATTCGGACCCATGTTCATATCAAGTTTTTTGCTTAGAATCACCCATACCTCCCCTAAAAGTTTGTAAAAGTATTTTTGAAACACTCTATATACAGTATTTGGTGTTTCATATCTGGAATGTTTTTTCTGATTCGAGGTTTTCCTTCTTATACATAAAGGCATCTCAAATTCTGCATCATAAAGGTTATTTACTGAGGAAAATGTTATTATGGGTTCACCAGAAACATTATAGTAGTATTCTATAAATGGCAAAGACATTTGAATATAGATCTTGTATTACTTAATTAATAAAGCCTTTTTATCAATAAAATGACTAATAATCATTTTGGTGATCTTATGTCATTTTCAAAGTCATAAGAATGACAAGAAGATGAGTTTTTAAAAGATAATACAATAAAGAATAAGAATGGATACATAGTGAAAATTTCTTATAATTTTTATAGCTCTGAAAATAGCATAAGATCACTGAAATGATTGTAAATTATTATATTAAAAATAAAATTACTTAAAGTCATATTAATTTCATTCAATGATTATTTATTCCTTATTAAAGGGATTAAGATCTGACATACATTTTTAAATTTTAGTGATCCTTACCTAGGGGAACAGGTATAACCTCCAAATCGTCAGCAGATCTAAGACAACATGATATAGGGAGACCTTTGTTTTTATAAAGGCAACAACGAAGACCTTTGGCTTCATTGCTAGTGCACAATTGGCCAGGAGTACATGTTGTTTCTAAGCAGCTGTACCTGTAAGGAATTTCAGTAGGAGTCGAACAGCCTGAAAAGGGGAAAAATAAGTCTTTTAATACGTTTCAAAATTTAATTAAAATATATGCATTTTTGATTTTTAATTTTTCTTTTGAATTTGACCTAGGAAAATTTAAGAATAAAAATTAGGTAATTACCAGGAATGACAGCAGGAAATACTGGTTTTGCTAAGCATCCAGTGATTGGAGCATCTTCTAGTTTATGTGAACAACACTGTCGATCATCTAATCCTGGTGTTGTACAATAATCTCCTACCCGACAGCCAAATTCCATAACATGATATTTTTCTGGTACCCTCGTTGGAGGGCAATGACCATGTAAAACTTGAAAATTTAAAATTTTGAAGAATAAATTAATAACAAGTAATAATACTTGGACATTGATCTGTCTCCTTATTATACTAATTATATAAAGCTGTAGTGAGAAAAACTTGATAATTCAGCTAAAATAATTGATGGAAATTCCGTAACAAAAGATATTTGTGAGTGGTCACACAAAAAGGGGCCTGAAGGGATTGGAAGCTTTTTTTTTTTTTTTTTTTTTTTGTGTGTGTGTGATTTACCTTTAAATATTATTTCAGTCTAAACAGATCATTATCAGAGTGAACAATTTTTTAATATTAATTATTTTTGCATACCATGTTTCTACACATTTCAAACTTTAAACGTATTTTTCTCAGAATCTATTATTTTCCCTTCAGGTCCCTTTTCGTGTGATTGCTCACATTCATACAGAAATAATAGTCTTTAAAAACAAAACAATGTTGATTAAAAGTAAATCAAATATACATCTTGTATAATTTATAATAATATTAATTAAATAACCTCAATAATAAGGAATAAAAGTAAATGCTTAATTTAACAGAAAAAAATAGAATTGAATTGTAAAATATTGTAATTATATAATTTTTAATAAGAATCTAATTGGAAAACTTGTCAGTTAAATTTGTTTTACAAATAATTCCAAATAATGAAGTGAGATTCATCACTCCAAAGTACATTTTTCCAGTGTTCCACAATTCAATGGAGATTAGCTTTGCACCACTTCAATTGCTTGGCAATGATGTCAGTAATGTTCAAGTTTGTGAGAGGCTGCATATCCGTGGAAACCCATTTTTCCTAGCTAGTGACATTGCCCAATGCATTTTGAATACATTCCCCAAGTATATTCCAGGACAAATAATGTTCCTTCATTACCCTCTTCATGATTCGACAGCTGTGATCAGTAAGTTTCATGAAAAAATTTTTGAAAATATATATAGTAGTTTTGTTTTTATTACAAAATGGTACTTACTTAAAAAACACGCCTCATTTATCCACAGTGACCAAATATTTATAATTAAAAATAAAACTACTCCATTTTTGAGAAACAAAAAATACAACTTACTATCAGCTCCTTCCATAGATTCATGAAGTTGTTCTGGTGATCGCAAGCAACAACTAACTCTGAAACTATTTATAAGGAAGGGGCAACACATTTGTCCCTGAACAGCAGATGAGATGCATCTTGTTCCTTCTTGACATCCTGCTTCCAGACAGTGATTTAGAGGAGAAACTTCAATCATGGCTGGACAACCTAAAATGTAATAACATAATTAAAATGGCATTATGGATAAGGCAAACACTTAGGAAATTATATTACCGGCAACATTTCCTCCAGTTTGAGTTGGTTTTCCAAGGCAGCAAGTGACAGGAATGTAATTAATTTTATGATGACAACAGATTTGACCTTCCAATCCTTTGGTGACACATTGTTCACCTTCGTTACATCCAATACTATTGCAATGGTAGCCAGCAGGAATATTTACAGGAGGACAATGACCTTCACCCACTAAATTTATATAAAACAAAGAAAAAGTGTTTGTATGCTAGAAACTGAAATTAAAATTTATAGAGTGAGATTTATAAATTGGCATTACTATATTCAGAAATATCAATGGAACGGTTTAAAATCAATAAAGAATCTTATCATCAAATGAAGAAAAAATAGTTTTAGTTTCATTTTAAGGCTGGAAAGAACCAGTACAGAGGAAAATGTAACACTAACAAATAAATGATATGTCAAAATTTTTATGATAACATCTACAGTACATCAAAGCACTTAATTGTGCAGACATCTAGTTGTATTCTAAATGATCTTGTTTTATGTTCTTAATGTAGTTATCTCCCAAACTGAATGTAAAGTGCCTTATAAGTGAAGGCAATGTTGGCCTATAGTTTCATTTCAAAAAACTGTACAGTGATCAACCAGTTGGGGTGGTGGGGTGGTCAACTTACCTCTCAGTAAATGGACTTGTCAATTCAACCAGGCCATACCCAGGATTTTATTTCCGGGCAGGGGGAGGGGATCCTGAGGGGGGATGGCCAGGGGTCCCATGGTTAGTACTTTCGTACTAAAGTCAGTACATTTGATTGAAAAAAAATTTACACCTAAAGACCACATGATAAGAAAGAAATGGAAGAAAAATGAATTAAATGTTGTTAAAATGCAAATGATTGTGTCTTTTAGTACTTTTTTGAAAAATTTTAGTACATTCTCGTCGTACAATTGGTACTATTTCTTCCTGCAGGAGTGGGACCCCTTGGGCTGGCTCTATTCTTCTAGCAGAGGGGGAATAAGAGCCCCAAGCAAAAGAATTAGTTGACAAGGTGGTCAATTTCACGGGGCTATGTAAACAAATCTTAAAATAACTTCAATAAAGATTTAATGCATTGCTTATATACAAGAGGCTGGCCTGCCCCTACTTGTCATTTTCAAAACTAGCAGACTCTGTCCACTAAGCCAAAATTCCATCCGCCATCTGAAAATTGCTTCCGGAATCCACCGTTTCGAGGTCTGTTGATTCGAAGTTCAACTGTATTCAGATTTTAACACTTCATCCTCTATAGGTGCATATATGTAAGGCTAAGTAAGGAGGGGAGGAGTTAATTTTCAATTGAGAGATGCATATAAAATTAATAATGTTTGTAGAAATGAGATTAAAGGTAAATTCTACGGAAAAATTTGACTCAGAGATAATAAAGTATATCAATCAAAACTATTGATTTTGTATTTTACTAAGAAAAGTATGTCGAAATACGCATTTTTATTTTGTCATGTTACTTCCTTGTGGGGGCCTAACTCGTCGGTCTATGACCATACTGGTCCCGGATATGCACTGTTGAAAAAAAAAATTATTTTTTTGATATTAGATAAATAAATACTAAAAAAATATTTGCTCTCTAGTTCCCCTCCTCCCTACTCTTGAGGATATCAGCAAAACAAGACATTTCCTGTAATGAAACTTGCCAGGAATCTTGACACCGAAAGAAGTATTTTCACTTATAGTATTGCAAGATTTTGCTAACCTGTTTCCTGTGCAGAATGTGTTCAAGCTGCTCTGTGTTTGGGTGCTATTAAATACATAAATTGATAGAATCGAATTGATAGAATATACACAAATTTCAGCATTGCAATTCATGATTCCGTAGCTCCCTTGCACTCTACTGCTTTGTAATGTCCACAAGGACTGAAAAAATGATTTCTCTCGATCACAGGAGGAGGAATGGACTAGAACTTTTTTTTGTATATTTTATTAGTTTAGAGTTTTAACTGAGAATTGTTTATAAATGCTAAGTGATTATTGAAACCTTTATATTTCATTTTAACGAAGTTCTATGTAACCATAAAATTTACCTTTAAAACTTGATATATTTATTTATTTATTTATTTATGTTCATCACTCTCAGTGGAGTAAAATACAAATAGTCATACACTGGTTTTAAAAAATATACGCCGTAAAGCACATGTTAATTCTAAGGGTTAACATTCCAATCTATTAAAAAATATCAATAAAAATTATTTACAAAAGTGCAGTCATTATATATTTAAATAGTATTGCCTATGATTACACCTAATGTGAACACAAGTCGTTGGGCATAGTGTCGAGCCACAATATAAGGCCATTTGTCGTATATTATATGGCAAGTTGTTCCACAAAATGATGGCGCTATAAGGGAAACGCTTAGATATAAATCTAGAAGTACAAACAGGAATTTCAAATAAAAACCGACGTGTTTGTCTAACACTATTTTCAGGCCTAAATCAATCTTTAACATAGTTTGTGGGATGATTTTCATCTTGTATGGCATTTGGCCAACTCCTTAGTTAGCGCTACCTTATATATTGTCACCACGGTTGGAAGGTGATTTCGGGAACACATATCTGTAATTGAGTTGATTTTATTCAGTTTAAAGGCCATTCAGATCAACCTACTGTAAGCAACTGTTAGCCATTTAAGACTGGCGGCTGAGGTTGATGACCAAAAGAGGGCACCATACGCTAATCCTAGCACTATTACCGTCCCTATGTATTGACGAAGTTGAGTGGTAGAGGGAAAGGATCTCAACCTTTTTACCAAGTAATTCTTGCGATGTAAAGACATAATTAGTTTGTCAATCAGATTGTTAAACCTTAATCTGGAATCAAAGTCGATTCCCAATATCTTAATAGAGCTGACATGTGACTCTTCTTCAGTGCATACAAGTATATTTGTTTTGGTTTTATTAAGGCTAAGGCCAGTACCACTATAGCAATCTGACAAACGAGCAAGATCTAAATTTAAAAAGTTAATAATATCATATTCATCTGGTGGAAACGTAATAAATAGAAAATTTTCATCAACATAGCTTAGCATTTCAAAATTAAATTGTTTGCTAAACAATGAGGCTGTGGAGGCTGCAGAACCCTGGACTGTACCTCTTTAGGATGGTTTAGAAATTAGGGGGTCATAGCTAATGATATTCTTCCTATCTTGAAAATAGTCCTGAGAAAGTTCCATGAAGGCTTTGGATACCCCTAAAGTTTCAAGATCATATAAAAGTTGTTGTCTAGAAATTGAATCGAATGCCTTCGATGTATCTGTCTGGGCAACAATGAATTTGTTGCTACTATCTAGTGCGGTTATTGCTTTCATATAAATCTTTATCGGTACCCAAATAATATTGTGGCCCAGCCTACTTCCTGTCTGCTGTTGTGGAATTTTCGACCATAAATACGCAGTAAGTCTAATAAAAACCATCTTCTTGACAATTTTTGTTAGTGGAGACATAACTGAGATCGGTCGGTAATTAGTTAGATCAAGTGCATCATCCTTTTTATATATGGGGTTTATCTTTGCCATTTTTAGCACCAAAGGAACTTTTCATCTTTTCACTATAAATATGCAAAGGTGGTAAATCAGCATCAAGCCAGAGACATTAACATTTTGAATTAGCTTGACCGTCACTGTTAAAGGGTAGCAAGGACCTTTAATCTTAACCATAATAAAAGTTTAGATTTGATTTACCATCTGGGAAACGTCCAACGTCACCAGGATGAGTAGATGATTCTTTTTTGAGGCAGCAACTTATTCTAAATCCACGACTTAAATAAGGGCAACATATTTGTCCCTGAACACCAGAAGACATACATTCTTCTCCATCGGAGCATCCACTTTCAAAACAATTATGATGTAAAGGAACAGATTTCAAAGGTGGGCAACCTTAAAGAAAAGGAAAAAAGTTCTTAAATTCTTTCTAAAAGTCATACAGTCAGTTTACAAAATCAGAATTGGCTCACAAAATTGATTGAAGTGCCTCATTACCTCTGAAGTTACTTTCACCTTTACTGAATACTCCTTTCACTAAGCAACAAGTAACAGGTATATTTTCAGTTTTACACATGCAACACTTATGCATCTCAAGACCTCTAGTCTTGCACTGATGACCTACTGTGCAACCAATTTCCAAACAATGGTGCTTTTCAGGAACCTCCCCACCTGAACATGTCGGACCTATAACAAAAATGAAACAATTTCTTCAATTTAACAATTTTTCTACTTAACCATTTTTATTTTTAGCAATTGAAACCACATTTAATTATGAAACTTTTTTATAATAATTATCATTATTAAAAGTTCAGAAGATCATGTTAAAATTTACAGTTTTCTCTAAATTATTAATATGAAATACAATGGAGTATCAGAAAGTTCCCCAAATTGTTGTCTGGCCGGTGAGTGCCGTAAGTCTGGAAAACGCCACGTTGTAATCACCGCCCTCTACATCCCAAATGCGAGCACGTATGGTTACATCGTGTTCAGAAGTGTCATTTGGGAGCTGTAGCATGTGCTTGTAAGAGGGTGTAACATGGCGCAATGTCACAGTTTGAGCAGAGAGCAAACATCCAGTTCATGTTTGTCTACGATCCAGACACGAAACGGCAGTCGTCGGAATGGCACACCCCATCGTCGCCACGTCCCACGAAATCTCGTTTTGTCAAGTCTCACACAAAAGTGATGGTCATTGCATTCTTTGACAATCAGGGGTTGGTGCATCATGAGTTGGTTCCGAGTGGGACCACTGTCAACAAAACCTTGTACATGCATGTTTTGACATGTTTGTGGGAAAAGTACGACAGAAACGGCCAGAGAAATTCCAAAACGGTTGGATCCTGCACCACGACAATGCGCCCTGTCATGCAGCATTAGTGGTACAGGAATTCTTGGCACAACGAAAAATTCCAGTGCTGCCTCAACCCCCGTACTCCCCAGACCTTGCCTCCTGCGACTTTTGACTTTTCAACAGATTGAAAATGGGACTACGGGGTCGAAAGTGCGACAGCCAGTCTCAAGTCCACTCCAAAGGAAGAGTTTGCACGGGCTTTCCAGGAGTGGCAGTCTCATTGGAGTATGTGTGTGTAAGCCCAAGGAAAGTACTTTGAAGGGGATTAAGGCCCCGATGTGCATACTGTATCCAGTCACCAGCCAGACTACAATTCTGGAACTTTTGATAGTCCCTTGTAAATAAATTATTTGGTTGTAAATGAAGAATTTCTAAATAAATGGAATTTCAATTTTAATAAAAAAAAACAAAAAAAAAACAGCACCTCTGAGTTCTAATTATTAAAAAGAATTTTAATTGGTTCTTTTGGAAAGAAAAAATCAAATGATATAACTAACATTAAGATTAATTTAATTTTCATAAAATGAGAAGTTTGATCACTGGTTAAACTGTCACAAGGATGAACTCTTGCTATATACATATAGTATAAACCATTCTAAGTTTTACTTATCTCCATCCAATGCTCTTATTGCGAGCTTTAGCATAAAAGCTACTTATAAGAATACGCCCCTGGTCTGTACGTTTATCTGGCTGTCCGGCAGCCGTTTGCATGATAACTTGAAAACGAATTAACTTTTTCAAATTCTGTTTTCAGAAATATGACCATCAAAGTCTTAGCTTGGCCGTATCAACTTTTCAGAATTTTTCGTGGACCCCTTCAAGTCGAATTCACGTGCTAAATCAGTGAGTGTAAAGAATATAAAGACAAAGGCATGTCATATAACAATCGATTTGTCAAGAAGGATTACATTGTTACTTTCTGTTCATCTTTTAAGAATTACTGACATCAGCGCGTGCACGTGAAATGGCTTTGTCGACGCATGATTGCTCAAGTGCTCATAATCTATATTATTAAGTAGCGGAAGAATGGAGCTATTTATTGGTTTTATAATGTCAGTCCTTCATAATTTCTACATTTTTTGAGATAGATAGCTTATTATGGGTATGCCCATCTGCACTATTTAGTTTGGTTTTGATTGGTACACTGGGGTCAGAATTACGAGGGTGGAATTCAGGGAGGGCAACATATCTGTGTGCTATTTAGGTACGTAAAGGGGTGAAATTCGTTATGCAGATTCCTCTAGGCAAGATCTACAGTACTAAGAAGTTTAAGCCCAATTGTTCCAGGGAGGTCGGATTTGCGGGGGTGGCAGTCACTTGGTCCATAGAACTATGGCAACATATGGAATGTTATATATCATACATTCGGAAATGATGAAAAAGGAAAGAAGATACGAGGTTTTTTACATTTTATACATATTACGTTCAAAAATCAATTTTTTTGATTAAAAATCTTTGGGGAGAGGTAAAAAGTGCAGATAAAGGGGTAAAGATAGATGACCGCAGGATCTGCCACTTGCCTTCCCCTACTCAAGGGGGGGGGGGGA
>JAHWFO010061459.1:75048-143749 GCA_023313115.1 Rhysida immarginata | reverse complement strand
GATTGTGTTAGTTAAGGCCACTACAATTGCATCATACAATATGACTCGATGTCAAATGTCAGCTAAGGCCCAATGTGAACATTTAGGCTTCCAAACAAGAGGCAGAGGGACAGGATGTCTACTGGCAGGCCAGCTTCAAGTAGAAAAGAAAGGCCTGCACACAGAACATATCAACTAGTGTCTATCTCTTGCCTGTGGAGACATTTTCAGCAGGCTGGAAATACTGCTCAAAGCTTTAGCAAATGTTGTCACACATAACACTATCTGGCAAGACCACTATGTGGTACAAATGGCTGGATGAAACTGAAGAAATTTGCCAGCGAGCTATTTGCAACAATACAGACTACTGTTACAAGACAGTCTACAGATGACTCCATACAGTCTGTCTGGAAACCCCATGAGGTATATCCCCTTGAGTGAACGACCCCAGAGGGGACACTTATTGTGTACCGAATGGGCATTATGGATAGGGGCAAATTATGAAATATGATTGCAGAAAAACTTTATTATTTTATATATGAAATTATTTGCATTATTTCTTCATGACCAATAAACTCTCTCAATTAAAACTGGGACAGACTCAACTAAATTTGGTAGACTGTGTGGTATTTCATTAATCCGACACAATATTTAATCTTATATGCATTGAAAGAGTAAAAAAGTAATTTCAAATATGTTTAAAATATTTTATGCTAATAGGGAATGGTAAGAAGATAAAAAAAATATATATATAAATGGTCTGAGGTTTATCACGTTCTTGCTACAGGTTAAGAATAGCTGTCACGCTTTATACTGTAGTTCAAAGTTGAAAATAAAAAGATCTTAAAACAAAATAAAATTTACTAATTTATTACATAGCCAAAATTAACCTATACCTATATGTATATCAGTTTGAGTACAAATTAATGCAACATACCCTAATCTATTATTTAAAGATACTATATTTAATTGATTCTTGTGCACCAGATTGGAGCTACAGCTTACCATTAGGTGGAGTTACAGACCCTTCAGGTAGAATGGCAGAAGGATTTTTAAGACAGCAGCTTATTTTAAATCCATTGAATATGTAAGGGCAACAAACTTGACCTTCTACTCCAGGGGCAGTGCACATATCGCCTTCAGTGCAATCAATCTCCATACAATTGTAATAATCATGAACAACGCTCAATGGTGGACATCCTTTACATAATATAAATGGAAAACAAAAAAAAAAAAAGCTTTATTTCATAATTTTGTTCAATTTTGTGAACATTAACATTTTTTTTTAGTTATTTGGAAAAAATAACAAATTATTAAAAATATAAGCAGGGATGATATAAGCTTATGAAGAGAATGTCTATATAACGGCAAGAGCTTCCTGATTCGGTTTATCAGCATGTTAATGTCAAAGTTTGTTATATTCATATACTCGTGCGCTTCAAAAAAATGGAATATTCAACTGGGTATGATTATCACAGACAATCCCTGCTGACCCTCTTTCAAATTAGAAAAATTCCTTTTGATTCCCAACTGTTCTCCTCCTTAATGTGGATGACAAATCTCATTCCCGCTTTATTCTATCTGCTGTCAAAGACTTCCTAGCCAAATCTAATCTACTCCCAAGACTCCTTGCCCCCTCGCTCAAGGCCTGCTGGCTGATTAATGCCTTTTAACTTTATATGTTTCTAATAGGAATAGGTCATCTCCTAAACAAGAGGAGGAAGAACCTTGTAGAAGAAGAAGAAGAAGAACTGGGTAGTGATCCGTGTTGTAAAATTGTCTCATGTTCAGTGTGATTAAATTGGTCAAATGAAACAAAAATTTTATTTCAAAACGTATAATGGATAAAGTTCTATACAAAAAGTAAAACAATTCATCAAAAATCAACAAAGTTAAGAGATTTTTCATCACTTAATGGAATATTCAAAGCACCGCGTCAAAATAAAGGAATATTTCAATTTACATATTCTGGAATGGGATACCCCATTTGGTTTTCCAAGGTAAAATAAGTCTTGTTACTTTATGCTATCATTCAAATATTTCCTCAGCTGCTAAAGAATTTTAATTCACTTATCTATTGAGAAAGGATCTGTCATTAACCCAGCGTCAACTGATATTTCAATTGCACAAATTAGGTTGTAAACAAAGTGATAATTGCTGAAACAGTACATTGCTCACAAAGTGCGGTTTCCAAAGTTTTGAAAAAAAGCAAATTCCGGCTATGGATTCCAAATAAGTCGGGACAAATGTGGACCTAACCGTACAATGACGACACATGAAGAATGCGCAAAATTGTACATAATAATCGATTCAAATCATGAAAAGTTATTAACACATTGTGGCATAAGAATGGAACTGATGTATCCTTAAGTACAAGACTCCGGCGCGTACGTGAATTTGGAATGAACAGCTATGTGCCAAACAAGACACCTATGTTGAACAAAACTCAACGCAAAGCACAACTCAACTGGTGTAAAGCCCATGCCAATTTTCATTGGCCTACCACGAGATACTGGATGCATTTCTTGTTTCATCATTATTCGAAGATTTATATGGAGACAAGGACTAATTTTCAGCAAGGTAACGCTCCAGCTCACACATCACGCTCAATAAGAACTGGCTACAGGAACCAGACCTGAGTTTCATAGAAGATCTATGGGAAATCATGAAACACAAACTGGCAAATGATAAACCATTCACAATTCAAGACCTGAAACAGATGGTAGTTCAAGCTTGGTCGAACACTGATGTCGACCATCGATCGATAACTAATTCATTCTCTTCCAAAACGAATTCGTGCTGTCATTCATACCAATGGTGGCCCTGACAAGTATTAGTGTTAGTTTGATAAGCTTTGCTCTTTGTTACATTGTTTTTTTTTATTATTTGTATTTATATTCCATTATTTTGACGCACTGCTGTGAATATTCCATTATTTTGAAGTGATGAAAAAATCTCATAACTTTGATTATTGATGAATTGTTTTACTTTTTGTATAAAGAATTAAACTTTATCCATTATACGTTTAGAAATAAATTTTTTGTTTCATTTGACTAATTTAATCACACTTAACATGAGACTATTTTACAACACGGATCACTAACCAGGAGAATATTCCATTTTTTTGAAACGTGCGAGTAGTGAACCTTATTTCATTCTATTTCATCATCAACACCAATAACTCATAAGAATATATTGGTGTTTCTTTTAAAGTAGTAATGGGAGATCAATGGAAAATTTAATCACATAATGCATTTAAATTTTCAACATATAATGTAAATAATAAAACCAAGAATTTAAAAATGCTATTAATTGTAATTGTATTAATTATTTCAGTGTAAAACCATGGATAAATTTCTTTAAATGCCTGAAATATTTCTTCTAAGAATGGATACCAGCAGCTTCTCAGCTCGAAATTTGGAACAGGCAACTAGGGAGGGGGGGGGGGGGTCAACCTATATCTATATAAAAGAAAATGTTTGGCTTTCTGTCCATGTGTACATTCAACTGTGAAATCAATGGACATCAAACTTTTCATGATGCTTTAACAAAGTCTGGGAAAGGTTTTACACTACTATACACAAGGGTGCTCCCATCATTGTCAGATATCCAAGAGTTGCAGAGGTTTTTGAGCGAAAAACCAGTTAGTTTTCATGCAATAATACAGATTGTTAAAATCCAAGATGAAGACAATGAAGGATGGATTGTTGCTTGGGCCCCGATGGTCAGGTGACTCTTGAGTGCCCAGCTGTCTCTGGTTGGCCTCGCTTATTACCAAGCTATGATGTCAAGACCAAATCAGTGGCGTAGCGAGTATATATGGTGCACCCAGGGGCATTGTGTATAAATGGTGCACCCCCCCCCCTGCATCCATCAATTTTGTCCCCACGGGCCCCCCCCCCCCTAACAAGGATAACAAGGCTGGCGGCTGGAGACAGATGTCCCCCCCTCCCTGCTCCCCTCTAGCTATGCCACTGGACCAAATGATAAAGCTGGGCTATAAAGGTTTTTTAAATAGCTTTTTAATGTATATTTAAATTCAACAATAATAGTACCTACAACAACATGACAAGCTAACAATAGCAAACAACAATCCACTTTGTTAAAATTACTACATGACATTTTTTATGCAACGGGTTTTTTCATTGGCATAACTCTAGAGAAGTCACGGATGAATTAAACCCTGTACAGTTAGTCAAAGCTGGCAAAAAATCAAATTTAGTTAATGAAAAGTTTACCCTAAACAACCTATGTATATTCAACCAACCTAAGCATAAAGGTAAGTCAATAACTGAGAATAACTAAAAATCATAACAAAATATTGGATTTTCTGATTTGGCTCCTCTAAACCCTTTTTTTTTTTTAATAGAAATTCTCTTTTAAAATTCACATTAAATAAAAAAATAAAATAAAATAACCATACCATATATCGCTTTGTCTCTTGAAGGAGGTGATGCCACTGCAAGACAACATGTTACAGGTATATTCATAATTTCATATTCACAGCACTCTCGGCCCTCCAAACCTTTTGTTTTGCAAGGAGTTCTAATACGGCAACTTATTTCCATGCAGTGTTGGTCTGGCTGAATATCTATTCTCGAGCAGCGGCCATGATCAACTACAGAAAACAATTTTTAAAAATACTAGAAAAATCCATTTAAAATATATTCTTAATAAAACTGAATAAAATGTTATAATCTCCTTTAATAAATGTCAAGTTAATGCATTCTTCTATTTATCTTGAGAGCATTATAATGTTCTGTCTGATTCTTATTTAACTCCTTTTTTAAAATAAAATATTAATAGAGGTCTTAAGCCTGTTTCACAATTAAATCACCCGCATTTGCCCCAGCGAATCCGCACAGGATGCGAATACTAGCGCTTCGCTAGCAAAGCGGGCGATTTAACAATTTTCCGTTTCCATTTCACAATTAAATTCGCGGCCGCATTAACTATCTCCTGATTGGTTCATTCTACGTGCGGTTGGAAACTGTATCCCGAACCATAGCCTACATGATAAGAGAATAGGCTTATCATGTAGGCTATGCCCGAAGCAGGGTCTTTTAATCTTTTAAGCAGGTTAGATTAAAAGACCCTACCCGAAGGAATAGTAAGCTGTCATAATACGCCCAAGTGGATTTCTTCCGTTTTTGTTACTTCTCCAAAATAATTAATAAATAAAATCAAAATGAAACTAGAAATATAAAATAAAATAAAAAGCTGACGTTTCGGATAGAGACTATCCTTTATCAAAGCAAAAAGGATTCTCTAAAGGCAATTAGAATATTTTTTTTATTATTTATTAATTATTTTGTTAATTATTATTATTATTATTTATTTTTTCATTTTTATTTAATAACTATTATTTACTGTAGGTTATTGTATTCCAGGGTTTTTGTGTCTCGTCCTTTTCTTTTATAAATATCCGTTCATTACTTCTCTCCAACTTTCCCCCCTATAGTTCTGTGTGAACCTGAAGCTTCCTGATTGGTTTAAGCTGTCGCGGATTCGCTAAACTTCAGAACCTGTCTGAATTGAAAATTTCGCCCGCAAAGCAGTTGCGAAGAGCAGTGCGGGCGATTTCCGCTAATTGTGAAACGGCAGTCTGTGCGGAAAATCTTCGCCTCGGTTGCGGTTTCCGCATTCGCCTGTTTTTCGCCCGCAAACAGTAATTGTGAAACAGGCTTTACAGTACAAGATTAAAGAAGCCATTATGGATTTAACCAGTTTTGGCATTTATCCCCAGTTTCATCAAGATATACAGAATTCAGATATCTGTATACAGGGTGGACCAAAAAAAAACTCGCCACTGAAAATTTCTAAGTTCCAGGACAATAGATTTTGCAACAATAGGTATATTCAACAGTAAGTTTAATCAACAATAGGTGTGCTGTGAATGGGTGACAAATAAACCTACTGTTGAATAAACTTACAGTTGAATAACCTATTGTTGAATATACAGGATGTTTCTAAATTATCTCCCATATTAAACATGGCTATTACTCAAAAACTGTTACAGATTTTAATGGTGATTTTTTTTTATTCACAAAGAAAAACTAAAACAAGTTTCTTAGCATGCCTTATTAAATTTCAATTTGCTCCCCATTTATGGTGTGAAGGACGTCAAAACAAAACTCGATTTCCTCCCATGTTCAAGCTAGCATTTCGGGGGGTGATTTCAGCGATTGTTTCAATTATTCTGTTCCTGAGAGTTTCAATGTCATCAACGTTGGTCTTGTACACTCTGTCTTTCACATATCCCCAGAAGAAAAAATCCAGAGGGTTCGCATCGGGGGCCAACAATCCATCGTCCTGGAAAGTTCTTATCAAGGCACTGCCTAACTTGCAGGCCCCAGTGAGAAGGTGCTCCGTCTTGTTGGTAGACTAAGTTGGGCTGCAGTTCATCCACCTGTGTAATCAGGTAGTTGTCCAGCATATCTACAGGTATTGGACATTGAAACTGAAACACCTTCGCAAATAGCACTGGTTACCCCCAGGGCTGAATAGAACCTTCTGCTAGGTAATTAATCGTATGCATATCAATGAATCACGTGTCAGAGGTCTTGGTAGTCACTCCAGTAGAAAAGTGCGATAGTAAGCTTCAAATTGTCTGTGCAGAGCGCTATAATGGGAGACATATCCGACTTCAAAAGAGGGCAGATTGTTGGGGCGCGTCTAGCAGATGCATCTGTGTCCAAAACTGCCACACTTTGTGATGTCTCACGTGCTACAGTATCCAGGGTGAAGTGTGCATATGAACAGGAAGGACGAACCACGTCCAGGAGGAGCAACTGCAGGGGAAAACGGAAGTTGTCGGAAAGAGACGTCAGGACATTGACCAGGATTGTTGCACGAAAGCGGAAAACCACCGCAGCAGAAATCACCGCAGAAATGAATACACACCTCCAGGAACCTGTGTGCACGAAGACAATCCGTCGTTACCTGCATAAATCCAACATCCATGGCAGTGTTGCTATACCGAAGCCTTTCATCAGTAGTACAAATGCCTCCAAGCGGGTTCAGTGGTGCCGGACGCATAAAACCTGGACGTTGGATGACCTCAAACGCGTCATATTCTCGGATGAGTCCAGCTACACTGTCTTCCAAACAACAGGGAGGGTATTCGTCTGGAGGAGCCCCTCTGTTGCCTACAACCCAGACTGCTTGGCACCCACAGTCAAACACGGAGGTGGATCAGTAATGGGTGGATCAGTAATGGTCTGGGGTGCAAACTGTGCAGGACCTCTATCGATCCTTCCCAAGACGTGTTGCTGCTGTGCTGGCTGCCCACGGTGCCCCAACACCTTATTAAATAAAGATTTTGGATTTCTACCAGGTGTTTCAGTTTCAATGTCCAATACCTGTAGGTAGGTTGCAGCAGTAATGTGGTCTTCAGCGAAAAAGAAAGGTCGATCATGCATTAAACCGCACAAAACATTAACCTGTGGGCTGTTGCGTATAGCTCCCTTAGATCGTGGGGGTTTTGTAAGCCCCAAATGAGGAAGTTGTGTCGGTTTGCTGCCTCATCAGAAAACAAAATATCCTCAAGGAAGGTGGGATCATTGTCGATTTTTTGAAGCATATCCTCAGCAAACTTCTTGCGCTTCGGTCGGTCATCTGGCTTCAGTTCATGCATCATCTGGATTTTGTAGGGTGTAAGACGAAGGCAGTGCCTTCAATATTTTATGTATGAAAGTCATTGGCATATCCAGTTGGCGAGCCGCTTGGCGAAGTGATTTATGGGGACTACGATCGAACGCCTTCTTGACCTTTTCTACTCTGTGGTGTCACTGAAGGTCTACCAGCACCCTTTTTGTGTAACAGGTTGCCTGTGTTAAAAATTTTCCATGCTATAGCTTAATAAATGTCTTACCTTCAATCTATAAGATCATTGAAACGATTGTATTTAAGCAAATGACTTCCTACCTATGGACTCAACTTCCCATCTCGCAATTTGGAGGTAGACCAAGTACATCTTCGCAAGAACTAATTTTATCCATATTAATGGAAGCTACGAAAGCTATGGAAAAAAACCATACATATGTAATTGTCATGGTTGACATCGCGAAAGCATTTAACACAGTGCCACGAGGGCAACTTTTTAAACAATTGGAAGCTTATGGCATCTCGGGGCGGATTTTAGCCCTAATGCGGGACTTATTCAGAAACCGATTAAATGGAATAAGAGACAAACATAAAATCATTTATTGTCCATCAACTCGGGGAATACCTCAAGGGTCAGGAATAAGCAACATCCTTTTCGCTACTATCCTGGCCCTTGTCTCTACTTTACCGCTTCAATTTAATCTGCAAGCTTTCGTTGACGATATCATTTTGACCAAAACTTACACAAGCGGCCCAGAACCTCAAATTGAACAAGATATTAAGCAAGATATTGACCTATTACAACGTTGGTTCCAACTGAGAGGCATGACGATAAATGAAGATAAAACTACCTCTTTACTAACATCGAAGAAGTCTACCCATCTAAAGACTCAAAAAATCTTGGGCATTATATTTGATAACCAATTGAAGTTTACGGCCCATATGGAACTTCTTATTTGTCAACTTACTAAATTAACTTACTTAGTAAAGTCGCTACGAAGAACACTGTCCAGAAATGAAATCATCATCATTTTGAAATCTAAAATTATACCGAAAATTACATATGGCTTACCTACTTGGGCCATTGACAATGTCTTCCCCTTAAAGTTAAAAGTGGCCTATAATAGAATATTAAGAGTAGCATTAAATATAACTAGATTCCAATCCATCACTCTGATCTGCAATGATACAAAACTCTTTACCTTTCAATCTATTTTAAATATGACCAAACTTAAAGAATTAGTCAAAGCAATAACGCATGACTCACACCCGGCACATTACATAAATGGATGGTTAAACCTCACAAGGGATTGTAGGACATCTAAACAACTCTTAATTCAGCCTCCCACATTTAGTTCTAATTTTTCTGACAAATATTTCCCACGGAATTGCATTAAATTATGGAATGATATCCCCTTGATTCAACGACAAAGCATTTTGAATTGTAACGTACATAAATGTGGCAACCATACCTATCATACAAAGACGATATTAACGAATTATATACTTAATTGCCAAAACCTGAACAACTAAATATTTTGTCCTCCTTGGACGCACAATAATAATAATAATAATAATAGACTTATGATTTGAAGGATCCTTTTTAATCTTTGTTTTGAACATTCTCTGAAATGTAATCATTGACTTAAATTCCATAAGCCATAACACGCATTGAGCTTTTTCTTGAACACTCACCATTGTTTACCACGTCTCGCAAAAAAATGGAACAATGCGCAAACAATGACACCACGTGCCAACTGCGTGTTCATTATCAACTCAGCGCAGCTAAGAAACGTTTTGAGTTTTTCTTTAATAGTTTTTGAGTAATAAACATGCATAATACGGGAGATAATTTAGAAACATACTGTACCTACTGTTGCAAAACCTATTGTCCCGGGACTTAGAAATTTTCAGTGGCGAGTTTTTTTTGTTCCACCCTGTATTTATCCTGATGAAAAATATATATATATTTCAAGATCAAGATATATTTTCCAGCACTGCAGTCTCTTATTTGTTTGAGCAAGTCACTTCTGCTGTTTCACTGACAAATGCACTTGAGATTTCATATGACCCAAATGATACCATTTCAAAAGCAAAAGATCTAGATTATCTCATTGGTTAAGTTACTGGAATACCTTTCTCAAAATAACATTCAGTCGGTCCACAGAAGCACAGCAGAAATGAAATTGATATTTATCATTCTCAAGATCCTCAAACTCTATAGGGGAGAGTGGGTTTGGTTTGGAGGAAAATCAATTTTTTTCTCCCTGTGGGTTAATCATGAACCAAATAGTGAATGTGTATATCTTATTTTGTATTCTAAACCTTTTTTCATTTACCTGTACATGTGATTTTTCAGTAATCACACGATAATCTATATACAGTCAATTCTCGTTAATACGAAATTGTGGGGACCAAGAAATTTTTTCGTATTATTCGTATTTCGTATAAACCAACAATACTAAATGTATTATGAAATAAGCACGGAAATAGAATACTTTAAGTTAGAAATTATTTTTATTCATCTCTCCTAAAAAAATCTGTAATCACAGTTTGTTTTCGCGCTAAAACAATTTTCTTTTCCCGTTAGTTTGAAAACACGTGATTCAGATTTCGCGAATCAGATTTCCCGTTAGTTTGAAAGCACGTGATTCGTTAGTTTGAAAAATTCGACTAAATAACCGATATTTTTTTTATCGAATAATCGCCTAAAAATAATCGAATAAAAATATCGAGTGATTAAAAAAATCGACTATTCATTTATTCGAATACTGTAATTCAGAAGCAATCACATATGAAATGACTTTGAAAATTATTTTTATTAAATTTACACTTCGAAATCTGAAATTTTATCATTAAAATTGTTCCTAAAAGGACTATTTTTCGATAAAATTATGAAATTTTCTTTCGTATAAACCGTATTTTAATAAAAATATGTTCGTATAAAGCAGAAAATTTTACATAGTAATTGCTTTCTCGGGGACGGGCCACAAAATGTCTTCTTATTAACCGGAATTTCGTACTAACCAATTTCGTATTAACGAGAATTGACTGTATTTATACATTTTAATAAACCTCTGCATTTTAAAAAACCTCTTCGGACTGTTGCCGGGCTGTTTCGGATAAACTGCTTTTCGCCGTTTTAATGAAATACAAAGTAAATTTATTATCAAAAGAGCACAAAAATGTTATCACAACTTGCCTAACATTAGCACATTATAAAAAATCACAATCACTTGACTAGCAGCTTTGTTTCATTTAGAATCAGGGCTAGCAGACAGGATATTTCTACTGCGGCTTTCATTATCTGTATCTTCTGGTGCTCACTTCATATCTTGCCCTCTTTTCCTTTTGTAAGTTTTAGTTAAAACACGTCCGAACCAACCGTCTCTGTTGTGTCCAAATCAACCCCACCACGCCAGAAATCAAAGAAAACCTTGTTAAGGCCTATCGACGCACAAGGCTGAAATGAATCTGCAACAAACACATTTAAGTATAGTACTGTCCCTCAGGAATAAACGTCTAACTGTTAACATTTCTTGTATAACCTCTACAAATTCACGAACAAACCTACCTCAAAATTTTTTTCACACTCCCGAAAACAAATTTTATTTCTTATTTACTTACCTTTGTTGTGATCGTTCTGGCGAATAGATTTTCATAATCTGTATAGTGTCACACACTAGGGATAATTTTTTAGGCAGCGTGTGAATTGTTTCGACTGAAAAAACTGATTTGTCCTAACCAACCTGCGTCCGAACTGACCCCACTCTCCCCTACATGTTCAGGCGATAATGTGACCCAAAATCAAGTGGAAATACTGTACAGATTACAAATGTAAAAAGAAATGCTAATTCTTAGTTTCCTAAATAAATAATGCAACAAGGGTTGATTGATTGAATAAGGTCTCCAATCACATATGTTCCCAACAAATAAAATAAGAAAAGCGATATGAAAACGAAGCATATTTAATTCTTTTCAAAACATAATTGACTGACTTACTACATATTTATCCAAAATGCTATGCATTGTGGAAGAAGCACAGAACCTCAAATTCAGCATCAGGTGAAAAATGTAGTTTTTTCCAACATTTTGAAAACAGTCAGACAGCTTTGTATTAATATGTCAAATTTAAAAGCACCACAACTTAGACCATATCACACTTAGAGGGCTCACACATGGAATGAAATTATCTTGGTCTGGCCCTGCAACCAGACGGTGAATGCTGTCAAATTTGGGCTATAAACTGATGTAGATTTCAGGATTATCACAGTTTCCTTCATTTATTGACTGTAATGTAGTCTGGGATTGTCAGGATGCAAAAGTAAAGGTCTCTCAGACAATTTTCTTTAATTGTGGCAACCACTCTGCATTAATTCTCCTCATGCATCACTGAAATGAATCATTCCAATCTTGCTTATCAAAAATATTAATCTTGCCTTTACTACAGTGGCACCATGTGGTAAAGATCTTACTTATCAAACATACCCTTGTATAAGCAGACCCTTTATATGCAGAGTGAGTCAAAAGTACCCGAACTCAAAGTTAAAAAAATGTTTGCTGCAAAACCAAAAAAGATATCCAAGTATTGATTCTTGTGGTTGTTGTATGTGACCTTGGGAACACGTTCCACAGTGCGAGAGTATCATGTGACATGATGCTTTTGTGTGCGCAGGAAATGACTTTATGTCAGTCATTTTTCTCACTCAAGAATAGAGAGTCTCTTTGTTAGAAGTTATAAATTGTACCAACGTTGCATACAGAGCTTTCAAAGAAAGTTTTCTGATGCTCCTATACCAGGGAAAACAACTGTGTATGATCTTGTATACTGGTTTCACGAGACAGGCAGGTGTATGATAAGCCTAAAAGTGCCCGACAGGCCGTAGTAACGACTACGTTTTAGGGGGAAATTCAAGTTTCCCTGCAGCGCTCTCCGCGGAAGTCACTTCGGATCGTATTCTGCCTGCCATAAGGCTACTAAATATCTAAAGCTACGCCCGTACAAAATTCAGGTAATGCAATAGCTTCGTTCTTCGGATTCAGAAAACCAGATTGTTTACTGCAAATGGTTTAAGAAAATAGCAAACATTTTTTAAACTTTGAGTTTGGGGACTTGTGACTCACCCTGTATTTACAGGAATTCTAATTAGTTATCTATAATGAATCTATTCTAAAATATAGCTTATTACAACTTACCTGGTGGTGGTTGAAAAACTTCATTTGGTGTTTTAGCATTAGGTTTTAAAAGGCAACAACTTATTCGAAAGTTTCTGTGAAGATATGGACAACAAACCTGACCAACAACACCTTCACTTGAACATTTCTGACCTTCAGAACAACCAATCTCCATGCAACCACAATCTGCAGGCACTTCTTCTAATAAAGGGCAACCTATATAAAACAAATTGAGATCATCTCTGTAAATCTACCTTCATCCATTCCTGATTTTGATTTTATTGTATACATTACATCGTGATTCCACAATTAACACCTTTTTTATACATTAAAACCCATATTAAATTTCACTGACAGTGCCATCTATCATGCATAAAATGAAGTTTCTATATCAGAAATTCAAAATGGTATCATTGTAGTTCAACACACAAGTGCACATGCAGGGAAATACAAATGGTGAAGCACCTGTTGCTGGAATGCCATCTGTTGGAAGAACACAGGGACATTATGATGAAAGAGATTTAAAAAAAAATGAATAAAAAAACATGACATGAATAAAGAAATCGACCTGCAAGAATTATTAGTGTTAAAAAAATAATAAAATAGAAAAACAAAGAGGAATATTAAACGCACTAAAACACTTCTTGATAAATGCGAAACTACTAAAGAAGATAATAGGCCCTATTCCCTGGAAAGAAATTATGTAGATGGCTCGTGAATAAGAAAGTAGAACTATAACAACAATGAGACACGAATGCTAAAGACCTAGGAAACAGGGAAAAGAAGAAGTCGTCACGAGAATTGCTTGACATGCACGTGCTTGTTTGTTGAAAAGTCTTAGGACAAACTTCGTCAAGGAGATTCCATGGTATCCAACTCCTTTGTAAAATGGTGTTTTTTGTATGAAGCAAATGGCAGTCATTTCGAACAATTACTGTAAAAGTCATACAGTAGATTGCTTGTGCTAATTGTTAAAAATAAAATAATCTAGGCCTACCAACGCACACTGCATCCCAGTGTCATTTGATTGTTCAATGCAGTATTGTAAGTAAACGGAGCTGCAGGGACCCCATGTTCATATGACAAAAAATACTTCTAAGGACCTCTTCTATCATCTCCCAAAAAATCTGTACTCAATTCAAAAACGCCCTGTATATGCTGCAGGATTTAAAACTTGCCCTGTACAAATTTAGAGAAGAAATAAGATTCATAATTGATTTTAAAAAACTGGATCTAGCATGTTAGTTTTACTAGATGTAAGTATTGAAAAGTATTTTATTTAAACCTTTCATCAAATTTTTAGGGCCTTAAGATAGAATTGCCAGATCCAGCAAATACAAAAAACTGGATGCCTATTCAATATGATATATTGAAAATAAACATATACTACAAATTGCCTAAGCACATATGCTCGAGATAAAATAAACTACATGGGATATATAAAATTTATTTATTGTTTATAGTTAATCATTAACTATATATTAGAAATAATTCCATTACCAATATAAAAGTTATGCTTCTTACCAACTATAGCTTCTGCTCCAAAGCTTGGCATCCCAAGACAGCATTCAATTGGAGCATAATCTGCCTTGTATTTACAACAGACCTGATCTTCTAACCCATTAGTGTCACAGTTGCGTCCAACAGTACAACCAACTTCCATGCAGTGATATTGAGGAGGAATGTTTTCATCTCCACAATGTCCATGTTGAACTAAATATAGAATAAAACAGGTACATGTAAATCAAATGCATATTAAATCACAGTAGGTTCAGGATTGACTTGAGACTTGTTACCTAAAGAGAAACAGGAAATGGCATACTCATAAAACCAGGTTTGTTTTTTGAAGTACTGCCTCGAGCATAGTGCTCCCATCAGCGTTAGAGCACTATGACTCATTTAGCAGAGAAAAAAAGTGGGCTGATATTGTATCCAGTCCATAAACAATTCTGAAATTCTTTGGCTAAGTTAAATCTCACTCTTCCTAGTACATATTTTCAAGTGGTTTTGATAAGTGATAGTCACTTGGAGCCAAGATTCTATGGAAGACATGGCAAAGCTTCCTAGTGCATTTTAACATTATGGCTTTAAATTGTGACATATAAGTTTATAATCAATAAATTTATATGCATGCCCCCCTTCAATATTTTTTCTACATTTATAAAAATTTCTCACAGTATCATTCTTATTTTGGGCATTCTGCTGGATGGGTATACAAAAGTTGCCCCAAAATATTTTCCTGAAGTCGACGCCACTGCTACATTGGTTACCTGGCAACTCAAACTTGACAGCAAACAATAAGAGAAAAGAGAGAATTAGGCCTGGCCACAGTTTATTTGACTCATTTTTGAGAAATCTGTTTAGGGATCAAACATAAACCACGTGGTCAAAAATAGCGATTTTTTTTCCCCGCCGGCCCTCTGTGGGGGGGGTGGGGAAAATCTTTAACCCCCCTCCCCAAACAACATAGTCGTTGGCTCACCCTCCCCCTCACTGCAGCATTTCCCAAAAGATCATGTGTGCCTGCTACCTTACCCCCCCACTCCCCTTCTACTTGACCACGTGGTTTATAGACGGTCCCTTATAGATTCTTTTTTTGACAACCGATCTGGCAGGATCACACAGCCTCTATGTGCAAGTTGCATTCGTTTATGTTACATTTACCACTTTTAAGCTTTGAAGCAAGCAAATATTCAATTTTTGGTGAAAAGTTGCTTTAAATTTTTTTTTTCCTCTCAGGTGTCCATACCATCTGAAAGTCCGTACGACCGAGTCCCGTACAATTGGGAGTTTACTGTAGTTGAATGGTCTATACTCAATTTACATAATGCTTAATGGAATCAAATATAAGGAAAAAATGTCACAGAAACTGGATAAACAGTACTGAAATAAAATAAAATATACGGTACAAAACCACTTTTCCACAATAAATATTTTAACTACGAATGCGCATTTCGAGCAACCATATGGATTTATGAAACACTTTTGTAAACTAGAGAGTTTTCTAAATAAAGGTCATTTTATTATTAGATAACTTAATCACAAGACATTTCATCTTACGTGGAGGTGATTTGATGGATCCTGGAGGTAAGATATCTGATGGCTTTTTTAGGCAACAGGTTATTCGGTTTCTGTCACGGATATATGGGCAGCATGTTTGGCCTTCTACTCCCAAAGAAGTACATCGGAGACCTTCAGTACAACTTATCTCCAAACACATGAAACCATCAGGAATTTTGCTTAAAGGAGGGCAACCTATTTATAATAATAAATCAATGAAAACAAGTTTATAAGAGTGATGACAGTCAAATATACATAAAAAAATTAAATTAAAATATAAATAAAATTAAACTTGTCTAATTTTAATTTTTAAATTTTGATTATTATTTATGACAATTACTCGTATTTATGTTTCTCTTTCTTGTTTGTAAGAGTGAGGGAGGATTGAAAGGAACACAACAATTTTTTTATGGAATACTATTTTGGTACGGATGTTCAAAGTTAGCAAATTCATAGTTTGAATCATTCGATACAGATAGCAATGGCTTGATCAGGTGTCGCTCTTGTGGAAGGACCAATAACTAACCAGTAAAGATGGTGCATTTGCTAGCATCATCAACTTGTGAAAAATAGCAAGGTGCAGCCAATTTTTTGTGGGTTAAACAAAAAAATGCGAGTGAAATCCATAGAGAAATGTTGGATGTGTATGGTGGTGATTGTCTGGATTGCAGCAACATCTTCAGGTGGTGGAGATTCTTAAAAGAGGGCCGAGGGAAAAAATTGAGGAATTTGGCTGGGAGGTGATCAAACATCCACCCTACAGTCCAGATCTCGCACCACCTGACTATCAACACTTCAGACAAAGGTAGCCTACACTTTGATTCAGATGAAAAGATAAAATCAGCTGTGCACAGGTTTTATGAATGAAGTTTATTGAATCTGGTGCCACAATAGTAGAAATTTGTAGAGAGACTTGGTGCACATAGGTAAAACCTGCAGCTTTCTTTGCATCATTTCATTTTTGCTTATTATTAAATATGTTGCCACAAAAAATTGTTATGCGTTACTTTTCGATCCTCCTTCATATTAAGTAACTTTTGCTTTAAGTCTTTATCTAACCTTTTATAATTTAGAATTTATTAATACAAAGGAAACAATTATATCATCTTAATCTATCAATTTTACATGAGATGTTAGGTACTGTAGCATCTATCATGTGACCACTAGATACAAAATGGCTGACAATGATGTATCATGTTGCCAACATGCTTGAGTTTCTGTTAAAGAGGAAGTCCTCGCTGCTGAAGACTTCAGCATGCATCTGGAGACATGTGAATAGGGGCTAGCAGTGTTAGGAGACAGCATGTATTTTCCATTCATAGCACTGTTCAAAACTTCTTAATTGGTCAATCCAATCTTATTTTTTGAAAATGAAACTTATTAAAAAAACAGGAAGCCAATGTCATCCAACTTTTTTATTTTCTTTTCACATGGGTTAAATGTTTCAAAGATGGAAAATTGGCATCCAAGATCTGCCTCATAATCGCCTCCAATGAATCTAACAAGGAAAGGTTTGGCACCATCATTAACGTAGACAGACGTGTCATAGTGTCTGATATCACATCTGAACTTGGAATAGGAATGTGCCTTCAATCAGCTGGAATAGTGGTTTAATATATACCATTGGTAGCTGGTTTCTTTGTGGGAGAAGAATTTTCAACCAAATTCAACCAATATCTATCTATTTTCAAACCAATCAGGCAAAAAATTCGTGCTTTTCACATGGTCGCCACGCTGGTCTATGCAGGCCTGCACACGTGTATGCATATGGTCGTAGAGATGCCGAATGTCATTTTGTGGTATGGCATTCCATGTCTGTTGTACCTGGATGGTCAGATCATTATCATTATCCATGAACGGCAGCACAATGGGTTCAGCAACCATCCGAATGTAAACATTTGCCATCATGGTGACCATATGCATGCACGTGTGCAGGCCTGCATAGACCAGCGCGGCGACTACAGCGGGTACTAAAGTGCTGTCGTAGGAAATCCCTCCCCATACCATAACGCCAGGGGTGGGGCCAGTATGCCGATGACGGATACAGCTCGGTAACAAGACTTCCCCACTCCTCCTCCTGACCCTTGTGCGACCATCATTCTGACCCAGACAGAAACGACTTTTATCCGTGAAGACCACAGACCTCCATTCTGCCCTCCAAGTCGCTCTGGCTTGACACCACTGAAGACGTGCCGCATGGTGTTGAGGGGTAAGAGGCAAACATGCCACAGGGCACCTGGAGTGGAGGTTCCTGGCCAGGAGACGGTTCCGAATTGTGCGTGGAGTGACATTGGGTGCCACAGCAGCCCAACTGTCCGCTGCATATGTTGTCTGATTTGTTACAGCCATCCTACAGATGTGCCGGTCAACCCTGTCTCCAGTGGCCGGGGGTCGTCCAGATCCTGGTCTCCTGGTAATCCTGCCTTCCCTGGACCATTGCTACCAACAGTTGTACACAGTGGCAACGTCTCGACCCATGCGTTCTGCAATAGCACGGAACGAAAGTCCACCCTCTCGAAGGCCCACTACATTTCCTCGTTCGAATTGGGTTAGCTGCCCATATTTATGTCGCAGTCGCCTTCGAGGCATGTTTTAATGTACTTATCACACAGATCCACAAGTGTCTGAAATGACACAGTCGCGCATCTGATCTCCTTTATATCTGTCATTGGAATGTCTCATTTGCATGTACAGGGTGGTGCTGGTGGCACCCCCTATAAGGTGTAACCTTGAAACTTGAATCAATTGAATAAATACCATAGCTGAATATACTGTCCAAATTTTATTCATCTAACACAAGTCCTTCGTGGTGTTGGGATTTTTTTTCCGCCAGTATATATAGTGTTTTGGCCAATAGAATTGAAAAAAAAATTGTCTTTCTATCAGAACAGTAGAGCTGTCCATTTTACAGTGTAGAACTGTTCAACTTACAGCTTTGTTTTAGTAAGGTTGATATTTATTAGTTTGTTCCTCAAGGGGACAAGGGTGGAAATCTGCCCCAGGCGATCTAATCTCTAGCTATCCTACTCATCTGAATGCAATATTGATATGAAAAAAAAAAAAAAAAAAAAAAAAAAAAGAAAGTTGGCAGAAGATCGCGAGCACTGGAGATCCTCCAAAGGGCTGCTGCCCACATGACCCTAATGCATAAATGGATATGAAAAGTAAGTAAGTAAATAAAGAAAAAAACATACCTGAAATAGTATGTGTGGTGCCCTTTGGTGCTGGTTGTGCAAGACAACATGTTGCTGGTACATACTTCACCAAATGTTTGCAGCAAACTCTGCTCTCTAGGCCTTTAACAGAACAGGTTTCATCAACTATACAGCCAACTTCCATGCAGTGATATCGAGGTGGGACAACTTCAGCTGGACAATTATGTTTCTGTACTGTTGTAAGAAATAATTACTTGAACCGTGAAAAACCATAAAATTATAATCATGTCATAACATCCAAGTCCAAAATAATGTGGAAATTCCAGTGGAAATCCACAATGTTAATGCCTTTATACAATAAATGTTGTACTATATCACCAGGCCATCCGAGACATCCACTAGATATCTACTGATGGATAACCATTGGATTAAGGGAAAGGGGACATCTGGAGGTATTGCAGAGAACAATGAAATTGATGTTCCAGGGCAATTTTACATGATTCATTTGTTGGATATTGGATATCTGTTGGATATCCTCTAGAGGAACTGTGTTTACAGACAAAAAAGACGATGCATTGTTAATGTGGGAAAAGCTTATTTTATGTTTTGGTGGGAAAGTTGATGCTTTGTTATTGTGTTATTGTGAGAAAGACAGTTCTATGTTAATGTGGGGAACCTGATACTATGTGAAGGTGGGAAGAACCGATATTGTGTTAACATACCCAAAAACAAAATATATATATATGTTCCAAAATAAAGTAGAAAGTCTTCCTGAGAGAATATAGTGGGTAGATCATGTTAAGAATGAACAATTTGCAAATATCTGATCATATGGCTAGCAGCAAACTGGTGTTCATTGAGATAGAAAGGGGTCAATCGCAGGTGTGTCGTGATAAACTGCCAGTCGCATGATCGGAAAAATGGGATCAAAAGCTGATAGGTTTTGGAAAGGCTACATAACTGTTCTTTCTGAAGCCAATGAATTGTATTCTGCAATTATAAACATGTGAAAAATAAGTGGATTGGGGATTTCTAAAGATGGTGTGAGTAATGTGTTTAATGAGAAGCAAAAATCCAAACTTCCTGTGTCACTGGACAAACTCGGATCCTCTAGGCAAAGGACAGCTCCTAACTGTACCCCAAACGTTGTTCAGAAGATGAAACAATTTGTCACACAGGAAAACCTTAGCACCCAATGGTTGATTGCAAATGTTTAGGTGGGTCTCGGGCAACTGTCCATAAATATCTTCAGCTGGAAAAATGCTTTAAATCGCATAAGAGTCCATATGGACAAGGCATCTGGCCATATCTCAGAATCAACAGCTGCCTATTTCTCAACACACGAAGAGGAAAGACAATTCATGCAATTCATTTCACAGATATCCCATTTAAATTTCCGATGCATCATTGCCAGTTTTCTATGGATCTGGGCTCTTGAAAAGGGGGTTAGGAAATAGGCAATTGTGGAAAGCCTGTAAGGAGATGTGGTCTGGGATCACTCAGAGTTCTCATCGATGGAGCCTCTTGGAATGAAAACTCAGAAGAAGGGATAGTGCGGAACCATGGCTATCATATAGAGCATGACTGATGCTGGTGTGGTAGCTTCAGCTGAAGATATGGATCCACAAAATCATTCATTCTTAACGTAATCTACCCTCTGTAGAGGCCATAATACAGGGTCGAGTCACATTATTATGACCACCCCCCTATGTTTGTCTTCGGGGTTGCCCAGCCGAGGAACTACATCACATGTTGGGAATTGGTTAGGTAAATATATAAGGTAGGTTTCCACTATGTTAAAACATATCATTCATTGCTGCAATGGGTAAGAAACGTGATGTATCAGATCTGGAAAAGGGGATGATAAACAGCTTTCGGGCCAAGGGTGGAGTTTGTGAACTGTTCTTATGCTGTTGAAGTTAAAGTCTACCATGACTGGGAAAATGGGACCATTCAGAATAAACAGTATGGGAACTGGAGCACCACGTGCCATTGATGAAAGAGGTGAACATCAGCTGCAAAGAGCTGCAGTGGACCAACTTACTGCTCAAACCAACAAGGGTATTACCAGACATGTCTCTAAAACCACAGTACAGAGGACCCATGCTGACAAAGGTTCATCGCCAAAAACAGCTTCAATTTGCCCAACAATACAGAAATTGGACCACTTCTGACTGGAAAAAGGTTGCCTTCTCTGATGAGTCATGATTTCTGCTCCACAGAAGTGACGGCCATTGGTGGGTGAGGCGAGAAATCTCCGAGAACAATCATTGTTGGGCAAATCCAGGCTGGTGGCGGCAGATACACCCATACATGGCGACTGTCTTCCCAGAGGGGGATGGTACATTCTACAGGGTGTCTACAGAGTTTCTGAAAGTCAATTTAGTGACTTTTTAGTGATTTTTTGGGGACCTCTTAAAAAAATTTCATGATCTAATTTTATTATTTTTAACGTAAAAAAAAAACCTTTTTAAGAATTTTTCCCACACTGGAGTGAGCAGATTTTTTCCGTGAGCAAATTTTAATTCTGCGACTTGGAATTTTCGTGACCCATTTTCTAATTTCGCTACTTTTTCGTGACTTTTGTGCCATTTTCCAATTTCGTGATTTTTTCGGGACTTTCGTGACTTTTGTGACCTGTAGACACCCTGTTCTAGCAAGACAATGCGACGTGTCATATGGCTGCAATTGTTCAGGGATGGTTTGAGGAACACGACTAAGAGTTCCAAGTACTACCCTGGCTCCCTATTTCCCCAGACCTCAACCCAATCGAGAACCTTTGGGATCACCTCAATCGTCATCTGCGTGCTATGGAACAACCACCGCGTACCCTTCAGCAGCTATCAGATGCTTTACAGTCTGCACGGTAACACCTACCAGTAGGTTTGTTCGTGCAGCTAAAGGTGATTATTTGGGATATTAGCTGGTGGTCATAATAGTGTGACTCGACTCTGTAAAAGCAAAGGGAGGTTCATCATCACATTAATTTTCATGAAGTCATGATTACAGTGCAAAAGTACAGGAAGATCACAGCGTATAATGTGAACTCCAAGATTTACTTCTCACTAATTTACATAGTCATTTATTAATAAATAGCCACTACGCAACTAGAGCTTAATCTCTGAATTCTATTTATCTCAAATGTTTAATGTAAGTGGCGTAGATTTCAAACACAAAACTAAATCTAATTCATCAAGTCTAAGGAAATTTTATCCAATACTTATTGCTCTAAACAGTTAACGTATACTTTGAATCAACTGATGCATTTGATTATTTTGTATTCTAGGAAAAATTTTTAAAAACTAAAATTTAGTTTTAAATTTTCTCACTTGGAGGTGGCTTTATATTAGGTAGAATAGCTGATGGTCTCTTAATGCAACAGCTTATACGGAATCCATTGAGAATATATGGGCAACAGATTTGCCCCTCAACACCAGCAACTGAACAATGTCGGCCTTCAATGCAACCTATCTCCATACAGGAGTACTTCATGGGGACAGGTGTTAGCGGAGGACAACCTATAACAACGATTATTAAAATCATTATATAATATTATTTTCTGAAAGTCTTATGCACCATAAAAAGTTTACCTGGAACTGCTTTCTGGTCTGAATCAAACGATGGCATGGATAAGCAACATGTCACAGGTACTTCATTAGTTTTATATTGACAACACCTTTGTTCTTCCAGACCCCTGGTAGAACATCTTTCATCAATTGTACATCCTATTTCCATACAGTGATATTTCTGAGGTATACTTTCAGTGAGGCATTCACTCAGTGCAACTAATGAAAAAATTAAAAGTGGCAAATTAAGATTCAATCAAGAGTAAAACAAAATCATAAAAACAAATCTAAAATAGTTCTCTTGATGTGTAATACATATACAAAATAACTTCAGATTAGACCGTACACAAAAAGTGGAAATTTTTTCAAACTAATTATATAATCTAATTTTCTTTTTACTGTTTTCTCAGGAGGCATTTACTGGTATACAAATTCCCAATCACTTTTTCATTTAAACAGAATAGCACAAAAGGCCCGTTTCTCCACAACGTTATTTTTTATTCACCATGAAAATATCGTAATTTTCGGTTTATAATATGCACCCATGAATAATAGAATAAATATGCACACATTTAAGTTATTACTTGATTCTTGAAAAATTTCCTGTATATATATATATATTTTGTTTATATATATAGTCTGTCCCTCCCTTTTATTTTTTGAACCGAAGCAGATATGTCAATTTTGATGAATCCAATGAATAGGAAGTTGTGGGTGGCCTATCCCATGGTGCACTTTTCATCATCCCAAATATGCAAATTAGGACACATTCAAAATTTATCTCAAAAACCGTAAGGGATAGAGAAAAAAACCTAATTGCAAACTTGTTCAGCATAGAAAAACAAACAAAACAAAAAAAAAAAAATCATCCAAATCGGACCAACCAATCAAATTTCCTGATGCTTAAAGGATAGCTGTATGCAAAAAAGCGATTATAATTTTTTTACAGAATACCTTTCTTTGGTATAAATATAATATATTTCTCTTGAAATTTTTAATTTTTTGTCCATAATTTCAATATAAAAAACGAAAAATGGCACTTTTGCACTCTCTCTCTGGCCATTTTGTTGATGGAGTCAAACAAGGACAACTAGAAAGGCAGATCCTGACACAGAAAGGTCACCTGACTACAGTAGGAAAAATATAAAGGCCCTGACATGGAAAAGTACCTGATAACAATACAACATTCATTGTTTCAAAAAATGAAAAAATACTGATTGTTAAAATCCAAGATGGAAACAAAGATTACATTGTTATTCGGGTTACTATGGTCAAGTGATTTTTTTCCGTGACAGGGCCTGTCTTTGTTGTTGGCTATGCATGACTCAAGAAGGATTTCAAATCATGCTCAATATTTTCGTTTTTTCACACATTTAAAGTTTGAATTAAAAATCTTTTAAATATGCCATGATGTTATTAATAGGTTAGGCTTTCATTTAAATAAAGTTGTATATGACTGTAGAGTTGTCCTTTAAATAAACTTTTTTATTCCTAAATTAGTAAGGAATGCAATATAAAAAAAATTAAGCTGTTGTCATTACCAGGTGGAATTTCAGCAACTCCATTGGGTAGAACAGAACTAGATGATTGGAGGCAGCAACTGACACGCGATCCATGTATTAAAAATGGGCAGCAAGTTTGAGCCTCAGCTCCAACAGCTGTACAGTGTTGTCCTTCATTACAACCAATTTCTAAACAACGAGATTTTGTAGCCATTTCACCAAGAGGAGGACATCCTATTTTAATTAAAAAAAAAAATCAGCTTTACATTTACTGTTTTTTTTCCCCCACTTATTAAAGTATTATTTATCTTAAAACTTACCTGGGACTGTATTGATGATTTCCCCAAATCGAGGAGCTGCTAAACAACAGGTCACAGGTACATTATCAACTCGGTGGAGACAACAAATGCGATTTTCAAGTCCAATAGTGTGGCACTTATTTCCTTCAATACATCCAATTTCCATACAGTGATATTTATCAGGTATATTTCTTGCTGGGCAATTATCATTTAAAACTGTAAATAAATAATTCAATTAAACAAATAATATTTGTCAATTGTATAATATTAACAGAAGCACATTTTATTTATTAATATTTTAGACCTTTATTTACCAAGCATTATGTGGTAATGTTATAGCATTATTCTTGGCATTGATATTACCTGGTGGAGGCTTTATATCTTCAGGCACAATTGTCCCTACTCTCTTAATGCAGCAACTTATTCTGAAATCTTTTAAAATATATGGACAACATGTTTGTCCTTCAACTCCCATCGATGAACAGCGCTGACCTTCAGTACATCCAGCTTCCATGCAGTCACTCTTACTAGGAAACTTGCTTAATATAGGGCAACCTAATCAAAGAAAACATTAATTATGATTATTTAAACTGTTTCTCTGTAAATGATAAGTTAGGAAAAGGACACATTATACAAGAAGTTATTTCATATTTAAATAAAGGTGAAAATATTAAATCAAACTCGAGTTAGCAAGCATTGCAGGAGTTCCTCGGTTGGCCATGATGGCACCAAACATGCAGGCCAATAAGAATTACATGCAATTTGAAAACATTGGTCCACAAAGCACAAGGAAATGTACCAAAACAAATTCCTGGCCTCAAATATTAATCTCATGCAAGAATAACTTTAATAACTGTTACTGTTTGCCTGATATTCCAATTTAAAATGCCTTCCTTTTTAAGGCAGTGTATTGGTATGACTGATCCTTGTTATGTAGCAGTTGTGACTCAGTAGTACCATAAATTTAAGGGTCATACAGTAAAATTGTTTTGCAACATTTTGATAACATTTTCTGATTGATCAATATAGAAAATGAAAAAAAACTTATATTTAGAAAGAATGATTCACCTGGAATACTATGCTGTCCATCAGAATATGTTGGCTTTGCTAGACAACAGCTAACAGGAATATAGCGAACATTGAACATGCAACATTTCTGATCTTGCAATCCTTTAGTGGTACAATAATCTCCTACATTGCAGCCAATTTCCAGACAATGATAATGACGTGGAATATTTTTTGCTGGACAACTTCCTTCAACCACTGTGAATTTAAAGAATAGATAAAGGCACATGTTAAAAATTTTCTTATTAAATTAAACATCCATATAAAATCTATTAATAAAGCATTTGTAAAAATTCAATACTGTAACTATGACTCCCGAAAATGAATCATGTGGACACATGCCACTGACAATGAGAAACTGCAAACACTGGTGGAGTCTGACCCTCGGCAACTGTAAGGGACATGGCAGAGAAGTTATTCATTCATTAGTCAACAGTTTCCTACCATTTGCAAGTATCTGATAGAGTTATGAAGTTCAATGATAACCCTTCATTCAAAGAGGATAATGTTGACTATTTGATCATGGCACTATTCAGTGTTTCTTCTTGAAATGTGCTGAAACCATTAATGAGAAGAGATATTGGACCTAAGTGGATGTAATGCACAAAAATTAAAAATTAAGTGGCCTAGATTGATCAATAGACTTGAAGTGTTTTTGCTTCATGGCAATGCGAGACCACATGTATGAAGACAACTATCTTAAAAGTAAACATCCACCGGACTGTTTCACATCCACCATGCTCTCCAGATCTTTTGCCAATCAACCACTATTTTCTTAAGCATTTGGATCTTTTTTGGCAGGGAAAAGGTTCAACATTGAAGCAGCCATCAAAGAAGCTTTGAGGAGTTTCTTCATTCTAGAATGTCAGACTTCGATAAAACTGGCATAAAGGCATTGGTATCTCAATGAGAGGAGAGGACAGCACCTACTGTAATCAATAAAGTGTCAATTTCCACAGAGTTGCTGTTGTTTGAAATTTCACTATGAAATCTGACATTTCCCGTGCAACAACCTGATAATTATGACTTTTAATGTAATTTAACAATATAAAAACTGAATAGAAAAAGTGATCAACAGCAAGGATGAAATGTCCCCAGAACACAGAGCAAATTAAACTTTTCCACTCTAAATACATATTGGTTTGAATTGTTGATTAATATAATGAGCATTATTAGAAATATCAACATTTTTATTATTGATGAAAATGAGCTACACTTGGTGCTCATTGATTTAGAAAAAGGCTTATGATAGAGTGCCAAGGCAAGAAGTGTGGAGATGTATGAGAGAGAAGGGAGTACCCGAGATGTATGGGAGGTTAGTTAAGGATATGTATGAGAGAGCAGTGACACAGATTAAGAAAGAGTTCAATGTAGAAGTAGGATTACATCAAGGTTCAGCACTCAGTCCATTTTTGTGAGAGATCCAGGACCTACTTATGGATGATTTGGTGAGAGAGGTAAAGAGTGAGGCACTTTGGAGTATGATGTTCATCAATGACATAGTCCTATGTGATACAAGTCAGCATAGACTGGAGCAAAAACTGGAGGAGTAGAGGAAAGGGGAATGAGAATTAGTAGAACAAAGACAGTGTAGGCTATATGGTAGCAAATAATCAAAAAGAAGAAATGTCTATTTGACTTCAGAATGAACTGCTACCATCAGTAGGGAATTTTAAATATCTGGCATCAATCCTGAGTGCAAATGGAGAAAGAGAGGCTGAATTATCTCGTAGAATAATGCACTACATATATCTTATAACTCAAAATCACTTTCCAGTATGAATGTCTTTAAGTATTTAGGCTTATATTTATCTCACGAATTTTCTTGGGATCAACATGTTAAATCATTATTGACGACTCTTAATAAAAAACAAGGTATGGTCTCTGGTTGCATTACCTCTCATCTTATATTTTACTCTGTTGGGTTTAAAATATTTCCTTTGAGATTTTTATGTCATATATTGGTAACACAGGCCAACGATGAAAAAACGTTTTGAATGAATTTGCCTTATTCTTATGCTTTTTGGGTTCTGTGACAATCTGCTTTTAGATTTTTTCTATCACATCACATTTCCAAGTTATGCAGAAAAGAGACTGCAATGTTAAAGTATCTAAATCTTTGGGCCACAAGCAAATTTATCAGGCCTCAAATTTCGAATAATTTAAAATGTTTCATTGAAAAAAAAAAAAAAGAAATTTGTGGGAAAAAAAAAAAAAAACCAACAAAAAAATAACTGAGGTCAGATATGAATTCAACAGAAAATAAAAACAAGAATATAAGAATCAGCTCTTAACATTAAAAAAGTTTTTATAAAGTTATTTTTTGTTGGCTGTGTTATTATTAAAGAATAAGCTAATAATAGTAATATTACTTATTCTAATCCAAGTGTATTTTTATTTCAAGATCTGGTCTACCAGAGTATGAACAAAATTAATCTACTAAAGATCTTTCACTCTTTCCCGTATTTAAATTACTGTAGTTTCTGGATTACAAGTCGCAGCTTTATATAAATTTCACTAGCAAAAATTCAAGAAAAATCATGAAAAAAACGATTATATAAGTTGCACTATATGGCATAATGAATAAAAATCTCCTAGACCATTCTACAATTTTAAGAGAAATAATTTTTTTTAATTTCCATAATTCATGAGTAAACATGATTAATAATGAATAATAAACTCTCTGCTTTGCTTTAGCGGCAACATTTTGGTTTTCTCCCATTGTGATGTTAGCACAGTAGTCTGGAGACTGTTTTTTCCACATGAAATCCAGTAAGGCAAATTACTTACTGATTAACTAGAGCTGACACTGTAATAAATGCAGAACATGACACAGCCAGTCTTAATGATATCAGCCAGGGAAGTTATGGCGCTATTTTGCACTTTCATCAGTGTTGGCTATTAACCAATTTTTTTAATATATCGACACAAAACGTTTAAATTTTCATGTATCAGTCACATTCGTTTATTAGTTGCAGGAGCCTGAAGGAGCCAAAATATTTGAAAAACGTGACTTTAATCCGGAAAATATGGTAATTACATGAAATAATGTACTGGTAAAAAACAGTTTCTTAATTAGGCTATTTATTTAGAAAATAATTTACCAGGTGGAGGCAAAAGTGTTATTCCTGGAGGGACAGAGGCAGGGTGTTTGAGACAACAACTTATTCTATATTTTTTGTATAAATAAGGACAGCACATCTGTTTCTCAACCCCTTCAGATTCGCAATGTTGGCCTTCTGTACAGCCTATTTCCATACATTTATATTTTTCAGAAATGTTATTTAAAACAGGGCAACCTGATATAAAGAAGAGAAAATAAAAAAAAAAAAATTAAATTCGAATTAAGAGACAACTTAAAGAATTCATATCAACAATTTGTCATTACCAGGTACAGTTCTGTGGCCAGATGGATAAGTTGGCTTTGCAAGACAACAATGTACTGTAACGTATTTAACATGATGCTGACAACAAACTCGACCATCCAATCCTCTGGTCTTACATGGGTCACCTTTATTGCAATTAATTTCCATGCAGTGATAATGATTTGGGATTTCGGAGTCAGGACATCGATTAGATATAACTAAGTGAAGAGTTGGAAAGCAGTTAGATATAACTGAAGCTGAATGGACCATACTTTGCAATATATTTTTTTTAGTGTCAGAATAAAACTATAATTTATTTTTCTTTTAACATTTGTATACATATAGGATGATTCACAATGAGTGTAAAAAAAATTTCAGCATTCTGTTGGGGAGGTCAGGTTGAGCAAAAAAAGTCTTATGAACATAGGTTGTATTCCAATTAGATACAAAATTAGAACAGATCAAAGTTTTATTAATGCAGTAGAAATAGGTAAGCACATTTTGAGCACTTGTTTACTAAATAACATCCAATTTTATGCTTTTTCAATTAAAATGTTAATTATAAGCTATACATTATCCCAACAGATGTACTGATTGTAGAGGTACCATCTGTTGGGATAATGCATAGCCCCCATGGGCTCAATCTAAATCCTTTAGATTTTTTTACCTTTAGAGTCACCTATAACAGCCGATTTACATCACTGACATCAATACTCATGAACAGTTACTCCAATGATAACTGATGCCTCATCAAATTTGCAATAATGATGCTGTAGTTCGTGTTTACGATTGAATGATTTGTAGATGTTGTGCTTGTTTTCAGGCTCAAGGGACACATTCTAAGCCCTTGTTATACCATATATGCCATCTTTTACTTTAAAATTAATTGCACGTAAAGGTTCATAACATAACTTTTGTTTTCCTATTTGCTATTACACTAATAAAACTTTGATCTGTTGTAACTCTGTATATAATTGGAATACAATCTACCATATATCCTCTACTATAATGCGCCCCCTTGCAAACCCCATTTTTGACTTGTTGCAGAAATAAAATATGAAAAATAAACAGAAATAACTATATTTTTACATTTTACATTAGCTACTGAATGTGCATCCAGCAGTGGTTCTTCCATCTTGAATCCTCCATGCTTGGAGGGCACATTAAGCCGTCACTCCCTCCTGCTACTGTCATCTCGTAGCAGCCGTTATATTACTGGGATGGTACAAAATTCCCTTGTAGGAATATGTGCCCAGAATATCATTTTTAGCCAATACAGCGATAATTTACCCTCTGTACCAGACGAATCCTCTTGGATAATATGGTTTCACAAATTTAGGTGCTTTTTTAGGCCATTATAGTAGAGGATTTACGGGATGTTCATATGACATTTTATGCTCAACCTGACCTCCCTGTATAATTTCTTGCATTAGATTTTCATTACTTGGTGGTGGTTGTATTCCAACTCCAGAATCGGAACCAGGACTTCTCAAGCAACAGCTGATTCTGTTCCCACTCATAATGTAAGGACAACAAGGCTGGCCTGTCACACCTTCTGTGGTACAGAGTTGGCCCTCTGTACAACCAATTTCCATGCAGTCTTGATTGTGAGGAACCACATTCAGAGGAGGGCAACCTAGTGTGATAATCAAATATATTAACTTTACAATAGCACAAAAAAAAAATTAAACTAACCCATTAGAATGACAGATAAATCTCAATTCTCTGCTTGTGAATTAAGATCAATTCTACAAATGTCAACTGATTAAGTATTTAGACTGGAAAAAATTGTCTACTTGCTTAATACTGGGTGGCACAAAAAAAAGGTGTTATTAACTATAAATCTGGTATTATTATTAACTATAAATCTTACACTTGAACATTCAATGTTATAATAATCTAGTGAATTGCCTAAAATAGAATTGGGCTTATGATCATCTGAAGGTTTAGCTACACAACAAGTGACAGGAATGCCGCTGAATTCATGTTTGCAACAATGGCGTTGCTCGAGTCCTTTGGTTCTGCAAGGTTCTCCTACGTTGCATCCTATCTCCATGCAATGATAATTTTCTGGCAGCTTGGATTCAGGACATCCATTTTTCGATACTGGTTAATTCAGTAATAAAATGAAAATGAAATTTTATTGTTCATAACAAATGATGCTATAATTTTGAGTATCTTAATAAATAATAACGATACTGCTATGATACTTACTTGGCGGTGTTATCAGACTCTCGTCTGGTAGCAATGCACTTCCAGCTTTTAAACAACAACTAATTCTAAAGCCATTCATTAGATAAGGGCAACAAATTTGCCACTCAACTCCTGGTGCTGTGCAATGTTTTCCTTCAGTGCATCCTAGTTCCATGCACTTATATTTTTCTGGAACATTACTAAGAGGAGCACATCCTGGAAATAAAGTAAAACAATACTAATAGATAATGTTGAATTATTAAATATTTAAAAAAGAACAATACAGGGTGTACACAAATGATTGAAGCAGTTTCATGATTTTATTGTTGGTGTATTATTTAATATATCATCAAGTACATAGAGTAACTCACCAAGTATTCTGCCTTACAGAGGTATATAAAATCTGTAATCGAGTTCGTCCCATGCTCAATGAAGAACGTCCCTCTCAATTAGAGCATAAGATCGGTGATATATGCCAGGTTATGGCAGATCAGCTGGTAATAGCAGCACAAACACTAAGTTCTTCAAATACCCACATAAAAAGAACTCACAAGTCAGGGAAGCAAGCAGGTCATGGTAGCTTCTTTGATCATCATTTCTGACAAGACCGATCCATCAATTTTGCGACTGTAGCCATCTAGCAGAAAGATAGGTCGGCCAGGTAATTTTCAAAAAAAAACAAACTTGGTGAATTATTCTATGTATTTGTAAGGTTTCATGATGATATGTTAAAAAATACACCTACGATAAAAAAAATGAAATCGCTTCAATCATGTGTGTACACCCTGTATTCACTGAATTTCAACCGTGAATTGAAAAAAATTATAAAACATGATAAGGAGCATCTTAATCACAATTCAGCTTAAATCTATCATACATCAACATCAAATTTTATTAACATAAATACAAAGTTGAAAGTTAGATCAAGTTAATATTAAATAAAGAGAAAGAACGAGTATTGGTAAGAGAATCTCTGCAACTAAAACAGAAAAAGCTATACGGGCATTTGAAACATTTGAACAACGGGAGTTTCGAATAGAGCAAGAGGATATAAGAGCTTCTACGTCTAAAGCATCTGGTGATGCTCTGCAGTGGTGAGGCAAGTCAAGAAGAGTTTAGATAAAGTCCCGGTATATCACCTAGAATTCCTGTTTTTTGTATTTTTCATAGAATGAATAGTCCCTTTGCTCTGTGTTGTATTGATTGAGTTATTATTAAACCAATTGGAAGTTATAATTTAATTTTTTGAGGTCGTTCTGTTTACCTACAAGTGTAATTATCCCAGGCAATGCCAGGTACCTCTGCTAGTATTAATTAAAATTGAACTAATTTTCTTGGATTTGCAAAACTAGTTTAACCCTTTTGATATGTAACTAACATCTCTCCCATTCCCTACTGCGTGATCGCCTCTGATGCCCGAGTACGCGGGTTCGATCCCGGCCGAGGACGACGAGGATTTTTCAGGGGGAAATCCTGAGATCACGCACTTCCTTCGGAAGGGAAGTAAAGCCGTTGGTCCCGTGTAGTCATTTGCCGGCTGCACGTTAAAGAACCCTTGCGAGGCAAAATTTGCGGCCCCTATAACGCCGTCCTGAAATGACCATGGCAGTTGAAAAGGACGTTAATACCAAACAAACCAAACCAAACCATTCCCTACTTGGTGAAAATATTCACTTCTCATAGAATAATGAGAAATTTTTTAAAGCCTGTGGGGTAAATCTACTTTCTGCAGAAAAAGGTAATGAAATGTTCGGGAGATATATCCACTTTACACAGCAAAAGGGATTAAACCATCTTGGAAGAAATCAAATCCAAACACTTTAAAGAAATTACTAAACTCATTTTATCTTACCTGTTACTGATCGTTTGCCATCACTAACTTTTGGAAGTGCCAAACAGCATGTAACAGGAATGTCATTAACCAAATGATCACAACAGTAACGATTTTCTAATCCTCTAGTGGAGCATGGGTTTTTAACATAGCAACCAATTTCCATGCAGTGATATTGTTTTGGAATTACTTTTCCAGGGCAACCATCATTGGTAACTATGTAGAGAAAATAATTCCAATTAGATCCTTTAAAAATAACATACAAAAAAAAACAAAAAAACAGTCGCAATTTTGTTATTGCAGTTAAAGAAGCATAACGGTTAAATTTCCTATGCAAGCACACACTGAAATGCCAAAAGTCAAGGGAGCGTCGTATGAAAATTTTCACTGAAGCTTGCATCACATAAAAGGTGTATAAAATAGGCAGAGCAGTATCAGTGCTGTCAGTTCGATGATTAACAGTGGTCTGAAATGTCTTGAAACTTCTACATGATGAGAATTATCAGAATTTGAACGCTGAATGATAGTTGGAGCTAGATATACAAGATATTCCATTTCTGATGGGGTGCAGGCATTCAGCCTTCCTTGATCTAAAGTTTCAAGGGTGTATAGAGAGTACCTACCTTATTTCAGGCATTACCTTCTACCATGGACAGCATAGTGGCTGACCATGGCTGCTAAATGCTTGTGACCAGCAACATTTGAACAGAAGAGTTCTTCGTAACAGACACATATCACTATGTCAATTAACAGCCACATTCAATGAGGGGCATACTAGAAACATGAGGCCAGTGCAGCGAAATTTGGCACTGATGGGATATGACAGCAAAAGACTAACAAGAGTGACTTTACTCACAGCACGCTTGGGTTCATGAACATATTTATTGGATCTTAGATGACTGGAAGCACTAGCTAGTTCGATGAGTCATGATTCAAGTTGGTGCAAGCTGATGGTTGGGTTCAAGTGTAACACAGACTCCAGAAGGCCACGGGCAAGTTGTCAGGAAGGAAGTGTGCAAGCTGGTAGTGGCACCATCATTTTGTTGGGCAGAGTTTTAGGTTTCAGGTCCTCTGATCAAATTGGATCTACCATTGACTGGGAATCATTATGTCTAGCTGCTTGGTGACCATTTACAGCCCTTCTTGACCTTCATGTACCATAATGATGGGATGTTCTAGGAAGACAATGCATTATATCACTGGACCAACATTACTCATTAATGGTTTGAGGAGCATTCTTAACAATTTCAAGGAATGAATTGGCCACTTAGATCATCAGATAGACTTCCATTGAACATATTTGTGATATTATCGAACCATCCATTCGTGCACAAGAGCTCACATAAGTAACACTCACGCAATTATGGGCAGCTATTGAGACTGCATGTCTGAACATCTCTTCGGAGGACTTCTACTGATTGGAAGAGTCCATGCCTTGTCGAGTTACTGATATTTGCCAGGCAAAAGAAGATCGTACACGATAATGAATAGATATCTCATGACTTTTGGCATTTCAGTGTATTTATATGGGAATTACTGCACTAAAAAATGATTGGAGTTTTATAGGATAATTGTGACCATGCAATATTAGGGAATTCTATAGAAATTTTATTATTTAGTATTTGCTATTGAGGAAATAATCATGTTTATAACTTATGTACATCTGTTAAGATGATTAAATGATTCTTAAGTGATCCAAATTGACTTGATTAATTTGATATACAGGGTGAATACAAAAGTCTGAACCCCCCTTTTATTTTTTGAACCGAAGCAGATATGTCAATTTTGATGAATCCAAGGAATAGGAAGTTGTGGGTGGCCTATCCCATGGTGCACTTTTCCAAAATATGTAAATCAGGACACATTCAAAATTTATCTCAAAAACCATAAGGGATAGAGAAAAAACCCAATTGCAAACTGTTTGGAGTAACTTGTTTGTGCAGTGTGACTGTTTGTAAGCTAGAAACAGTTCACCATGTGATTGTGGGTGATTGGTTGGTCCGATTTGGATGATTTTTTTTTTGTTTGTTTTTTTATGCTGAACAAGTTTGCAATTGGGGTTTTTTTCTCTATCCCTTACGGTTTTTGAGATATATTTTGTATGTGTCTTAATTATTTTGTATGTGTCCACATAATGCCATAACGATATGGAATTCCCTACCACCAAAGCTTCGCAGTATACCGATAAAATGTGAATCGCCAAGATGTCCAGTCACGTGTGCTCATTTTAGGAGACGAATCAAGGAATATTATCAGCCTAACTAAGAGAAGCGTCTTCAACGTTCGATCGTCTGTCGTTGATACCTATTTTTGGTTTTGAGTGTTTAATATAGACGAAGACGTTTTACGTCGGTCGTTCGTCCTTTTACCTTGTTTATTCCTTTGGGAATGCTTATCTAATAATAATAATAATAATAATAATAATAATAATAATAATAATAATAAAAATTTGCATATTTGGGATGATGAAAAGTGCACCATGGGATAGGCCACCCACAACTTCCTATTCATTGGATTCATCAAAATTGACATATCTGCTTCGGTTCAAAAAATAAAAGGGGGGTTCAGACTTTTGTATTCACCCTGTATATATACATACTTGACTTGTAAGGGATGAATGTAAGTGAATTTATTAAATTTCATAATTTCGAAAGGAGTTTTAAAAATAACACCTAATTTTTGAATGAAACTGTAGCTCTCTTTAATTGATATAAATAACAAAAAAGAGAAGTAAAATAAATGTTTGTATACTGCATCTTTTTAAAAGTAAATTATCATATTTTCATGCATTAAGTCTTCATTTAATAAAATATATATAGAGCTCCCTCTACATAACGGCACTAGGCCTATAAGCAAATTTAAATTGGCAACTCTATATAACGAAGTTTTTTTTTCTGGAAAATAAAATCTGCAGACTCATTCATGGTTGGAGGTGATGGTTGATAAAATGGTTAATTTTTTTTTCTTTGCACGCGAATTTAACCTCAGATCACTTTTCCAATCCTTTTTCTGAAAAAAAACCCACGATGCATTCAGGTAAATACGGTAATAAAAACAATAGTAATGCATTTTTGCTATTTTATTCCTTTATTTAAACCGAAAAACAATCAAAATTTTCCAGTTTGACATATTTGCCTAATGGTCGAACTGAAACTAACTTTGATCTGATAAAGAGCTTTCTGCATATAAGAGTCAGTTTTTATTTCCCCGAATGGGCTCTTATAAGTGGGTTGACTGTATTCTAGAAATATTGTTGAACTTTTTGCATATGATGGTCATTAATATGTTGCACAATATCCGCCCTACATATGGACTAAACACATGAAAATACGATAACTAAACTTAAGAGTTGAAGGATTTATTATTATTAATGAAAACTGAATTAATATCAAAATGATTACTACAAATAATAATATTGGATTTATATTAAACACTGTTCAATTCATTCATTAGAAAACAAAAGGTCATCATTACAAAATTACATATTGTAAAAATCATCAAAGCTGAGAGTATTGTAATGATGCTTAAAGTAATAATTTGATTTGCCAATGCTATATTACCATTAATGAAAGATTAAACACTGAAAACCTTGTATGTACGTTTTCCCTTAATATTAAAAATTACAACATTATAGATACTGAATTCACATATAAAAAAAACAACAACAACAACAACAAAAAACAAATGTACTTGGAGGAGGAGTTGATAATCCGTCCGGCAGAGAGGTTGCCCCTTTCTTGAGGCAGCAACTAACTCTAGATTTATAGTGGAGATAAGGGCAACAAGTTTGACCTTCAACACCTTCAGTGGTGCATTTCTGTCCTTCTGTGCAGCCTATTTCCATGCACATGTATTTCCAAGGTACATCAGTTAAAGCTGGACAGCCTAAAATGATCAATACATAACAGAAAAAGAAAAATTGAGGTAATTCTAGTAAATAACTGTTTAATTATAATTAAACCCTGTAATAAATTTGTGACAATGAAATTGCAAGACCTTGAGAAAACATGATGACAAATGATAATGTGGGAATTACTGTAGCACCAAGAAAATAAGAAATACTTCACATAATATACGTTAATTAAGCATGTATAATGAAGAAGCAAACTTCAAGGGCTTTGTTTCATCTTGTCAGAGAAAACAAACACACGGAATAGTATCACACAGAAATAAACACCACATTTAGACATATATAGAGTTGTAGACAAAAGAGAGTAAAAAGGCTTCAGTGCATAATACACTTTCTGCTTATCTGAATAAATAACAACATAAGCTAAAAGTAACCATGTGAATGTATTTTTCCCCTTCTCCTCCTACACCATTTCATCATTGGCATACTATTTGACACTGATGCTCTTACAAACTAATCTCTAGATAGCTACATTGAAAACAAGCACTGTACCTTTTCCACGTGAAAGTCATGAATCATCTATTCAAAATTGAAAATTTTCCATACAAACAATTGCAAACACCATAGTTGCTTATCAATTACAGTAGAAAAACAATGTTGTTGTGCTTGAATTAAAATCCTATTAAAACAGTTCACTTGGATCCATGCACCCTAAAGGCTTATATCAAGAAAAAGGTTTGCAACATTGGAATGCAGAATGGAAAGCAGCTAATTGCGGCTATGAATACAAGAAGCAGCTACGGTCATTGTCAAATTCAGTCCGCCTTTCATCTAAATGGCTATTTTAACAACAAAAAATGATTCTTTTTTAGGCTTCAGAGCTGTCAGATTCTGCTGAGATCCTTTCTCTACTGTTTAAATCTTGCACCATCAGATGAATGCTCATGTAGAAAACTGGAAACAAGTGGAACATGTAATCCTCAAAAGTGAAAACTTTAAGTAGCAGAGCATGAATGGAACAAATGTCATAACTTTAAAATTCCTTTTAATCTGAAAAAAAAAAAAACATTCTATTTTTTGTAAAGAAAAAAAAGGCAAGATGTTTAATTGTCAAAAACTTATTAACATTTATGGAAAATATGAACTTATTGAAGAGAATTCAAGGCCTACTTCCCCTATACAGGGTGTTTCAAAATTATGTACAATAAATTTAGTGACATATTCTTCAGGTCAAAAGAAGACGAAAATGTTCTATAGCACTTTGTCTGGAAATGATTTGTTTGCGAGTAATCCAATATCATACAGTAGGGAAGCACGGTAGTTAGCGGACGATATTTTAGCAGTTCCAGCGTTTCGACCCAACACTAGGTTGAGTGGTTTGTTCCATTTAAACCTACTTTAGGGTTGTTCCATTAGTTGTGTACGGTTGTTTCCATTACTGTAGTTTCACTACTGTACATCCACTAGGAATATCAATTTCAGAACGTTTCCGTGCTTTGACATACGCATTACGATTTACGTAAAAAAAGTCATGTACACGTATTCCAGTGCAGAATACACTGACATGCACCTAATGTATGGTCTTGCGGACGGAAATGCTGTGGAAGCAAGAAGGCTCTACCAAGAACGCTTTCCGAATAGACGTTTGCCAAATAACCGAACATTTGTATCTGTCGACAGACATTTGAGGGAGCGTGGTTCCTTTGGCCGTCAAACAGGACAAGGGCAGCCTGTAGCACATTTTCCGGATGAGGAGGATGTGATAATTGACATCATACATGATGAACCACAGACAAGCACCCGTCGTATTTCTTCCATGGTACACATTCCGCACTCATTTGTTTGCACATTCTTCACCGTCAGCTTTTGCATCCATACCACCTGCAACTGGTTCAGGCACTGAACCCAACAGACTATCCACACCGACAACGATTTTGCCAATGGATACAACGTTGTCATGCTGCAGACCCTAGTTGTCTCAGCCAGATACTTTTCACGGACGAAGCAACCTTCACCCGGACAGGAATCGTAAATTCTCACAACCAGCACCATTGGACAGATGCTAATCCGCATGTTACCAGAGCTCGAGTGCATCAAGAGCGTTTCTCCGTGAACATTTGGTGTGGAATTGTCGGAAATAACTTAATTGGCCCTTATGTGTTGCCGCCACGATTGACTGGGCGAACGTATCTTTTGTTTCTGCAGAATGCATTGCCAGAATTACTGGAAGATGTTCCTCTTTTGAAAAGATCTAACATGTGGTTCATGAATGATGGCGCTCTAGCACATTTCAGCCATGTTGTGCAAGCACACCTTAATGCTGCATATACGAATCGGTGGATAGGCCGAGGTGGATTGATAGCCTGGCCTGCAAGATCACCCGACCTTAATCCCTTGGACTTTTTTCTGTGGGGTCATGTGAAACGATCGTCTACAGCACAGGAATTCCTAACATTATGGATCTGCGACAACGAATTGAAAATGCATGCCAAACCGTTCGTAATGCTGGCGACGAACTCTTCCATGACATCAGACGGTCGCTCATGCAACGAGGCGAAGCGTGCGTGCGAGCTGGTGGCGGGCACTTTGAACAATTGCTGTAATTTGGAGCCATGGGTTTAGTTGGCTGTATCGCGTAAATAAATCATTTCCAGACAAAGTGCTATAGAACATTTTCGCCTTCTTTTGACCTGAAGAATATGTCACTAAATTTATTGTACATAATTTTGAAACACCCTGTATAACCAATGAAATGAGATTATGAATACATGTAATCAGCTAGTTTCCCCTACAGGGAGATGTGGGCTGAGAGAAGAAGAAAAAGAATTGCTAAAAAAAAATATGTAAAGGAATAATCACAAAAATGAAACTTTAATTTCCTGTTTTAATTTGTTATATTGTTCTTTTTTAATTAAGTAGAACTGATTATATCATTATAGAAACCTGATGTGATCGTATTTTTGGCTATCATCTCATTATCTGATATCATTTGATTTCATGTTCAATTTGTAAAAGATCCCTGTTAAAAATTTAATTAAAACATGGTTACTTAAACATACTTCTATTATTAATGTTCTACCTTTTGCCTGGCACCTACGAGGGCAAGTCAAAATTTCTCTACAGTTTTTGTTCTACAAGTTATTTACACAAAGTTAGGGATTCAACATCTACATCATTTTTCTATATACTCACATCCCTTTTCAATGCACTTGGTCCACAAGCTTGCGTATTCCCTCAAAGAAGGTAGTTTTTAATTGGTTGCGAAGCCATTTTTGCACTACTTTTTGCACATCCAAGTCTGAAAAACCAACAACCTCGCAAACCATCCTTAAGCGGTCCAAACAGATGAAATTTTGAGGGAGCAAGATCTGGGCTGATACCTCAAAATTCTGATGGTATGAATGGTGTGGCAAGCTGTTCTCATGTAACAACAACACTTTCTTTGATTGTCAGAATCAAGACTGATATTCAAAGAAGAAGTAATATGCCTAATCGCCAAAACCATCTCTTGAGCTTGCTGAATTTGTCATCCATGATGGAGGAAACGGGCGTCCTGCTTTCTCTCTGTGTACCACAGTCGTCCGGTGACTTTAAACTTCTCGTTCAACGAAAAAACATTCTTATGTGATAAAGCATTGTCCCAGCATTGTAATAAAAGTCTATGATGAATTTTAGCCCCTTTCACATCCTTCGACCAGAGAAATTGGATCACTGCTCATTGTTTCTCCTTGGTACTTTCCTAGCAGAATGGATATGTTCGCACTATAATAGCCGGAAAGCAAATGACGTCATCGGGATCAAATTTTGTATATGTGACTGTAATTGTACCAACTTAACTCTGCATGTGCAGAAAGCAGTATAACAACCGTGAAGGTACGTTTTCGCAAAAGTGTAGATAATATTTGGCTCACCCTAGTATATTAATTCTTTATATATCAAAGCAATACATCTACCTACGAATTTCCATGTTTTTCCCAATTATTTCTTTATGGGTGCTGCAATTTTATTTTCAGACAAATGAAAAATATAATGAAACCGATACCTCTTGTCCACATAAGACTTTATATACAGCTTGGTTGTAAATTTTGATCACAGTGTGGTGAAAATGTACATTCAAGCTGTGTATATAATGTTATGTGCACTGCACTTCAAAAGTGCTCTAAATTTTTTAACCTCCTTACGTATGTTATTTTGTAAACTTTTTTCAATTTAGGCGATTTCTTTTTCAGAAATTGGAAATAGCGTAGTAGTTATCAAGAAAATCTCACATACCTGGCAAAGAATGCCTATCTGGTTGGAAAGAAGGCAAGGCTAAGCAGCAACTGACAGGTATATTATTAATTTCATGGAGACAACATGCTCGCTGTTCCATGCCCTTAGTAATGCATTGCTGTCCTAATAAACAGCCGATTTCCATACAGTGATATTTCTCAGGAACTTCCATTCTTGGGCAATGTCCGTCTGTCACTATTTCAGAAACGTAATGTTTTATAATTAAATCACTATTATGGCAAAATGATGAAATTACCTTATTATTTACAATTTATCTGCAAGAAACATAAAAGTTAACTATTTTAATGAATTGTACAGTAAATGCTATGAACATGTTGTGACGGAAATGATGAGAATAAACATACAGATAACAATATTTAAATATTTGCACAAGTATGTGATCAGAAATTTAAAATAGATTGAATATTTTTAACAAAATTAAACACAATTAGATAATTGTATCAATAAGATACAGCTTTTTGCAATTGGTAAAATGTAGTTTGCATATTACATTTTACCAATTGCAAAAAGCTGTAATATTACAGGGAAAAGAAAATTTCACCTGGTGGTAGCTGTGGTAGATCTGGAAATTGTGCATTTGGATGTTTTAAGCAGCATGACATTCTATTTCGGTTAAAAATATATGGGCAACATGTTTGTCCTTCTACTCCAGCTGAAGTGCAGTGATGACCTTCAACACATCCTGCTTCCATGCAATGGTATTTAAAGGGCACGATACTTAAAGCAGGACATCCTAGACAAATTACCAAGAGACAAATCAATAAGCAAAAGATACAGACAATGATCTATGTTTGTGTACAGTTTGATAACTGCTACACTTTGTGTACTTATGCTGTATATTTTACTTCTTTTGACTTCCACTTTCATTTTGTTCAAAACTGATAATGATGGTCCTAAAACCCTTATATTAACTATTGCATATGACAGAGCTTACATTAACAAAAATATGTACAGTATAAGAATTAAGATATCTAGAAAGAGCAGGTACTCTGTGCTGAATATGGAGCATATACAAAGAACACACACACACACAGAGAGAGAGAGAGAGAGAGAGAGAGAGAGAGCGAGAGAGAGCCCATTTCCCTATCTGTAGTTTCAGGATACACATGGGCCCTATCTACAACATAATCTGCCACCAGGGGCTTGTGAGTATCCCCACTCCCACATGAGCTCTCATGCTAGAGTTGACACTCAAGTAAAAACAACTGACTGTATAAAAATGCTTTCTTTCGACACATGCTTAAGATATATGCCATCACACATGAACAAATACTACATAAGATAAAGCCCTCCTTTTGCCCAGCGAAGTGTAGCAAATCAACATGGCATGGACTCTACCAGTTGACGGAAGTCCTCTGAAGACATGTTCAGCCATCTGGTCTTGATAACCACCCATAATTGTGTGAGTGTTGCAGATGCAAGATCTTTGCACAAATGAATCGTTCAATAGTGAAGTGATGGAGTTCATGAGTTGGCAATCTAGGCAGCCAATTCATTCATTGGAACTCTTCAGATTGCTCTTCAAGCCAATTGTGAGTAATGTTGGCTTGGTGACATGATGCATTGTCTTCCTGGAACATCTCATTGTTGTTAGGGTATTTGAAGACCATGAAAGGCTGCAAATGGTCACCAAGCAACTGGATATAATGATTCACAGTCAATGGTAAGTCCTATTTGATAACATGTAAACACCCCCTACACAATTATGGAGCAACCAGCAGCTTGCAGAGTACTTTCCTTTTGTGACTCATTGGAACAAATTAGGTGTTTCCAGTCATCTGAAGTCAATGAATATGTTTCTCAAGCCCAGGAGACGCATAGCCTCCGATGGGTGCTCTGAATAAAGCTCTCTTGCCAGTCTTCTGATGCCATATCCTATCAGTGCCAAATTTCATTGCACTGACCTTACAGATAAGTTATAGTACGCCCCTCATGGAATGTGGCTCTTAATTGATGTAGTGACGTGTGTCTATTACGAAGGACCATTCTGCTCGGAGTCAGTAGTCATTGTGCTTCCATGGTAGGAGGTAAAGGCTGAAATCACATACTCTCTGTACACCCTTGACATTGTTGATCAAGGAATGTTGAATGCCTGCACGACTTCAGAAATGTCCAGGCATCCAGCTGCAATTATCATTCTCTGCTTATCACGTCACCGGACATTTCAGATGACTGCTAATTGTTGAATTGACAGCACTGATACAGCACTGCCAATTTATCCACCTTCTATGCGATGCAAGCAACATCTGAATATTTGCATACGAGGTTCCCATGATTTTTGACATTTCAGTGTATAAAGCTATGAAAAATGCTAAAGTTGTGGAATAGTTATGAAAAAGATGGAATAACAGTATGCTTATTTATTTTAAAGAAAGATCAAATATAATTTCAGGATCCTTGCTTGTAAGCTCAATGTCTCGTTTGCTTTCATTATAAAAATATTTTGTTAGAAAATAATTTTTACCTGGGAGTGCTATTTTTCCATCAGTCTTTTTTGGTAAAGCTAAGCAACAAGTCACTGGAACCTCATTCACTTTATGTGCACAACAAACCCGTGATTCTAATCCTTTTACAGTACACGGCTCACCAACAGTGCAGCCTACTTCCATGCAGTGGTAATGTCTTGGAACATTAAATGCACTACAATGTTTTTCCAATCCTTAAAAAATAAAAGACAACTGGCTGAAAGTGCATTGCTTAATGATTTTAACTGCAACAAACATCAGCAACACTAAAAATTATGTGATTCAGGAATTATAATTGTAAAGCTATGAAAAATGCTAAAGTTGTGGAATAGTTATGAAAAGGAAGGAGTGTAACAGTCATGTATCCATGAAACATTTTACTATATATTCTAGTGTATTGGCCACATCATTTTTTTTTTTTTTTTTTTTTTTTTTTATAAAGCTTTTGGGAACAGCAGCTGGATTGTAAGGAGTTTGCAACTGACCCTATTATGAAATTATTAGAATAAAAATTTAATGGAAATAAAATTCTACCTGGAGGAGGTTGAACTGGGCTTGGAAAGATTGTGGAAGGTTTCTTGAGACAGCAACTAACTCGAAGACCATTCAGGAGATAAGGACAACATGTCTGTCCTTCAGCACCTTCTGTGCTGCAGTGTCTTCCTTCTGTGCACATAATTTCCAAGCAATTATATTTTTCAGGTATTGGATTTAGTTTGGGGCACCCTATAAAAATGGATAAAAATACTCATTAAAATTTTGAAAATTTAATTCATTAAAAAATTAAATTTCCAAAGTTATAAATTATGCAAATATTTGTGTAATTTGATGAGGTAATATGGGATGAAATATGTCTTATTTCGAGATTTGCTAGGACTCAAAGTTAGTCATAAACCAAGACAATATTTCTCTAAAAGTGAAAATTGCGAAATTCTGCAAAAGTGCAGCTAAAAGAATTAATAAAGCATCGGTATCAAAATTTATATCCAGAGATATGAGCCTACAAAATGAACCTTCTTGCAATTATCCTTCCTCCACTGATCCTGATGAATTAAAGGCTATGACAGAAAAAGAATCACAGCACTTAATGCAAGAGATTGCTCGGCAGTTAAAGAAACACTATTCATTTGTTTCCTGGATTGAGGATAATAGGGAAGACATGAAAGCTCGAGAGAGAGCAACGGGAGAGCAACTCATCAATCTGAGCAAAGCACAGCAACTGGGAGAGTGTTTTTCTCTCTACCAAAGAATCAAACAAGAAAGAATTTTGCAAATATTGTCTTTATTGATTAAAACAGACAGAAATGAAAAATACCTTTCTGTGCATAGAAAATAATGTTTACTTTTTGTTGGTCAGAGTCAAACCATAGTGGTAGAGGGGCACAAAACCGTGCATTTGGTAGCCAGCACTTGTGACCTGTTGCTTTAAGATAACATCCAGCCACATACTTCATTGAAGACCAAGCAGCAAAATTGGCTACGAAACTGTACTATATCCTCCTTATTCTCCTGTTTTTTCACCAATGGGTTATCTGGCTTAAACAACATTTTTTTTCAAAAAACTGCTTTACCAATAATGCATCAGTATATCAGGCAGAGGGATACTTGATCACATCCAGAGGTGTTCAATTTTCAATGTGGCTTAACAATTTGGCCACGTGTTTTGGCAATTTCAATATCATTGATTTCTATTTATGATCCAGGAGTCGTCAAAAGGTTAATGAGAAATATTAAAAAAAAAAAAAAGATCTACTGATTAAGTGTGCTGGATGCAAATATTTTAATTGAAGAAAATAAAACCTATTGCAAAGGTCTAAATTTTTTTTTACTGAATGCAGAAGATATAAAGCTGCTACAGGGCTCAAAAATGAATACCTGTAATGGGTACATTTTTATCAAATCGTGGCATTCCAACACAGCAAGTAACTGGAACTCCATGCAATAAATGTCGACAACATTGTCTATCTTGCAGGCCATTTGTGACGCAGCGATCACCAATGGCACAACCAATTTCCATGCAATGAAAACCAGATGGAATTTCTTCAGATGGGCAGAGACCTTGCAAAGCTGTTTCAAAAAAATAAAAAAATAAAAAATACATAAGTTATTTTCTCTCAAGAACGTAACATTTTACCTTATCTTCCTATACTGCAAATAATCCCATGCAATTTTTCTTTCTACACTCACAGAAACTAAACTAAATTTCACAATTTTTTGTCTAATTGATTTAGTTGATTATTTGATTTTAACTCAACATTTGCAATTTTACTCCATTTACCTTTTAAATTGATTTATTCGATTTTTAAATTCTATTAAAATTTTTGCAATAATAGTCATGTATTAGAAATTTTGAATTTTGTAAGTGTATTCTATTTGGAAATCTTTACTGTTAGCAAGATGTTATCTTAGGAATGAAAAGGGGCAGGGCACTAACGCCTTAAAAAGGACATGCAAATCCAAACGGTATCAGCTCCCAATTGATTCAGATAATAGACATTCTACTATATTATAAATTTGTTTTCAGGAGTGAGAGCAGGTCAATGTCAACTAAAAGGACAGAGGAAGATGATTTCAGAGGAGAGAAGGGGCAGAGAGGGTGAAGTTTTGAAGTAATAGAGGCAACTTGGAAGGATGAGCATTTACTCCTTCTTAAAACTCCAAAGATGAACACTGTAAGCTTGTTCAAGCCCCTAAAATAAATACAGTAAAATCCTGTTACAACATACCTCACTTTAACGGACATTTCAAAATAACGTACAAATTTAAAATCCTCGACGGAAATCTAGGTGTTTCAATGCTAAAAAAAGTTTCTGTTTAACGTACCTCACATTAACGCACATTTCAGATTAATGAACTAATTTTACGTTTCCTTAGTTAAATTATGCCTTCATTATAATGTACATCGTTCGAATGCCTTGCTCTGATTGGTCAATACTTAAACAGCCCATACAAAAGTTGCAAATGTCAATGCATCAACAGCTTGTTATCGGAAAATTCTGCAAACCCCGTTGTTTCAAAGGCGTCGTTTCCTTACCCTGTGGGAACAACTCCAAGGCATGGATGACTAGAGAAATTTTCGAGGAATGGCTAGTAAAATTCAATTCAGATATGGGCAAGGAAAAAAGAAAATAATTCTGTTGATAGACAATTGTTTGGCACATTTTGTAAATATACATTTAGACAACATTCGGTTAGAATTCCATCCTCAAAGTGCCACCAGAGGTAACCTTTGAAGATTATGGTCATTTAAAATCAGAGGTAACGACCGTCTCGACTTTGTAGCAATGGAGGCTATAAAAAGTCTAAGAAATTATTTTGCACAGCATATCGATGCACCAGACTCATTTCACTTTACTATGTCAGATATGGAGGATTTTTTGGGGAGGAAAGTTATGGAAAGAAAACAAACGGTCATTACAGGTTTGTTATTTTTTTTAAATTAATCAACTGTAGTACTACATGTACATATATTCTGTATTTGTAATGAATAAAATAAAATGCTACACTTCATGTATTCTTAAGTTTTGCTGTGCACATACTGTACATATATGCAAAGTTCACAAGCCTCTCCCCTTCCTAGTATCAGAATAACTTACACCTCGGATTAAGGTATAAAATTTCAATTCCCTTGGAGTACATTGTAATGGGATTTTATTGTATAGAAGAAACTCAATTATCTGGACATCCAATTATCCAATTTGAATTTTAATCTTGGTTTATATACACTGAGTAAGCATATTATTATGACCACCCTGTCAGTATCTTGTTGGGCCACCTTTTGCCTTTAATACTGTGGTGATTCTTCGTGGCATTGATTTCACGAGATGTTGGAAGGTGGTGGGAGGAATATGACACCATGCCTGATGGATAGCACTGTCTAGTTGTGCTAGATTGGACGGTAGTGGATCCAGCCGTCTGATGGTTCGTTCGACTTCGTCCCACAAATGCTCAACTGGAGTGAGATCTGGGAATTGTGTGGGCCATTGAAGTAGGGTAAAGTGCCCCTCATGTTCCTGGAACCACTCCTGCACAATAAGAGCTCTGTGGCATGGCACATTGTCTTGCTGGAAGTAGCCATCTCCATTGGGGTACGTCATCAACATGACAGGGTGGACTTGATCGGCGATGATACGGAGGAATGCTGTACCATCCAGACGTTGTTCAACATGTATTAACGGACCCATCGCATGCCAGGAAAACATTCTCCAGACCATAACATTGCCTGCACCGGCCTGAAGGGTCGGCCTCATGCATGCGGGGTCCATGCTTTCGTGCTGTTTCCGCCAGATTCTCACGCGGCCGTCTGCATGATGTAACTGGAATTGTGACTCGTCAGACCACATGATTTGTTTCCACTGCTCGATAGTCCAGTCCTTGTGCTCCTGAGCGAATTGGAGTCGTTTCCGCTTGTTGGCTGCAGACAGCAAAGATGTGCTGACAGGTCTTCGGCTTCCGTATCCCATGCGATGCAGTGTGTGGCAGACAGTGCATTCAGAGACCGTTTTGGAGGACCCCTGATTAAGGTCAGCAGTGATTTGATGCACAGTTGCCCTTCTGTTATCCTTTACCAGTCGTGACAGTCTCCGTTCTGTCCGATCATCAACCATCCGCAGGCGGCCACAACGCGAACGTTCAGACCCCGTCTTCTGGCTAACCATCCAGTCTTTAAATACTTTAACGACGGCTGCTCTTGAGCAGCCCACGAATGCTGCTGCTTCGCTGATACTCGCTCCATAGCTCCGAGCACTTACAATCATCCCGCGTTCGAAGGCTGTTAAATCGCGCTGTTTACCCATAGTTGAAGAATGGAACACGTCTACTGTTGTTGACAACACTCGGCTTCCATTTTTATATTGGTTGGGCCCGATAGCAATATTGTGGCGACGTCTGTGCATGCATTTGCATAAACATGTCAGGTGGTCATAATAATATGCTCACTCAGTGTATAAAGTATTAAATATATCAATTATAATAATATACTGCATCATTATAAGAAAACCAAATTTTTCTGGCATATTTGAACAGAAGAAGGTTAAATGATAAATAATGTTATTTCAGTCATATTCTTTCTGGAAAACAAAAAAAAACCTGTGAAAACTAACCTAAAGTAGCCCTGATTATTATGATATGTTTTTAAAGTAATTTTCTACATGCTTTGTAAATTAAGGATCTGTCTGATAAGTTGCAAACATGCACTCAAAATAACGACCTGTCATGCTCAACGTGTTTAACAAGTTACTGATCATACTCATTGTTTAGAAGTGGCCACACATATCGCAACCGGACTTCGAGACTATATTCAGATCATTCGAATCTATGGTTGTGCATAGCACAATTACAGCTTTTCTGAGAGCAATTATGCTTAATTATATATCTCTAAGCAAATAGGGAATGAAGTCAATGCATGAGATGAGACAGGAGATAAAAAGAAGTAAGGAAATTGATCATTAGAGCACTTCATTCGCAAACTGTTGCTTGCCAAATTTAATTAAACTTAGTTTTACTTCTGTGATTTAAAATATTTTTTTTTTGCTCATAGTTAAAAATTTTAAAAATCTTTTTCCCTACTAAATATTTTTTTTTGCCCTTTATTATTTTCTTTAATTTTTCTGTAGGCTCCGATTGTTGCCTTTCGGTTATTTTCGCGATAATTTAATTTTTTTATTGTTATCACTTGAGTTAACTTTCTCGTGTTTTTGTTCGCCGCTCGTGACAAGTCCTTGTGCGCTCGGGTCAGGGTTTTTGGCAGCGCTAAGTTTTTTTTTTTTGGTTAAGCAGTCTTGTGCTAGCCTTTATGGGGCCGACTTCGCCATTACTGGAATCGGCCTGCAGACTATTTTTCTTCACCATGGGTTGAAGTTCGGTCTTTGTTTTTTTGTCATCAGTTTTTGATCGACTATGATCAACAGCAGTCAATTCCTGTCGCATTCTCTGAGCTTCCTCGGCCTGAAGAAGTTTTTTTATCTACTTCGCCAATCACTTTGGGCTAAACAATGCCAGCCATAAGCTGTTTGCCCGCTGACGTCTGTCGTGGCGCCGGATTGTTGTTAATTATTTCTCCTAGGTGATATATTCCGTAATTGTTTTCTCCTTGTGAAGTTGGAATTATTACTTCATCGATTTAAAGATGTCTTTGCCAAGGTACAGTAGAGCTGGATGTTTCCCTCGCTGTATTTGGTAGAAGCATAACTCAATGTGTTAATTATTTTTTTTTTTCCTCAACCGCTCGCCTGTTCTTTTTCTTTGGAACATGTTGTTTGTCCCATTCTCAGCGAATGTCAGCTTCGAAACTTTTACCGGGATGTTTGCTCTAGTGCGGACTGGTATACTGCAAGTTAGTACTACGTCTCGTCTATATTTTGCGTTTCATTATGGATTCCTAAAACTGTCCATGAAGTATTTTTTGGCCTTGTGGTGATTAATGTATTCTGCTCCGATGCTTTTTTGATGTTTGCCAATGACTGTTTTTGCTTAATCTTGTGTTTAAGTTAATTTAATTTTTTTATATTTTTTATATATATATTTTTTAAGTTATTCATGGTTTACTTAATTTTTTTTCCAGTCTCTGTGAATCCTTCTGGTCCTTTACCTTATAAGTGTCTTCTGCCTCTGTGAGTGTCTGTTATGCATTTTCCTCGACCTAATCTTTTGTGTTACTGTGTTTGCTATTGACTAGAATATTTTGTTTTCTTCTCTTTCCTTTACCAATGTAAGCCGATGTATTAAGTTTTTTTTTAATTTTTTTTTATTTTATTTCCAAATAATTTGTTATCTTAAAATATTTCAGTGTCTGCTCTTCCTTCTATGGTTTTTGCTACAGTTTTTTGTGACTAGCTGTCTCCGCTCCGCAATATCTTCCTGAAGTTCCAGATGTTTGTGTAATCTCAACTTACAAAATGTACTTTATCTGCAAAGTTACTTCTTGAAGTTTGTTGTTTTTGCTCTTCACTGTTCATCTTCCTGTGTTGTCTAATTCCTTCAAGCTACTGATTTATTCTAATTTTTTTTCCTGTATTATTTATTTATTTATTTATTTTTTTTATTTTTTATTTTTTTTAATTAATTAATTGGATCCAATACGTCCATCCAGGGATGGACCTGGATTCACGACTGCTGTATGATGGTCACAGCAGCCGGGGGGGGGGGGGGGAAGAATGGCTATCACGGATGGTCACCCATCCAGTAGCGAAGTTGTGTTCAGTGAAAGCCCACCAAGCCACGGCCTCCCCCAATTTTACTCCCTTTTTCTCTTGTAATAAAGGAATTTTTTATTTGGACTTTTGTTTTATCTAGTTTCTTGGGGGGATTTCTGTATCTTATTTTTTTTTGGTTCTTTAACTTTTCTGGGGTGCAGCTAAGGGTTTTTTTTTTCCTTTGCTGGTGGCTGAACATGTCGGGAAGGAGGTCCCTTCTCTGCACGTTACATAACATACATGTAACTCTGATAATGTACGAGGCATGTTTTTTTAAGTAATTATCTGTTGTAATAAAAACAAACATATTATATATGCTTTCAAAATTTTTTCTTTACCGGATTCTATATACCTTCTATATATTCTATACAGCTATTTTTCCACATAGTTTCCAAGTTTATTTAAACACTTGTCATAGTGCTCAATTAGCTTCTGCATGACAAGTGAGAAAAGCCATGCAGTTATCACTTCTTCATCATCGCTGAAACACAGGCTGCTGATGAACTCCTTTATATACCGGAAGAGGTGGTAGTCACTGGATGCAAGGTCCAGACTGTAAGACGAGTAGTGAAGTTGTTCCCAAAGATCTGATTAGTGAAAGCCGTTTGGCTTTCCTCACCTGTGACAGACTTCTATGAAGTGGGCATGCCGAAGCTCACTGAGCGCTATGATAAGTGTTTAAATAAACTTGGAAACTATGTGGAAAAATAGTTAAAGGTTAACAAAATCTGGTAAAGAATAAATTTTGAAACTATATATAATAGTTTTATTTTTATTACCAAACAATACTTATAAAACATGCCTCATACTTCCAGTATTGACTGATCACGACTGCACCGTCAAAGACAGGCACACTTACAGAAGTGACTGGTCATGAATTAGTTCCGACCTTACCATGCAGCCACTGGTTAAAAATTTTAGATATGCACGAAGTTTACGGTGACTTGCAACTATTTGGATTGGAGCTCATAATGAATAAAATCCAATTTAAAATATTATGACAACACGTATTTCATATAATTAAAACTTAAGAACTACTCTAGTGGAAGAATTTAACAGATAGGATAGAGTTCAGCACAAAAAAAAGTAAACAGTCTAAAACAAAACAAAACAAAACAAAACAAAATTAAAATTACATGTATATTAAAAATGAATACTTACATGGAGGCTTCACAATTGATTGATCAGTATGTAACTTTTGCAAGCAACAACTTATTCGGAACGTATTTAATAAATAGGGACAGCATGTCTTTCCCTCAGCTCCTAGACTAGTGCAACGTTGGCCTTCATTGCATCCAATTTCTAAGCACTCATGTTTAGGCGGGATTGCATCGATTGGAGAACAGCCTGTATACGTCATTAATGATACCTTTATTTTATAATGTAAAACACTTATACGTTTAGATTTTGTCAAAGCAATTAAAGATAACCTGGAATGTTGCCATCTTCAATATCAAATGTTGGTTTAGCCAGACAACATGTAGCAGGAACATACTGTATTAAATGTGGACAACACACTCGACCTTCAAGACCTTTTGTGATACAATGTTCACCAACTATACAACCTATTTCCATGCAGTGGAATTTATCTTGAACTTCAAATGCAGGGCAGGTTTGCCCTTGTTCGTCTGTAAAATAATCGACAATAATGGAAAACTTAAAAATGAAAAAAAAAAGTCAAAAAATAAAAAAGACAAAAGAGGCAACTTCAGTGAAGAGGCTATTTTTTTTTTCTTAATGTATATTAAGGACTCGAAAATGCTCAACATGCCTTTAAATTTTTTAATTTGCTATTGAAAAATAAGTGTTGGTGCATTTTATATCTGTTCATAAATTTTTAACTAATTTATCTAGATAATGTCAATGAAGATATGCTTAAATAACAAGTTTATATAGTAAAATTTACTGAAGTGCCAAAAGTCATCGGAGCATTGTATAAATATTTTCAAGTGTCACTAGCATCACATAAAAGATGTATAAATAGGCAGAGCAGTATCAGTGCTGTCAATTCAACTATTAGCAGTCATCTGAAATATCTTGTAACGTGATTATGGCTACACAATGAAAATTATCAGAGTTTGAATGTGGAATGATAGTCGGAGCTAGATGCATGGGAATTAGATTGCTGAAGTATTCCAAATATTCAATATTCTTCTGATCCACCGCGTCAAGGGTGTACACATACTGCCTCATTTCAGCCATTACCTCCCACCATGGAAACGCAGTCAGTGGCTGACCACGATGCTAAATGCTCATGACCAGTGACATCTGAGCAGAATGGTCCTTCATAATAGACATGGCACTACATCAATTAACTGCCACATTCAATGATGGGTGCACTAGAAACACTTAACCCTCTATAAGGGCAGTACAGCAAAATTTGGCATTGACAGGATATGGAAACAGAAGACCGGCAAAAGTGCCTTTATTCACAGGTTCTTGCCTGGGATGGTGAACATATTCAGTGGACCTTAGATGAGTTCGAAACACATAACTTGATCTGATGACTCATGAAGGAAGGCACTGTGCAAGCTGGTGGCGGTTCAGTCATGGTGCGGGACAATGTTTACATGGCAAGGTTTGGTTCCTCTGATCAAATTGGATCTACCATTGACTGGGAATTGTTATGTCCAGCTGCTTGGTAACCATTTACAGCTTTTCATACCCTTCATGTACCTTAACAACAGCAGGATATTGCAGGAGGACAATGTGCCATTCACTGAGCCAACATTACTTGCAATTGGTTTGAAGAGCATTCAGAACAATTTCCAATGAATGAATTGGCCTCCTGGATCACCAGGCATGAAATCCATCGAACATATTCGAGATATTATTGAATGATCCTTTCATGCACAAGAGCCTGCACCAGCAATACCCATACAAATATGGGTGATTATTGAGGTTGCATGGCCAACATCTCTTCAGAGGCCTTGTGCTGAGTGCTAGTGTCCATGCCATGTTGAGTTGCTGCACTTCGCTGGGCAAAAGGAGGTCCTACACCTTACGGAACAGACATCCCATGACCTTTGGCTCTTCAGTGTATGTAATATAAGAAAAATGATATTTTATTTTATTTAATATCTTGTTGGACCTCCATCTATTGAAATTATGTTAGCCATACTTTTGGGCATTCTCTCAATAATGTTCTGATAAACAGCTTCTGGTATTTGGGTCTGTTCTTGCTCTAAGAACATAGCCATGTAAGCATTGGATTTCAGACATGGCTCCCTGGGCCTCACTCAACATTCATTTGTCTACTGCCTACACAGAATCCAGACCTTTTTCGATTCAGTTAAGAATCTGGGCTCTATGCGGATTATTCAAGGCAACGGACATTCATATATTCAGCCTTTGCTGAAAGAAGCTGAAACATGACATGGTGCATCATCATCTAGAACAGCGGTTCTCAACCTGTGGGTCGCGACCCCGTCAGGGGTCGAATAACGATTTGCCAGGGGTCGCCTAAGACCATCGGAAATAAGTTTTTTTTTTTGTTTTTTTTCATGTTATTGTACAAATTTTTTCCATTGATAAAAATTACAGTCGGGGTCACCGCATCATGGGGAATTGTATTAAAAGGGTCGCGGAACTATAAAGGTTGAGAATCGCTGATCTAGAATGTAACAGTCCTCGTTACCAAGTACTTGCAGTCAGTAGGTTGTGAGCCTGTTATGATAAGTTGTTTTCAAGTGTTCTAAATTATGGCATTTTTCATCTTAAAAAATTCCCGTTAATCAAGATTTAAAATCTAGATAATATAGATTGCTATTTTAATAAAAAATATTACGATGTGTCCTCATCCACCGTAATTGCCAGATCTGGCATTGTGCGACTTCTGGCTTTTCCCTAAAGTCAAAATGACCTGAAAGGCAAACAATTTGTAGCTGAAGAATATGGTAGCCATGACAATGCAACTAAACACATTCATTTAAGAACTTTTTCAAAAAATAGCAAAGATGATTGGATAAGTGTTTCGAAATAAGGGAACTGAAAGTTATGTATCTATTACTATAAGGTGATTTGAAAGTCTGTACCTAATTTCAAAATGCTGTTTTTATTGTTCAAATAAAAAAATACATAGGTGCTATAAAGATAAAACATTAATCATATCAAGTTTCGAAAAGCCCCCTCTGGCTGCATGGCACATTTCTATTTGGTAACCTGATGTTTTCGCTTACACAAACAACCCATTTCTTGGAATGTTTGGTGCCATTTTTTAAAGTTCTCAACAATAGGGGTTTTTGTTCCAAAACTTATATGAAATTTGCATTGGAGGTTATCACTGACTCGCACTTATTGACATGGAAGATGCAAAATGCTTTCTGTTGGTGGGTCTCATATCGTAAACAAATGAGACCAGAGCTATCACTATCGGCAACCTTAAACTTGGCGATCCCTTCTTTCCAATGGCAGGTAGGTTGTTCAGCTTACAATAAGGTTACATAGTTTAAGATTTTGAAATCGGGTATAGGCTTTTGAACCACCCTATATAATAAGTTTTTGTTTATTGAAATATTCAATATATTTTTTGATCACACCTCGTATTTATTAGATAAACATTTTACCTTTTTAACTTCCATGAAGCATTTATAATTAGTGAATTGATTTAGTTTATTGTTATGTTTTTGTAAATGACCTAAAATTAGCTAACATGTTTCTATCATTCATGTGTATAAGGTTATGTGAGTAAGTGATAAGAAGTTTTCTCTAATTATGAATTACTGAATAGCAAGTAACACTAAAATAGTTTCTTTTTATCTTATAAATCCATTAAATAATATATTTATAGACAGAAAACAAAACACTAAGAAGTTCATTAAAGGCAATTCCATACTTGGTGCAGGAATTAATGGAGCGGGCACACTTTTTGGGTTTCGGAGACAACAGCTTATTCTGAAATCATTTAACAGGTATGGACAGCACATTTGTCCTTCAACACCTTTGGTGGAGCAGTGTTGACCCTCAATACAACCTATTTCCATACACTCATAATTACTAGGGATAGGTGCAATAACTTCACAGCCTAAATCAACAAAGAAGAATGAAAATATATGACTTAGAACAGGCCAGAAGAACAGATTAATAATGATATCATCTTTTGATAGCACAAAGGCTTTGTTTGATATATTAACAAAACAAAACTTGGCATATTACCTGGAATAGGAGTTGATACATTTCCTGTCTGAGCTATACAGCAGGTTATAGGAATGTGCTTCTTTAATTTATAGTCACAACAGACCTCTTTTTCTAAGCCTTTAACAAGGCATTGTTCCCCAACATGACATCCAATTTCCATGCAATGTTGCCCAGAATGAATGACTTTAGAAGAACACTGACCTGAAATAAAACACTCAGTTTTCACTATCTAAAGGAATTAATGAATATTGATTTACGGTGTAATAAAATTTTTCATTCACCTATTAATGGCTTTAATTAAACAAAACTCAATGTAAAAACCTTTAGGGGAAGTGGTATGGTTATTCTAAACAAAAAATTCATATGAACGTGGGTCTGAATTTGAACGATCACTGCGATATGATCAGACATAAAAATGTTGCCACTAAGATTAACAAGTTATTAACTTTGGTTCTATAACATCTAGGATGATGAAATTTGGGAAAATATTAGGTTACATGCAATTCTATATACCGTTACAATTTGATTGAATTCCAATGAGTATTTCCGGGTTACAAAGTCAACATGTTACGATACTGAATGCATAAATCGGAAACCTCTTATTGGAACTTGATCGAATTTTAACGGTATACACAGTTTTATATATCCTATTATTCCCGAAAATTCATTATCCTAGGAGGTTATAGAACCTGAGTTATTAACTTGTTGATTTTGGTGGCATCATTTTTATTTCTGTTCATATCTCAGTTATCATTCAAATTCAGAGCCCACATTCATGTGAACTTTTTGTTTAGAATCACCCATACCATCTCCTCTAAAAGTTTGTACATTGAGTTTTGAATCATCCTGTGTATAAAATGTGTAATATTTGTTATCAATAGACAAAAGAGTTAGCTGTTAGAAAGGTTTGGTCTGTAATAGCAAAATAATTATGCTGATGCAAATCATAATGTTTACCTGGTTCACCAGGACGAACAATGATAGGCATGGAAGGTGTTTTAAGACAGCAACTTATTCTTATATTGTTCAGTAAATAAGGGCAACAAGTTTGTCCTTCTACTCCATTAGATGTGCAGTGCTTTCCTTCAATGCATCCTATTTCCATGCATTCATGTTTATGTGGAATCCGATTCAGTGGTGGACATCCTGTAAAGACATAATAAATTTTTCTGAAACTGTATAGTTAAATTCAATATGATAAATTATATATATAAGACAATTCAGCTTTCATTCTATACCTGTTAATCTATCTTCATCAGGGTTCTCATTAGGTTTTGCAAAGCAACACGAGATTGGTGCTCCATTTATGGTTTTCTTGCAACACTTCATTCTTTCTAGCCCTTTTGTTCGACAAGGTTTACCTACTGAGCAATCAGGCTCCATGCAATGATATTTATCAGTAACCTGAAACTGGCAGTCTTCATGCCTGTCTGTATGTAGAAATAAAATGAATAGAATTAACAAATTTATTTTAATGGTTGTTGTACTTGAAAATAGATTTTATAATTATAAAACTTGTATTTATAAAGCTTAGATATAGTAACTGCCCAGTTGTTGTCACTTTGTAACACAGACATTACATTTCTATGAAACATGACATGGGATACGAACGAAAATATTTGTATACAACAGTTCCATCTATTGTTAATGCAGTCTACTATTCAATTACCAACTAGCCACTTATGTTTGGTTTTTATGCAGATTTAAAAACAGTGCTTCATGATCAATCATGCTGTCAAGGTAAGTGAATTTATAGGGTGACGACATCCTACATCACTTTTAGCCTCCATACAAAGGCATCTAGGTAGGATGAGGACTACAACAATAATTTTTGGAAATTTTCCGCATGAGAACAATCACAAGATGACATGTGATGAAGCAGAGAGCTTTGTTGATGACATATTAGTCGACTTTCAAAATGGCTGTGCCATTGTAATGTCATGTGGTTGACGTTACCCTATTGTTAAATTGTCAAATATTATTATATGATATTGTTCATTATTAGTTTATTAGTTTAATATCTAATTTTCAAATACACTACAATAATAAATTGAAATTTTTTTTTCATAATTTCTTTTCTGAACTTTCCTTTATATCCTGCATTGAATATTTTAATCGCATACTTAATCACTATAGCATTTAAAATAAAAAATACAACTGGGCAGCTTAACCTATTGCTGAAAAAAATATTTACCAGGTGGGGTAACTGTTGAATTTGGCAAAAAATTGTCAACATTCTTTGCACAACATGAAAATACATTGTTACAAATTTCATGCAGACAACACATTAATCCTCTGGCTCCTCCACTTGTGCACTGTTCACCTACTTGACATCCTATTTCCATGCAGTGCAGATCAGTTGGAAGTGGTTGAAGTGGAGGACACCCTAAAATAAAATTACATGTCCTTTTTATTATAAATAGACCAAATATATAATTAAAACCATTTGTATTAAATATTTTTTTATTACCTTCAGGCTGTACTATTTGTGGTTCTGTAGGCTTTGAAGGCTTTAAACAACAATTGACTATCTGATTTTGAAATTCATATGGACAGCATTTCTGGTTTTTCATTCCAAAACCTTCACATACTGTTCCAAGTTTACATCCCATATACATGCAATTATAGACTGTTCCTCTCATTTCTTCTTTGGAAATACATTTATAGCCAGCTGAATTTGAATGTAAAAAAGTCAGATTCATTATTATTCAGTTGTGTAGCATGGTTTGCTGGCAGAGTAAAGCCAAGGGAAGTATTAGATTCCCAACCTAAATTATGTACTATCATCCCAAACTCCAATCATCATGAATTGACAACGTGAACAACAATGGTGCCATCTAGTGCAAAACATGCACATTCCTGAATATATTTTATTTATTAATCCTACTTTATTTCTTTATTTATTAATATTACTATACCTTTTAAGAATTTGGCACCCAGGCAAATGTCCCAGGGACCCTCCCACGTTATAGCACTTCATTTACCATTAGATATACCAAAGTATATACAGTTGTACCCACTTAATACAATTCTGAAGGGACCGTATCAAATAGGAAAACATCTTAGGCAGGAAGATCTAAAATATGCAAAACGTGTACTAGTCTACTATATTTTTTATATTCTATACTCTAGTCATTGTTTTATAAATATTACAAACTGTAATCATACTTTTTTCTCGTACCTTGTCATTATAAACATAAGTATAGGGTGGACCAAAAAAAACTCGCCACTGAAAATTTTTAAGTCTAATGGAAACAGTCTAGAAAGGGGTGAGCGATTCTAGAAGGAAGAACGCTACCATTAATTAAGGCAGGCATTGACGTTAAATGGAATGAGTTGATTTCTAGACAAGGTGAACATAACTTAAATAATGCACAAACTTTTTTAGATCACTGTCTCTTTTATTGAAAAAAAATAACGTAATTTGAAACGTAATCGCTTCTTGCCAGAACTCGCAGTACCCTTCGTCTAGAAATCGACTCGTTCCATTTAACGTTAACGCCTGCCTTAATTAATGGTAGCATTCTTCCTTCTAGAATCGCTCACCCCTTTGTGGACTGTTTCCTTTGGACTTAGAAATTTTCAGTGGCGAGTTTTCTTTGTTCCACTCTGTATATGACAATCTACTTGAAATAAGCATCTAGTGAGAGTGTGTTTAATCTTAGATATTTTTAACAAGGAATGATAGATGAAATGAATTAAAACAAAAACCTGAAGAAGGCATATGCGGAATGGGAACTTGGAGACGCATTATGTCTGCGACACTGACAGCCGCTATAGTATAAATGAACTCAAGGTACGTATGCACGGTGGCGAGAAAGAGCATAATATTCAGGAAAAGTATTATATTAAACAGAATAGATTGTATGGAAAATATACTTAAAATTAAGGAACTGAGAAGAAAGGGCATAATATGCATAAAATTGTACTAAATGTGATCATATTAAATGGGCACTACTGTAAATCAAATTAATTTTTATATTGAGTATGGGAATAAGATTTTGCCTATTTTAAATAAAAAGTTAGTCGTTTATTTAACAAAAAAAAAAATACAAAATGATTTTATTCAAAGTATTCTTCCATCTTTCAGGTAGTAAATGGCTTCCTCAAAGAAAAAAAAATTTTTGGAACATGGGGCCTAGCATTGTAGTGTAGCAGAACCAGCTTGTTGTGCCTTTTATCCCATTCTCAGTGATGGTTGCGAATGCTTTTAGAAGTTCATAAGGCCCTTCTTAACCCGTCAGATGCAGAATATAACTTTTGAACTGTGGATATTCTATTTTGGAGCTGATGGACCTGGTTCATGTCATAATCACCACTTTGAAATTGCCAAAACCACTCTTTACACATAGTACTCGACAGACCATGATAACTGTGAATATCAACAAGCATTTGATGCATTTCGGCAGCACTTTTCTTCAGAATATAGTAATAGAGTAACATTTCCTGCAAATGCTGCTCTTTCACATGGGGTAACTGTTGCCACTTTTGACGCAAAAAAAAAAAAAATGATGTTTACACTTCAAATGAATGTCTACTAGTGATTCAAAGCTCACATATACAAAATCCAAATGTAGCAGTTCCATCAAATATAAAATTAGTACCACTAGGGACATCTTTCTGAAAAGATAGATGCCTATATCCAATATCCTATACCCAATATCCAACAAATATTATGCGTATATTTCAAAAATAGCATTAATTCAAAAGGAAGAAATAGGTAATAAACGTTTTTGCTTCTCAAATGAAAATATCATCACAATCTCTAAAGCTGGAAATAACCATTTTTATTGCATTACTGTCATTGATTCTTTCATAAAGCATTTTCTTAAAAATCAGAAAAGTGACCTTTTTACTCAATTTATTAAAATAATATTTTGTGAAATTTATTAAAAAACTTTTTTTTTTTAAATTCAGATGACCTAAAAAGGACTGAAGGTTTTTAAAATTGAAAAACAGGCAAACAGCGACAGTTATTAAAACGTTTATATTTGTATTATCAGAATACAGTAAAACAGTTGTATAGGAGATTTACACGAACTGATAGTGTTGAGGATGAGTTGGCAGGCATCAATGGACATCAGCGGTCGGCCATGATGGGACCAAATGTGCAGGCAATAAAGAATGCCATTACACACAGTCTGAAAAGGTCAGTTCATAAAACACAAGGAAACACATACCAAAATAAATTCCTGATCTCTCACATTAATCTCCTGCAAGAATAACTGTTAATGTTTGCCTGCTATATTATTTTAAAAATCATCAGTCCTTTTTAGGACACCCTATAGAAGGGTTATAAATGAAGCGCATCTTTAAAACGGGATAGTTAATTCATGAATTGCAAGAATTAGACCTGATATTTTTCAAACAATTTCTGTTGAAACACAACAATAAATTTCCTGCCACAATGATTATTTTTGTTGTATCCTTAATTCTTTCCTGTTTTCATCAAACAAAATATTCATCCATGCTTTATCAGGTTTTAATCTTTCCATATTTACCTTAACCTTAAACTTACTTTCAGATGGTTGTATTGTTGAAGGCTGCCATTGTGTATCATTATCAGTCCTTTTCTTAAGGCAGCAATTGACCAAAAGCCCTCCAACATTATGCAGACAGCAAACAGGAATATCTGCACCTTCTACTAAGCAAGAATGTCCCAATTCACAGCCAATGCTAAGGCAGTGATATTTTTGGGCTAAATTGGGTGAAGGACAATTGGCTGTTGGTACTAAAGTAACACAAAGGATTTCAATTTAAGAATTTTCAATTTAATTTGCATTAAGTAACAATGTAAAGCCAAAAATGAATATACAGTACATACTATTTGGTGTTGATGGAATTGCTAGACAGCAACTGACATATGTTCCCTTTATTCTATGAGGACAGCACTTCATATGCTCCAGCCCCTCTGTTGTACATTGTTCTCCTAATTTACATCCAATCTGCATACAATGATATTTTAAGGGAAATTCAACAGGAGCACACCCTGCATCTATATATTCAAATTTAGAAATAAATTAAGAAATTTTGTATGATATTACTGCAATATCTCTAATTTAATAATGCATCCAAATTCTATTACTATTGTGATATTACCATCTGTTATATTTATTTTTCCTTCATTGGGCAGAAAGTTATCTCATGTTGCAGCCACTTTGTGTTAAAATTTGTTAGATCAACTCCATTGCTATGAGTGAGTATGCACGCATCTGGCATTGTGTTGTGTTTATATTGCATTGTGCTTTTTACCTATATTAATTACACCCAAATATTCCTGAAGCAGTACGGTGTGCTTTTCAAAAAGACTCGAAAAAATCACCTGCTTTAATGATGAATATCATACAGGCTCATGGAACTGACTTTTAAAATGTGTTTGTTATTGTTTCTTAGCACATTAGGTAGAATTCTAATGTTCATTATATAATTTAGTTTTCCCAATTGTCTGCATATTCCATTTGGTCTTATGCTTCCGATTGACATTTGAGCACATTTTCGCTGTACCTGAATCTCTAACTGACTTGATTCACGTGTAGTTTTTTGCCCAGTTACAAATGAAGAAATCAGTAGATGGCCAATGAAATGAACAGACTGTTCGAATGCTTGAATTTGCGCAGGCAATGATTCATCGGCTTTAACCTAAGACTATTGTTCGTTGAGTATTTAAGATTGTGCTGTAAGTTAAACATTTTGTGTGTTTAGTCTATGAATTATATTGTAAACTCATCAAATTCTTTTGCAGCAACATGCCACAAAAACAATTGTGGATGGGTATTACTTTTATTATGAGTCTAGTTTACATAGTAAAAGTGAATAAATATCAGCATATATGGATTCCTGTATTTCAACCTTGCAGTAAACAATAGTAATCTCCCTTTCTAACTTCATGCACTCCACTCTGCCACAAACACACACATATACATATACACATAAGCTAACATAATTTTTGTCATTTTTCTTATTTCCAATAATTTTCATCATGAAATTTAGGAAAAAATTTTAAATTTCTTGCATATCCATTTTTAATAATGTTATTTTGCAAAAATATTAGTATCGATTTTTTGGTTAAATTGAATTTTTGGGTTAAATTTTCTATACTTCTATTGCTTAGAATAATTCAAAGTCAATTTTCTTGAATATTTTTGAGAAGCATACTTCATACCGCTTCAGGAAATTGATGTCTGAATAATGATCTTCAAAATAAAAAAAAAATACATAAATAAAAGCAAACACAAAAAAAAACAAGAATTCAGTACCTATAGGGTCCCCATGTAAGTGTAATTATTAGAAAATTGTGTGATTCGTGGCATCAAGAAAATTTGTTTAATATGTTTGGTTAACGTGCTGGATTAGACCCTATATTCACAGACTTCAATCTGTTAGTTTTTTTTAAAGGGGTCTCATGAAAGACAAGGTCTATAAGATGAACCCATAACCTTAATCGAGCATGAAATTTTGTACATGTATCAACGAACCCATGACTTATGTACAGGTATCGAGCATGAAATTTTAGCCATTCCGACAGATGTTCTCACAAAGATTATGGCTGATTTTGCATTCTGATCGCACAAAAATCATTAAGATTGATAATGAAAACCAAGAACCTCTTGTCCACAACGATTTATTTAGGCGCATACGTATTATGGTCTCCTTGAGACCATTATTCAATGCAGACTACAATAAGCAAGAACATAACAGACTATTTATAATATTTGTGGACGCCTCAGACAACCAATCAGCACATGGCCAATAAGAAACTAAAGCGAACACACTTACAACATGGGTCAAGAGTAAAAACAACACGTGTCCCTTACAAGGATAATCAGCAAGGAAGGAATTCGACCAATAAGAGAAAAACCAATACACGCAAGACCAGAAAAACTCGAAAGGGAGTGAAATTACAAACAATAACAGGAAAAAATAAACAAAATTGAGATTGATGGCTAACATATTGAACACAAGAAAATAAATAGCAAAACGGTAGAGTTTTAATAAAGTCAATGAGTTTCGAAATAACTTCATCATCTGGGCAAAAGACATCTACAAGCGAGACAGGACTCCCAAATTTATGGTCTACATCCGCCAATCAAAATGATGATGATAAAGATAAAAATTGATAGACGGGCGAAGAGCCAAGCTACAGCAAGTGAAATACATAATTATAATAATAACAAATACATGATTCGCAGACGTAGACCATAAATAAATTTGGATGGCAATCCTGACCATTATACAATTTTTAGATATCGAACATGTTGTTTTATAACTGTCCATGTTTCAACCAGCAAAAGAACAGAACAACAAATCCACAATACATAATTTTTAATGCCTCAGATGTACAGTCAGCAACAAAAGTATCTAGCCACCTTGCAAGGTTGTTTCTATGCAAGGTGGCTAAGTACTTTTGTTTAACTGTACATTTCGGGATCTACGGTACCTTCATCAGTGAGTGATGAAGGGATCGTCGATTCCCAAATTTACATCTGAGGCATTAAAAATTATGTATTGTGGATTTGTGTTTTTGTTGCATTTGCTGGTTGATAGTTGTGTTCACAGTTTCTTGGCTCTTTTTCACCTGTCCATGCTTATTTTTCCCAGTACAACACAATTTTAATCTTGGTAAGAAGGCTTTAGGCCATTCTATATAAATAGCTTTATTTGGTAGAAAGTGTAGTTAATCGTACTCAGCTTTTAGTAAAGCTTTTAGAGGTTTGCTTCTCTGCACAGATCAAAAACATTCCCTATTCTTTAGCAATTATTATTGAAATGAGAAAACAAGCAAAAAGGACCTAGAAATTATTGTGCTCTTTCTAATGGTACCAATTAAAACAATGTGCATAGTTTTCCTTTAAAACGGTTCCCTGTGTTTTTTTGTACCAAAAGGAACCATTTTTTAAAAAAAAACTATTTTATACACATTAAATTAATTGCTATCACTAGAAAGAGCACATTAATTTCTAGGTCCCCTTTGCTTGCTTTCTCATTTCAATAATAATTACATTTACAATCGCAATTCTATTTTTGTACTCCATGTTAAAGAATAGGGAGTGTATTTTCTATATGCAGAGAAGCCAACTTTACTAAAAGCTATACACGTACCCTAATTTTTCGAATATAACGCGCACCATTTTGCAGTCAAAAACAGTTACAAGAAGCCCTGCGCGTTGTACTCGAGTGCGCGTTATACTCGGATTCATATTTTTAAAGCTGCATCGGCGATGAGAAAAAGCGTTTTTAAAAAATCGATAATATCTTCGGATCCAATGATCAGATTTGAATGAAAATTTCCATGATGATTATACATGCCATAAGTGTTCGAAGGATGCCAAGATTAACCCTTTATCCCCATTATTTATGGAGGCATAGCAGAAGATTAGTGTAAATACGATTGTGAATGGGTTTCGGAAAGCAAAGCTTTTGCCTCCAGAAAACGAAGCGATCGAAGAAGTACAGTCGCCAGCATAAGAACAGCCCCGATGCAAGAGCCTCCATTTCAAGGACCACCACCGCAAGTTGCAGCACAATCAGCTGAATGGATGGAACTATTTCATTCCGATAGTGAAGACGAAGACTTCACTGATTTTTAATTGTTATTAGGTATTTTATTTGATTTTTTAATTTGTAATATTTATAAAAATTTATTTTAGAAAAACCATTTCGTATCATATTTTTTTTTACCATTAGGCAAATCAAAAGGGCAATTATAATAACTACCGTAAATTTATTTTATTTTCTGGTATGTATGACATCATACATGTTATACCTGAGTGCGCGTTATAGTCGAATTTTTTTACCATTCATGTAGGTTTAAAGGGTGCGCGTTATAGTCGAATTTTTTTACAATTCATGTAGATTTATAGGGTGCGCGTTATAATTGATAGCGCGTTATATTCGAAAAATTAGGGTACATCGGGTGTGTTTCGATAGACTCACGGACCTAGCGAGAGTTAACTCGTGTTAACTGTGGCCAGTGAGTTAAAGAGAGAATCGCGACGATCATGCTATCGAAAGGCTATGGGGAGGTATCAGGCGCTGTTTCACTTTCGGTTTTCGCTCTTTCTTCCTGCACTGTATCCGAGATTTCCTGTTTATTTCTTGTTTAATTCCAACACTAACTGTAATTTACTGTTGACGTTGTTGAAAGTAGACATCGACATGTTATATTATCGCGTTATGGCTCCGCGAATACCACAAAACCCGATCTACCCATACAGGATACGGGCTGTCGCCATCTTTAAACAAGTTGGATCGGTTCTCACGAAGCTGTACGAGCTCGGAAGCTCGGACCGTTTCGTGGGGCTGGGGCCTCCCTTCTCGTGAGGTTCTCGGCTCTATCGAAATGGGCGAGATCACCTCACGAAAACCTATCGAAACGATTCAGAGAGAGGAAACCCTATGATCGCGAGGTCCGTGAGTCTATCGAAACACACCCTTAGATTCAGAATCATGGAATGGACAATAGCAACAGAAGATGGACATATATCAGACAGAAAAATGGTAAGGAAAAACACAATGCCCTAGTAAACATTAGGTTCATCAGGTAAGGCTTAATGGTAAATAACTCAAGTACCGAAACAGATTCTGATAGTGAAGACTGACATGCTAAGTGGAAGACCTATCCAATTCTATAGTTTTTGAAATTATGTATGGGTTGCAGAAGAAAGGACAATAAATACAAGTCGTAACAGAAAGGTTCATCACATTTCAAAAGTCTATATATTTTTTTTTAAAATGAAGATACAGAGATGAGCAACATGTAATAATCTTACCGTATATACTCGTGCATAAGCCGAACCCCCCCCCCTCAATTTTTGACCCCATAAAAACACATAAAAACGCATAAGCTGAAGCAAAAAAAAAAAAAAAAACAACGGCAAAACTTGAGGGGAAAAAATTTATTACAGAACACAACTATTACAAGCAGTTTTTGTGTAATTACAAGATTAAATTCATGATATGAGAAAGCCATCACACTAGTCACACATAACTTCTTCATCTTCATTCTCATGTTCATCATCCACATAGTCATCAGTCTCGTTTCATCGGCCTCACTTTCATTATTTTTATTTTTCGAAATGATACCGTAATTATTTACTATATGTAATAAAAGATATTCATTGTAACCATATTAGTTTTCTTTATAAAACATTCCTGGACGATTTTCACTTGGAATGAACACAGTGAGAGTTTACCAAGGTCGTCGCCATATTGTTTTCGGGATTTGGCTTCTGCTTTTTACAATGGAAAAGTGGATGGAAATTTGAGGAAAAAGACGTGAAATAATGCACTGATTAATGCACTGTATAATGTGTTGTATGGTATATTAAATTTTATACTTAGTGCTGGTATCGATGGCCCATGTATCGAAGTTCAAAAAGTTTCGATATCGAATTTTTCGATGTTACATTTTGAATTCATTATCAAAATGAACAACTGTATGAAAGAACACGTAAAAACGCGCTGATTTCGTTTTATGCGCCCCCCCCCCCCTTTCGTACTTTCCCTGGTTTTATTACTGGATTATCATCTCTTGATTATTATATGCAATTTTTCATAATAGACAGTTATGATATTTTGAACTTGGTAAACCTATAAAGTAGCGATGACCGAGGCCTTCGAGATTAACAGAGATGTTAATCTCGAAGGCCTCGCGATGGGCCATCCACTAGATAATAGATGGCAGGCGCATTTCTCTATCTTATCAATAGATGGCAGAGTTGAAATTCCAGGCCTAGAGTTCCTGTAAAAAGAACTCTATCCAAGCCTAAAGCTCTATCTAGGGACCAATTTATCTTTATCACGGTTATAGATTGAAAGACCGTGCTACTATCTAAAGACAATGTCCAGAGCTTTATCATAGAAGATAAGGCCAAACCATGGAGGGGGTGTTGGCTTTATCCAGGCCAAATCTTGGAGGTCGCACAGAATTCTCTCCGGAGCCAGAAGACCATTTTACTCTTCTAGCTCGTTGGGAGGGACCCCTCTGCCTCCGGAGAAGCCAAATTTACAAAATGAATACTGAAGCGCAGAGCATATCCATTTTTAAACAGAAAATATTTTTTATACATATTTAAAAAAAAAAAAAAAAAAATTAGTGTTTTTCTTTTAATTTTAATAATTGAAAATTCATAATTTTTTCTTTTATTTTTATTTATTTAAAATTACGTTGTTTAGAATGGAAGCCCAATTTTCAGAAATATAAAAATAAAAAAAAAACAAACAAGATAGATAAAATTTTCATAACACATACTGCTGTTTCAATTTAGTCTTAAAGTGAGAACAAGAATAAAAAACAATATCTACTATTACAGTTTCGCTTAGCGACATAGGAGGGAGGAAAAAAAAAAAAAAAAAGATTGTATAGCTTTATTATGCACAATTTATTATGCAAGCTCTTCACAAGAAGCCAACATCCCTCTCGCTCCCTTTCACGATCTATGATTCCCAAGTGAATTTTTTATAATCTCCTTAATATCTGCAGAAATCTTAAGTTGCCGAGGATGGGATGGGGGCGTTACAAAATTTTGTATACGCAGAGGGGGCGTTCATAGACATAAGTTTGAGAAACACACCTAACCTAACCTAACATAGGTTAGGTTAGGTGTGTTTCTCAAGATGACCGCACATTTGAAAAAAGAAGAAAAGTTGTAATTAATGGAAAAGCGGGTATTGGACATTCACTTCGTTATTTGACACAATCTGGTACAATATTACTTCGTTATTTGTCACAATCCAAATCATTAAATGAATCATGATAAAAATATAAATTTCGGGGAAAAACAAAAAGGAAAATTCACTAATTGCAAGAACCTGAAATAAATATTGCGGGAAATGAATGTGGATATGTTAAGTATAGTGCAAGAAATAATTGACTCTTTAACCACAACAAGAAGAAAAATAATATAAAGAAAAATACGACCTAATCCTAGAAGCGCTTTTCGAGGGCGAAGCTCTCATCATTCAGCAGGT
>JAHWFO010061459.1:7081-74648 GCA_023313115.1 Rhysida immarginata | reverse complement strand
TTTTTCTTTTTATTATTTACTTCTTGTTGTGGTTAAAGAGTCAATTAAATGAATCAATTAATTATGGGCCGAAATTTATTTTTTCTTTATTGATTTTTTTTTTATTATTTCTTTATACTTTCCTAATTGAAGTTACAAATTACTGATTACGCATTTATCATTACATTTTCATGATTATTTGTTATACACTATATTGCCAAGAATTCTGGTTGGAGGGTGTTGTCTCTACTGTAGTTTGTCAAATTTTCGGAAAATAGCACTGCATTGGGTTGAAAACCCTGCATGTTGTAAACAAGAAAGCCTAAGGAAAAATTTCCATTTTTTTTTTAAAGAAACCTTTATATCTCCATGAATATACGTGCTATTTTCATATAAATGAACACAGGTAAGTAAAAGAAGCCTCATAAGCATATGCTACCGTTACAACGCATTTCGAGCATTATTTTTTACAGAGTGATTCCAAACATCATTTTTTGTCAAATTTGTTGCGGTCCCCTATTTTGCCTTCAAGACAAAACCTTCGTTGAAATATATGAGGTGTAACATACTCTTTACAACCTGAAATTCAGTATAATTCGTCAAGTATTTTTCTAGATATTCGACAAAACATCTAAAATCGAAAGTGTCCTGTCATTTTTGGCAATAAAGTGTATTATATTACCCTATGCATGTATTTACATAAGTAACAAAAATTGATAATTATTTTTAATTATGCAATTATCCAAAGATTTACGAGTGTTTGCTCTGCGATGTAATAATAGATATTGTTTTTATTTGTTTTCACTTTAAAACTAAATTAAAACCGCAATATGTGTTATGAAAATTTTAAGTATCTTGTTGTTATTAAAATTAAAAGAATAAACACCATTGAAAGAATGGTGTTTTTTACTCCATGGTTTGGCCTGGAATTTCAACTCGGCCATCTATTGATAAGATAGATAAATACGCGTGTCATCTTGGGGTCGCTACTTTATAGGTTTACCTTCGAACTTTTATTTTGGGATAAAGTGCAGAATGCTAAACTTTCATCGAAAGTGTCGGCAGCCATATCGACAATATGGCTGCCACAGTTTTTTAACTGCAGTGTCTTTTAGAGTGAATAATTTTATCTTATCAGAAATTTATTTAAGCAGTGGGAGGGTTAGTAAAAATATTCTAAACGGATTAATAAATTATTATTTAGTTTTTTTTATAAACTCCACTTATAATATCACTGCACTTGTATGAACACTCCTGAGAGCTTTCATCAACCCTGACTCGTGCATAAGCCGAATGTGTTTTTAGGAGAAAAATCTCGGCTTATAGAGGAATATATACGGTAAGTTTTGTTTATAAGTGTTCGATGTGTCCTCCTCCTGCTGCACGGAACACATCTAGCCGATAATCAAATTCCTCTCATACCTGCTGAAGCATATCTGGAGTCAATTCACGAACAGCGGCTGTTATTCAAGTTTTTAGCACCTCCAGATTTGCCGGAAAGGGGACAAAACACGGTCTTTTATATATCTCCACAAGAAGTCACAAACAGTGAGGTCTGGGTATCGCGGTGACCACAGGAGGCTTTGTGTTGTGCGTTCGCCATCTTGACAGTAACTGACAGGAGTTCCCTATGTCTTCCAGATGCATATTAGATCAAAAACTTGACGTTCTCCTCTTTCAAATAGTGTGTGTTCATTGACCTACGACCAACAATTGCCGAGCTTTTTTATGATTGAAATGTGATGAACCTTTATGTTACATCCTGTATATATGCACCTAATCTACTTAAAATATATTGAATGATAGCTTTGTTTCACTTGCAGTGATCTATATCAGCGGTGCCCAATCTTTTTTTATCCGAGGGCCAAACTCATACTGAAATAAATTTCGCGGGCCAGAACACAAGCAAAACAAATATTTAAAATTTTTATAGTTACCGAATTGTTACATTTTATTAATGAGAAGTCTGCATCTGATTCTTAAAATATAAAGGCAGGCCACATGAGTGAGCTTCACGGGCCGGATTTGGCCCGCGGGCCGTAGGTTGGGCACCGCTGATCTATATAATACTTAAATAAATAAAATAAAAATAAACACGGTGATTCTAAAGTCCATACCCGTTTTCAAACTCTGTATCTATTTTTAAAATAAACATAAAGAGGTGCGGTAAATTCAAAATATTCTCCTTATCATGTAGTTTCAAAAATGGTGATTTGCAGCTGTTTAATATAACTTTCTGGTACTGCGAAGGAAATTCTGCTGTATACATTCGATGTTTTCATCAGAGATACAAGACCTACCTGTGGGTATCCTGGTCCTTTGGAATGTTTGATACGATTTTCTAATGCCCTTAGCAGAAGGGGCTTTCGTTCCGAATCTCAGACGAAATTCGCACTTATCGCTGACTCGCACTTGCTGAAGCAGAGAATGCAAAATGCATTAAATTTCTGGGTTACCATATTAAAAACAATTGAGACCAGGGAAACCTCTATTGCCAACCTTATCAAACTTGATGATCCCTTCTTTCCAATGGTAGGCAGGTCATTCAGCTGCCATCAACGGTTGCATATTATAGCAATTTAAAATGGTTTTGGACTTTTGAATCATCCTTTATATTTCTTTAAAAATTTTTGTTTACCAGGATGTAGAGATGGAAGCGGTTTTTCTGTAGGTATTGGAGGCAATAGACAACATGTAACTTCAGAATCACCACTAACATGAAGGCAACAAATCTGGTTTTCTAATCCGTATGTTGTGCACTGTTCCCCAACAGTACATCCCATTTCCATGCAATTGTAATTGGGTGGGATTTTTCGAGGGCCACAATCTATGAAACAATTTCTCAATATAAACATTAAGAAATATTTTAAAATTATTTTAAGGAAACGAAATTGCAAATTAATTACTTATATTTTGTCGATTGGAAGGTGGAGTCACTATCTCTAAATCTGGAAGCACTTTCTGAACACAACAGTTGATAAAATTGTTCTCTAGTTGATGTGGACAGCAGTTTTGATCATGTAGTTCAGGATGAATCGGATTTGATTGCTGGCATCGTTCACCTGTCTCACAACCAATATCAGTGCACTGGTATGGATAGGAAACATAGTAAGGTGCACACCCATCAGGATCCACTATATAAAGACAAATAACCAAAATTTTCTTTTAAAACTGAAGAGAATCAAGAGAAAACAAAATTGAGAAATAAAATTTGTGTAATATTATACTTGCGTGGTAAAGGACTTTTATCTTCTTTTAAACAGCAATTTACTGAAAAATTGTTTGACATCTGAGTACAACAAAATTTATCCTCTAACCCTTCAGTATGGCATCGTTCACCAATTTGGCAACCTATTTCCATGCAGTGATGATTTTTTGGAATTTGAAGAGGAGGACATTTTGGATCTCCTGAAAATTAAGGTGATAAATTCATATTGTTGTATTTTTGAAGCATAACGAATCAATTTTTGAGTCTTACAAAAGCAAATATAACTTACGAGGTTTGATGATTGGTTCCCCAGGTGCTAAAAATAAAGTTAAAAAAGACATACTGAACAGTTTTAAAAGGAGAGAAGTATCATTAAATATGAGGAATCAAAAAGTCCATCCTTTTAATCAGAAAAATCAGAGCCACTGAGCTGCATAACGCCAGATATGTCACTTATATTACATTAATTAAATGAGATTAAAAATCTGATCTTCATGAGATCTAAGATTGTTCATTACTCTGTATTTATATACAAGATGGGTCTATTAAATCCCAAGACTGTGCATGCAGCGAGCAAATGCAAACATGTAGGAACGCATCACTAACCAGCTGTTGTTCCGAATTCATGATGGAGCAAAAACTCAATGTAAAAGTTTTCTCATTGAGTCTTTACTCTCCAACCATACATCAGATTGCAGAGGTGGACCATCCTCTCTACTCTCATGATTTGTCCCTTCCTGACTTTTTTTCTGTTCCCCAAACTCAAGTCCGCCCTGAAAGGACATGGATTTTAAATGTAACGGCTGAACTTCGGCGCTTAATTTCACAGACTATAACATGTTTTAAGAACTTGTATAACCGTACACAGAAGTGTATAAGTTTGACTCTTATTGCTCGTTTCGTTATATTAGCTCCAGTCCTGCAAAATAATAGACACACCTTGTATATCCATATACAGAGGTTGGACAAAATAATATGAACACCTTTGATTTTAGACGTTTTGTCGAACATCTAGAAAAATACTTGACGAATTATCCTGAAACTTCAGAGGTGTAAAGAGCATGTTACACCTCACATATTTCAGTGAAAGTTTTGTCCCGAAGGCAAATACGGGACCAGCAACAAATTGAACAAAAAATAATGTTTGGGATCATCCTGTAAAAGATAATGCTTCAAATGAGTTTTAGCTGTAAATTATGATTATGAGGCTTCTTTTACTTGTCTGTGTTCATTTGTATGAGAATAGCACGTATATTCATGGAGATATAGAGGTTTCCTTAAAAAAAAACGAAGTATTTTGTTTAAACAAGCAGGATTTTCAACCCAATGCAATAAAACTAAATATAAAAATATTCAATATTTGATGAAATATGAGCGTTTTTGCTAAATAATGTTTAACTGCGTATGCGCAAGCCTTACCAAAATATCTTTTGCATAATTTATTAGTCAAATGTACTAACAAAAAAAATTCGGAGAAAACCCCGTATCGTTTCGTTTATTTTTGAGAGAAACTAAAATTCAACTCATTCTATCGGCGATATCTTTCTAAATTTTCTCGATATTTACTTGGGCTTTTTATAAGAGTAGCTCTATACACTTGGCTAATAAATTATGCAAAGGCATTCTGGTAACGCTTGCGCATGCGCAGTTAAATATTTAGTAAGGTGCTCATATTTTATCAAATATTTATTATTTTTTTATTCTGATTGCAGAGTGTTGTCTCTACTGTAGTTTGTTAAGTTTCCCGAAAATTGGGTTGAAAACCTGCATGCTATAAATAAAAAACTAACGAAAAAAATTCCATTTTTTTAAAAGAAATCTCTATATCTCCAAGAATATGCGTGCTATTGCCATACAAATGAACATGGATAAGTAAAAGAAGCCTCATATTCATATGGATAATCATATGTTACAGTTAAACGCATTTCAAGCATTAATTTTTATAAGGTGATCCCAAACATTATTTTTTTGTTCAAATTGTTGCTGGTCCCCTATTTGCCTTCGGGACATAACCTTCGCTGAATACATGTGACGTAACATGTTCTTTACATCCCTGAAGTTTCAGGATACTTCGTCAAGTATTTTTCTAGATATTCGATAAAACGTCTAAAATCAAGTTGTTCATGTTATTTTGTCCAACCTCTGTATACATTTGACAAAAGTGAAATACTCTAAATTTCATTGCAAGAATCAAATTTTGTTTTTATTAATATCTAATAGAGCCATTGGTAAAATAAAATAATTTTGGTTGAATAAAATAGAAAATTAAATAGCAGTCTAACTTTTCACAATAAACGCACATTATTATTTTATCTTTTTTAAATTGATTTCTAATATTATGCAGTTTCCTGAATGGCTGCAAATTCAAGCTACACAGGCTTGAATAAATGCTAGATTTAAATTGGTAAGAAATTAAAAAAAAAAACAGCCAATAGAGATGATGCTCCAACATAAGATTAACATGGTTAGGATGAAAAATAAAAGGAATAATTCCACCATCTGAATTTGAATTACGGACTCAGACTACCAACTGGGTAACTTTGGACCAGATGCTTGTGTCCCTTATTCGAATTCCAGGCCACGGAATTTTTTTCCTTCATTTTTCATCTTTCCAAATTAGAATTGTTACAGAATATTTCCATACGAGGCTATGAACTTAATGAGCTCTATTTTATGATAATTTATACGTATGTTTGAATTGATATATATTAGAGCTGGAAATTTAATTGTGATCACAACAGATCTGGAAGGGAATAGTGATATATGCGATCCGAACTGTATTGGCACATGCAAAGCCATACCTTCCCCTCTCTACAGTGTTACGTCCACTGCTTTTCCATGTGCTGCAACATCGTACCCAGGATTTTATTTCGGGGGGGGGGGGGCCGTCAATATTCTCAGCCGTAATACAACCTTCAAGAATCCCTGCAGAGGAAATAGCGTCACTTTCTCACCACTACACCTAAAATCCTCCATGGCAATGCCTGTTGTCATGTGGTTGATATTGTCTATGTCCGCTCGCAAAATGTGGGGATTGGGGAGTGTTGTACAGCCCTCCATATTCTCCAGATTTTAGCTCCTGAGACTGTAAGTTATTCCCAAAACTTAAGAAACCCCTGCACGGCTTTATTTTCCACATGGTTCCCAAGATATACATGTAGTCCATCACACTATCTGTGACATCAACAGATCTATGGTTGCCGTCGGAAATATGAACCTACCAGGATTATGATAATAGTCATGGACAATGCTGGGGATTATATGAGGGTTTATAACAGGGAATCTGTGGCATGCCTTTCTTGTGCTAATCTGTATTACTGTAATCATTATTAAATTTTCAACCCTCGTATATATTTTAATGGATAAATATAAATATCATTTTTACATGTAGTATTGTTTTTAATGCAACATGTAGTCCATATAGCCCCCTTTTTAACTTCACAACATTTTTTGTGGATCATTCCACGAGTCCTGCATCTATCCCCTCTAATACATCCTTCTTCTAAACATTCATCAGTAGATTGAAGCTGATTAGGACATTCATCTAAAACAAAAGAATTCATCAATACCGTTTCAATATTAATCAGTAATAATTATAACTTAAAAGAAAACACACTAATCATACCTGAAAAACATTCAAATGAACCATAGCAGCATCGTAGTTGGATATTTTCAAATATATATGGGCAACAAATGTGATCTTTCAAATCTTTCATCTTACATGAATGTCCTAAAGTACATCCTATTTCCAAACAGCTATCAAAGGGTTTCAGAGTGACAAGAGGAGGACATTTCTTCGTACTGCCCCCCGGATATATGGATGGTGCGTATGTTGAGTATTTTGGTGTTTGATATGGGAACTGATCCCTCCTAGTTATTCGCCCATAATTATCTGTCACCTTCCTCGTGTGGTCTTTAAGTTCTTCTATTGATACAAATTCCAAAGAGTCTTCATTTGAATGAATGACTGCAAGGTAGAAATTATAAAATTACAATAAAATAATGTCAGTGAAGCTAAAAATTAAATAAAGATTATGAAGCTAAACTAAATCAATCATAGTGTCTTTTCCTTAAAGAAACTGTCTTCATAAAACCGTTGGGACTGTTTGTGCAATTCATTTTTCTTTGGTTTTTATGATCAACTTTTATTATCTGAACCGCCTTATAATAATGATAAATTTTCAACATCTGCATATCATTTTCAAAGAATTGAAATTTGGCTTTAATGCAATTCCAAACAAGTATCCCTCACAGGGTTCCATCCAAATGACTCCAATTTCTTTTTCGCCTGTTAATTAGGCCAATCTCCCTTTCCCTGATTGAGATTGGATGACTAGTTTATTTGTATTTTTTCTTAAAGATAGAAATAGGGGAGGGGGATACGCAGGAAGATTGCAGTCCCATCTTTTCAGTTTCTACTTTATTTCTGCATCCTCGCAGACTTTAGTATATACCAAAAAGCAATTGCCAGTTTCTAAAACACTACTGAATGAGACTCTAGAATATTTTAACTGGATGAAAAGCATTTGAAATATTTTGAGAGGCAGGTCAAAGTGAAGCATCTAACTCTCTCCTTACTTAAAGAGAGTATATGCTGACTCTCTAATATAGCTTAAGCTAACTTCACCTATTTTTTTGCTTCTCCCCTCCCTCATCCAACTCAAACTTCTGAAACATAGGCACTTGGGTCAAAGCCTCTCCAAGGGGTCACTGGATCTAACATACTATACTCTCCATTTCAGAAACAGAGTTTATACAATTTTATTTGCTTATTTTCGGTAAATACTGCTCTTTATTTAAATTGGTTGTTTCCAACTAGATCAAATTTGGGATTATGCTACTAGCTTGTAATTGGTATAAAGTAATAAGTGAAAGGAAACAATAACACTTCCCATTCCGTCAAACATATAATTTTCTGTAAAAGTCTAATGTTAAAGCTTTTTTGATTCCTGTATATTGGATACCCCGCGAGGTAAACAGGGGTGCGGGATTTCCGAATTTTTTTGTAAATTTTAATTGGAATTTTGCATGCTATACAGGATTGTGGGTTATACAAGGGTGCAGAGTATATTCGCGAAAATACGGCAAATGTAGAAAGTAGAAAAGAAAAATAGATTATTTACATCAAAGAGGTATGATGTTTGGGCCTCTCTTGGGCCTCTTTCCATCTTATGTCTAATATTTGAAATCTGGTATATTTTTTTAATATCTTAATATGTATTTTAAGTTTATATTTCTTTTGAAAAGGCGACAACAGATTATTCTAGGTCTTTCTCAGAACTTTCGCATAAGATTGTATCATTCAGCTTAACATCTGAAATAATACATTATTTTCTTTTGGGCAGTAAAGTTAACACTACAGGCTGAGCTCTATTAATAAAACTATAAAAATACCCTTAAAATTGAGGAGATTATTTATGTGAGTAGCGATATGCTTAAGAAGGCTTAATTGATATTTCAAGATCACACTTAAGCACTGAATAATGGATTAGCAATTTTTATACGGGATATCTGAAAATATACTTAGACACTTTGAATATATATATTAACCAAATATTAATTAAGATACATCCAAAATTTACAACTCCAGATAAACAGACCGACTATGACTATTTTGAGCTCATGTACATGTTCAAACAGATTTCTAGCCCAGACACTGAAGATAATGCAGTTCAAGAGAATTGCAAACATCATAAATTAGTCCATTCGGGTTTCAGGAGCATTCTCTTTCAAGTGATGTCCGTAACTCATTGACTATAGTGTAGCGCTATACAAGAAGTCTCCATAAGGAAAAAATCCATTGGCGAGAGGTTAGGCAATGAAAGTATTCAATGCTACCTCTTTATTTAAATATCTATTCAGCAGATTTACATGAAGGTAGTCCTAAGATCACGATGGTAATGGAAAGTTGTTCATCTTGCTGAAAATAGAAGTTCTCCTTCATAATGCCTATTTGCTAATGTTTGGCATGACATATTCCTGCACACATTTATTGTTAAAAGCATTCCATACATTTTATTGAAATACCAAAAATTTGCTTTTCAAAAATTCCCGCTATAAAAACAGCATATGGTTAAATTGACTAAAAAATTTTTAAGCACAACCTCATTAAGAAAGTTAATTTATAAAACTTAAATGATCTGTCCAATAAATGGGTGATAAAAATTACCAATATGTAAAGCTTTTTCGTTCTTTTCGGCTACACTTTCTTCGCTTTCGTTTTTTGTGATAGCGTCCTTTATTAGCATGTTCAGAAGAAGAAGGCCCAAATACATAGATGTTAATGGGAAACTAAACATTGCTAATGGGGGTGTAAAAAAATCATAATTTTTGAAATTAGACAACTGTGAAATAAAAAAAAAAAACTGTTTTAAAGTTCCAATATTTACCTTTCCTATAATTAAAACATATTACATATATCTATACAAAATATGTTTTCAATGGAGAAATTTCAGAACCCAACGTGTAATCGATACCCTGTATCGAAGTTCTAACGAAAAATTTAGAAATGGTTAAATATTTTATTTTTTTATGTACATGACTTCATCATATTGCAAGAACATATAAATAAGCATTAATTATAAGAATCACTGTGGAAAAAGTTACGTGCTTCAGTTTCATTTTAAACTACTTATATTAGAATTCCAAGAAAAATAAATACTAAATCCGTAATATTAATTCAATTTGCTACTACCACTGATAATCTATAGTTACCAATATTACAGGTTTCAAATCTTTGTCTTTGCACAACTATGCTGAATACCCAAAATGTTTAATATTTATTTTTTTTCAAGAAACCTTTTTCAAAGTCAAAGCCACAATGAAAGCGGATCTCCGATTTATTAAAAGCTATTTTATGTATATAAATTTACTGAAAAATATAGAATTTAATTAATATTTAAAATGCAATCACCGCTTTCACTTCTAGAAATTTCTCTCCCCATTCCGTCGGTGGAGTTGCATTGTTTTCATGCGATTCCGAGAAAACGACTTGGCGTTGGTTACACTTTAATTGAATTGGACTTTAATATTTTTTCCATTTTTATAGTTCAAGCATCGTAAATGTGGATTTAAATTACAATAATAAATAAAAGAGTACTTAAATCTCATTTTTAACAGCAACAAGCACCCTTCAAAACCAATTTTATTTTAATCAATTTAAGGAATAAACATAAATATTAAGTATGTCTCAATGTATATCAAAGCATACTGAAAACTTTAAAATCTGTTTGACAAACTTCATTCTAGAATTTAATGTACGGGTTCTAATATTAATATAAGCATTTAAATAATATTGATGATCATTATTCATTGCATGGTTTGTCAGGGAGGGGTTTAATTATTAAAAAAAAATACAAAAAAAAACAGCTGGCAATAAATATCATTCTCCGTCGAAATTATCGCAGTATCATTATTTCAATTTTTATTAATTTCTAATTTATGACCTTTCGTGTTAAAAATTGGTCCAGAATATTTGTTTGCTTATGGTAACTATACATATTTTAAAAAACTTAAAGTTATAAATGCCAGTTTAGTAAATATTTATTAATGAAGCACAACTGACGATAATGTGAGTTATAACCAGCAGTATAGGTTTACTCTGACTTCTATAAATGGCAAACACCATAAACAACCGTAGAGGAGATCGGGTTGAACAAAGTCGAGGTTAAATTTTTCGTTAGAACTTCGATACTGAGAATCCATTACACATTGGGTTCTGAAATCGTTGTACACATGTCAAGAGAGAAAATCAAGGTAAGTATTCTTTCTTTAACAACCTATGATCGCAAAAATTAAGAATTCTCTTTAAAAAAATGCTTAAATTCCCTTGTTAAGAACAAGATACATTTTATGTTAATATATGTCTTAATAAATGTAAAATCGACCAGAATTTATTTTACTAACTAACAGGTTACAAGATGAAGACCGCAACATCGCAATGGTTTATTTTATTGTCAAGCGTCATATATTTGAACACATGTTTCTCTAAAGAATCGAAATCAGATAGCAAATTTAGACATATAATAATAGACTACGAAATCATTCCAGGTTAGATACAATATTAATATTAGTAAAAAAATTTTAAATTCGTTTAATTAAACGTAAAGTAATGAGGCTCTTAAGTGCAAAACGAGGAGAAGAAAATAGTGGAGGGGAAAAATCCTTCAATTGTATATTGCAATTAAGATTTCTTTTCATATACGAGGCTCGTCCAGAAAGTAAGTTCCGTTCGGTAATAAAAACAAAACTACTACATATATATTCAAAATTTTTTCTTTACCAGATTCTATGTACCTTTAACTATTTTTCCACATAGTTTCCAAGTTTATTTAAGCACTTGTCATAGCGCTCAATGTACTTCCCCATGATCACTTCGTAGAAGCTGCCGCCGGTGAAGAAAGTCACGCATTTTTCACTGTTCTTCGTCGCTGAAATGCATGCTGCCGATGAACTCCTTTAGCTCCCGAAACAGGTGGTAGTCACTGGACGCGAGGTCCGGACTGTAAGGCGGGTGGTCAAGTTGTTCCCAACTAATCAGATCTTTTGTATATATATGTAGTAGTTTTGTTTTTATTACCGAACGGAACTTACTTTCTGGACGAGCCTCGTATATGCCATGTTCTCTGCATTTAGCTAAGTTCTTATCGCATATCATTTTAATAGCTATTTGTTAAATCTACAGCAATAATAGGCTAATACCAGCCTATAAATTACCACTAATTAGGATATCTTTAAACATTTAATTCAAGATGACAGCACTGTCAGTCTGGCATTATTAAGTAAAGGCTACAATGGAGTAATGAAGCTATCATGAAGCTTGATTTAAAGCTATCATACTCTTGATTTAATAGATTCAACTGATAAAGATACGCGGATATGAATCTTAACTGCTGGTCAATTGCTGCCAGTAATCTAAGTCTATAAGTAAATTTGTTTTCATTATTAAAACAATGAAAGTAATATGCTAGTTCTGATTTTTTAAAAAATAATTATTCCAATATTTGTATTCAGTTATTTTAACAAGAAAAAATTACCTTATTTACGACTTAATGATAAAACATTACTTAATGTAAACTGTAAATGAACACAAAGTCTTTGCATTTCAAAAGCGCCCCCTTAAAGCATGCTTCACTGCTAAACAAAGATATTTTGTAACTTTAGATATCTTAAAACCTTTTTCTTAGTTTTATCCTTCCAGAAATTGACTAAACCGATTAGTATGATATTGAATAGAATAATAACATATTTTCACGCAGCTGACTTGACTACAAAGAAGGAGGATGTCGAGAAAGATTTCAACTCATTTTTTGCAACTCAATCTTCTGAAGAGCATTGTGAAAGAGGTGCGGATGGAGTAATATCTTCGGACTGCGTTAAAAAAACAGAAAAGCTGCACCAAATAGCTGGTATAGTATCTAATAATAATGTATAACATTAAAAAAGATACCGTAAATAAGGAAATAATGCCCAAAATTTCATTAACAGAATGCCCGGATTTGGAGATACCAGTACGACACAACTGCATGGAAATGGGATGTAACATTGGAGCCCAATGCATAACTCCCAGGCTAAAAGATAGAAAATGTTGTCCTCACACCATAGATGGTGTCGTTGTCTCCTGCTGTTTAGCAAAGCCTATCGCCGTTTCTCCCTTTGATTCTAAGAAGTCTTTAAGTAATATAATAATATAATTTTCTAATTTCATCAGATTATTTCATAGATACACTCCTCATTCTCATACCGATTTAGAATTCCATTCCAAAAAGTTCCTATATGAAAATTTAAGAGTAATGCAGGTTGTCCTCATAAAACATCCCTGATTTCAAATGTTAATTGTAAGGCAATTCATAGTCCTAGAGCTTTGGAATTGCGGTTTGGAATTCGAAAAGTTTTGTATTCGATTCTAAGTGAGCTCCGTAAATGTTCAGTCGATATTCAATCTCAATCATTGTGTTATGTAGCATGTCCGGTGTGATTGATTGATGGCTTCCACGTTACAGGTGAAGCGTAGACCATATCTTTGAGACATTCCACACGAAGAAATCCAAAGGCATTATGTTTGGAGATCGCGGTGATTTCGTTTCAGAGTACCACACCAGCACTAAGCTCTCTCTTATGCTGTTGTCATCTTCGCTAATTCTTTAATACATATACCAAAAAATATTCTGTTTTCAAAACTTTTTGAGTTGATCTTCATGACACGGCAAACCACAAATCTCTAAGACTAATAGTTTCCTTACAATTTGAAATCAGGGAGATTTTATGTGAATACCCTGTATCATAGAAGAATAAATAAATAAGGCAAGGGTCAAATAATGATACGGTAGTATGATTTTATTACGCCTAACGCGTTTCGGCATTACGCTATCCTCGGAGGCTTTTATACAGTAACTATATGAAGCTATATGAACTATACAGCTATGACTTTACTGTATAAATGTCTGGCCTGGTCAGCTTAACAACTTGTAGATGCTTAGCCTCCGAGGATGGCGTAATGCCGAAACGCGTTATGCGTAATAAAATCATACTACCGTATCATTATTTGACCCTTGCCTTATTTATTTAGACATTATGATACTCGACGAAGCTCAACCCATGGATATAGAAGAATAAACTTCAAACTTTCGATATCCCCAGAAGCTGAAAATAAGTGATAATTTTAGAAAATAATATTCTTCCTGAAGATTGAATCTATAAAAACTATTTGCAATGAACATGAAAGGAAAGTTCCTTAAAAATGTGTGCCTATTTAGCGAACACTATATATACAGAAAACTTCAAGGGGAAAAAACAGTTGCTTTTTAGAGCCAATATTTAAAGGAAAGTGACGTATAGATTTGAACTGCAATGTATAGTCTTACTGATCAAAAACCACCAAAAACTCGATTTGACCCCGACTTCACTCCTTTGGTGAAAACTTGTTTGTTTTTTAATACAAAAAATCCGAAAGCATTCAGTAAAGCCTGGTTCCCACATGCGTAAAAACAATTGCAGAAACCGCAAGGCAGAAAATTTTCTGACATCAATTCCTGCTTTCGTCTTTCTGCCCGACAGAGAACTCCTGTTTTTTTCCGAGTTGGATTGAGTCATAGCCTAGAAAGATAAGAGAATTTTTTGTCGGACAGAAAGACGAAAGCAGAAAGTGACGTCAGAATATTTTCTGCCTTGTGGTTTCTGCCTTTGTTTTTACGCATGTGGGAACCAGGCTTAAGATGATTTTCAATCTTAGCAGCAAGCTATATATAAAATGAGCTTTAAAAATTCCAATAATTTCCTATATGTACCCGTGGAATTAATATGAAATTTAAGTAAAGATTTTACATTTATTCTTAATAATATTATATTATTACTGCAATATGGACAGAACCAACCTGCCCACCTGTTTCATTTCCCAAGAAGCACCATTGTTTTCATATCGGCTGTTCGGAAGGAGAAGCATGTCTTAATAATGGAGTCGAATATCATAAATGCTGTCGCCACAAATTCAAAAATCAGACCGTCAATTGTTGCCATGCAATACCAGAAGGTACATTTCATGTCTATCAAGCATATAATTTTTATATTAAGGATATTAACGCTTGTATTTAATTACCCGCAGTTATCCAGTCAATTGCGCACTGTCCCGAATACACAGAAGATGAAACGTATGACTGCTTAGAGATTGGATGCAAGGAGGGTGATCCATGTCGAATCGCAGGTAACCCTCAACAGCGCTGTTGCCGATATGCTATACGGAACAGAGTGTTAAACTGCTGCTTGAAGAGTCGTGGGCCAAAAAAGAAACCTTCTCGAGAAATTCCTGGTAATATAACGTGGAGTTATTCGTAATAATTTTATCATTTGAAAGATATATATTCGACATTATTATTGTTACAAATTAAATGGGTTGTTCGTAAATTATATGCTTAGACATAGCTCAAAGCTTCAAATGCCTTCCTGGGCATGCCTATAATCCAGTAGATAGCAATTCTCTGTAGTTTTTTACTTTTGAAGTCATTATGTAATTTACGAAAAGTCTTTATAGAAGTTTACTTCTTCCTAAATAAGCATATAATTTATTTTAAACAGGTTGTCCAAAATATGAAACAATTCCACGTGGCTATCAGTGTTTGAACAACGGCTGCAAGGAAGGAAATTTTTGCGTTACCCCAGAAACAAAAGGAATCATGTGCTGCCCTTACAAAAAAGATGGTTCAAATGTCACTTGCTGTTTGAAAAAGAAAAAGAAACGTTCGAAAAAAAAGCAGAAACATATAGCGAAAAATCTAAAAAGTAAAACTTATTTTATATTTAATCGCATTCATGTAAGCATTTTCGAGAGAGGTATGTAATGGAACTTGCATATATTATATTTTGGATAAGAATGCCCAGTTCTAGTGGCGGATAAAGTGCCGGACCATTGCTTGGAAATTGGATGTGAAGAAGGAGTTATATGCACTGCTGCTAGAGCCGAAGAACAACCGTGCTGTCCCTACCTCTTCAAAAATCATAGAATTAGCTGCTGTTTACCAAGAATTAATAAGGTACCTACACCGATGGCTGGATATCCTCTTGAACGTTCTGGTAGGTTTGCTTAATGTTTGATAAAATTACTTATTCAGCTAAATCTGAAATTTTTATATTGGTCAATTTATTATGTAGAATTTTCGGGAAAATGTCCTGTGACTGATATACCGGAAGGCTATAGCTGTTTAGAAATAGGTTGTAATGTTGGAGATAACTGTCAAACTTCCGAACTAAAAAATCATACTTGTTGCAAGCATCAACTCAATGGCATCAATGTATCATGTTGTCTTTCGTTGCCAAGACCAAAAGGTTTGAGAGATTTTACTTATTCTTACCTATTATTACGTCATCATTATTATTTCTAATCTTCATATTATAAACTGTTATAGGTTGCAAATATATTCATGTTCCTCGGAATCAGTACAACTGCATGGAAATGGGTTGTGAAGAAGGAAGACCTTGCACTGCACCCGAGGTTGTGGGCCAGACATGTTGCCCATACTTTATTGGAGGATATGAAATCGGCTGCTGCTTAAGAAGAAGCGACATTATGTGAACTGTTTTAAATATGCATAACATTCCAATCTAATCATACTGCGATAGCTCCTAAACAGGTGTCCTGTTAGGTTATTATTATCAGGTTCACTTTTATTAAGACTCCTCTGAACACTTTTAAGAAGCTTAATTCTTATGATCTTAATTCTGAAGAGCAAAAGTAAATAAATAAATAAAACGTAAACATGAACAATCAAAGAAAATCAGAAACTGTGATTTTGCTTACATTGAATTATTATTGTGAAAAAGATAATTTTAATGAAGAAACTACTGTATATAGAGCATTTTTAATGTCTACAATGAAATGTGCTATTGTTAGTTAAAAATTTTTTTTACAGAGGTCAAATTAAATCAAATATCGATTTACTAAGAATATTAATATATGTCTAAAGTACTTTTGATAAAAACAAGGGGGGGGGGGTCATTTTATGTAAATTTTCTTGCAAAATAAGAAAATAAATGAATCTGTATAATTATTACAAGGTATGAAAAGACTTTATTTCATTTATGTTAATACTGAAATTTTACTTGTAACTCTGCAGATCGAATTTGGCAGCCTAACTTGAAATACAGGGTGTCCTAAAGTCATCAGACAATTTCCAATTCACTTAACTTATAAAATTTTACTTTATAATGATAATACATAAAGTAAAATAAAAATATGTAAATATAATTCACCAATATTGTCCTAGTCAAATATCCCTTCTTTTCTGTTTAAGTAAATTGACAATTTCCACTATTTATTGAAATTAGAAAATCGGATACGTTTGAAATGTTTAAATAATATCAAGCAAATAATAAACGGGTTTTTCCAGTCGTTAATGTATTTCTATTATTTAGGTTCGTCCCATTCGTTACAAGAAAGTCATCTAAACAACAGTCATTTTAATCCATCTGTCATCTGATTTTTGTAAATATTTTCTTACTCTCTCAGAGCAAAAAGCATAACATCAATAAAAACTTTAATTATAATCTATAAATATATAAAGGAATTATTTGTTACCATCTCATTCAAGTCTTCTATACATATTATAAAAGGCAAATGCTAATCTGTTAGTGCGCTTACAACTCGTGAACCACTGATTCGATTTTTATGCTTTTTTTTAGATATGCTCTCTGGCGAGGTTTTGGTATATATTTTGTTACGCTAGGTAACATAAGGAATAAACAGTGATGATTTCAGTGCATTTAAAAACTTTTCCAATAATGCGAGTATATTTTTGTTGGTTGTCGTTGTTGGTATTTATATTATTGTCGAAGGTGTTCTTGTTGCCAGATTAAATGTGTTTTGTTGCTCTAATTGGATTTGATTATTTAATTATTTTATTTAATAATTGCAGTAAACTCTTTTTATAAGTTATTCCTATAGCCGATTTTGTTTTTCAAAATACCGCGGCGAAGACGGTCTTCTTTGTGTAGAAATACGGCTTGGGCTAAAAGGCAACTTTTGGCTATAAACAATGAAAGTAGTGTAGAAAGACAAATTCGTCTTAATCAGGCAGCCTATAAGAGAAATCTCAGTGAAATGAGACTCAGTTTTTAGATAGAAGTAGACAATTAGTACGTCGAGGAAATGAAACTAATGCTATCTTCAGTGATAATTGGTGTGGCTAGGTGCTCCCATTCAATTGCCACTAAATCCACCAGATCTCATATAAGATTTTTGCATCGACGATCATGTAGAGATGTAATGAAATTTAAGGGTAAAATTATCATGTCTGCTGCAGACTCAATATTTTTTGCTAATAACCTCTGATGAACAGTTCAAAAGTTATGTCCACATTTGAAAGAAACCCCGTGTAGCCTACCATTAAAATGAGTGTCACCTTAATTGGTTTTATTTTTGCTGGAATTTTGCAGCGGATTTTCCTAGAATTTTCTAATGAACTTTAAAATCATACTCTTATTTTATTCCACAATCTCATTTTATTCCCTGGAAATTCCGCGGGTTTCACAGGTTGTAATAACGTTCTGAAAACTGTCTTTGTAGACACCTGGCAATTAAAATTTGAGAATGAACAAAAATATTTAACGTACTGAGAGACCATACTTAAATAAGATTCCAGACCTTTCATTAAGTCGTAATATTCGTAATCTTGAAGCGATGTTATTTCCTAATAATTTACTGACAATAATTTTATCGTCAATTGCATTTTAATTTTGATAAAATTTTTTAACAAAATTTCTTTATATTTAATCTGCTTCTCCGTCGTGATATAGAAATTTTAATAATCGTACTGATGGTTCTAACTCATTAGCATTTTACGGCTTTTATGGCTTACACGTAAATCTCGTTCGAATTTTTGTTAGAGATAATTTTTTTTAATAACTTGAAAGCTAATATTGGTATTTTCAATTCTTCTTTTGATGATTAAAAATATTTAATCTTAAAATGTTTAATCTTACTGTTGGCCGTTGTTTTTATTTTTGTTTTCATTAGCCCCTTTTTGAATCAATTAGTACTGTTAAGGAATAATCTATGATAACATTTTAATAATATAAAATAAAAATTAAAAAATTCAGGAAAATCATTTGCTGTAAAAAAATGTGAAAAATGAGGAAGTAATAGTGTCCGAATAAAGCTTAATATTCTTTTTTGTGTAAAAAAAAATTATTGTGTTATTCATTAAAAATTAACAAAAATCCAGTAATTATTAATATTTCAGAAAATATATCACATTTATAAGCAACTAAACTGCGGAAAATAAAACTGCAATATTCTAAACAGAAATATTCTTCAGAGGACTGAAATTTTATTTTCCGCGGTGTTTAAGCAAGAGTACCATATCTAATTTCAACTTTCAAGCTATAAAAATATCTTATCCAGTCCATAAACGATTAGAGAGACGGTTAACCGAAATCTATTAGCAGCAGAAACATAAACGGTATGCTTGTGTGTGTGTAGTGTGGTATACGACACTTGCAACGTTCCCTGAACTGAAACCGGATCCTCTTACCATAACGCAAATGATTATTCTAATGAAACTCGGTGTTTCAATGGAACCCTTGTTGTCCTGTCGAGGGCTCCTAATAGCAACAAAAGAAAATAAGGAAGTCGTCATGAGGTGGAGGTTATTATGCGAACAATAGGAATTCTCACAATTCGATTCTTTTGTTTCAGGAACCAGTTAACATTTCAAACAAAATGTAAATATTTAGACCAAACTCTAAAAGGGTAAGTCATATTTGGTTATTTCAATGAGTCTCATATGTTAATGAATCTTACAATACAAAGGTCAAGACAAAGTTAATAAATAAAAAGGCCGTAACTTATATTTTCATAAAAATGACTAAATTTATAAATATCGAATGAGGCTTATCTCGTTAAAAAATCATCTTTACTGAAATATATTTTACGTTTCTATGTAAAGGCAAAGTCTTTAGAATATTAACAAAATCTGTACAATTCTCTCTAAAGAAATGAATAGGAATTGCAATAAGCCTCACTGAAATATCAATTTAAATACCTCTTTTCAATTCTGTTAAACAAAACAAAAGCTACATGTTATGTAACAACCCTAACACACTCCTTACATTATATAGAGTAACTAAAAAAATTCTTTAAATTTAGGAAGAAATATTTCAACAAAACACTAAAATGACTCTATTCTACTTCATTTTTTAGAAATTTCGTCGAATTAAGGAACTTTGTATGTATTTATTATGAGATTCTTGTGGTTGTTGCTCATCGTGATTTTCCTGTCACTCATTATCATCTGTGCCACTTACAAAAAGAAACATTTAGAAAAAGAAGTTGGTATATTTTTTCAACTTTTCTTACCAAAGGAGAAGCCAGCAATACATCACACTCATTTGAAACACCAAAGAAAATACTGGGAAGGTAAGAAATTGTAAAATGAGTCATATGTGTAAATTATAACTCTAGATATATCCATCCTCTTTACATACAAAGTTTTTAAAAGTATGATTTAAGAACTGACTAAGGTTCTGAGAGGAAAAGTAAAAGTATAATAGTGATCAATCAAAAGTGGACTGTGCGGATCTGCTTCAGCCCAGTCTCATCCACTGTCCTTATTCATTCAACTTTCTTAAACGTTACCGTTTTTAAATAGAACCGAGCCCTATAAAAGCAGTAATTAATTTCTTAATTCTAGGTGGGGTTGAGAAAAAGGAAAAAACGGCTTCAAGACAGTGTAAGATGACTTTTTTAAAATCTTATGACGATTGCTTTGAAATTGGATGCACTCCGGGGCAACCATGTCGTGCAAAAGAGTTAAAAGATTTCGAATGTTGTTCGCACGTATTTCGAGGTAAATTAATTGCGTGCTGCAAAGGTAATTATACTTGTCCAGAAAGTGAAATGAAGAGAATTGGAGGGGAACATATAGAAGGTAAAGAAATTTGGTATGAATCTTGTTTAACTTAGAACTATTCCTGTATCGCCATGTTTCAACCAGATTTTCTTTAAAACACCATATTTTCTTATATGTGCTTTTTCCCAGGGTGTCCTCCAGATCTGATTCCTGATGATTATAACTGCATGGAAATGGGTTGTCAAGTGGGAGAGAACTGTAACACTGTTGATTTAGCAGAAAATCTGTGTTGTCCTCATACCACCAAGAAAGGAGCCAAAGTCTCCTGTTGCCTATCGGATCCAAGTTACGATCTCACCAATTCATATCTGCAGTTTTTCAGGTTTAAAAGAGAAATTCCTGAACATATGCGTCCAAATTCCTCTTATTGGGATGCTGTGAAAAGACATCCTCGTGAAGGTAAACTTAAAACAAACAAAATATCTAATATTTCTGAATGTTTTGTAATGGTATTTTGAAGTGTCCTTCGAAACGCATCAGCTAATAATTAAATATTTATAGTATCGCTTAACTGTTTGTTTCTCATTATTTCCCTGCATTATATTTTTAAAAACTTTTACAAAGTTTAATTTTTTTTAGCTGGAAAATGTCCACCAAAAACTTTTATTCCGAGTTTTCACTGTATGCAGATTGAATGCGAACTCGGCGAACAATGTGCTTCGAAGACTTTGGAGAATCGTAAATGTTGTCAACACACGTTTCAAGAACAAGAAATAAACTGCTGTTTAGGGGTTCCTGTCCTTCGCACGATAAGTGTCATTTTTTCCCCAAACTTCTCTTCAAAGATTTAAAAGCTAAATATTTAAATTTTATAAAATACTTTAGATCTCTATAACTTTTCTTCTGTATATTTTGTTTATAATTCCCCAAGATCAAATTTAATTGCCAAGATATACAAGAAGGCGTTAAATACGACTGCTTGGACTTAGGCTGCGAACTTGGAAGGGCGTGTGAAAATGATCCAGAAGACCGTTGTTGTCAGTTCAAGCACAACGGCATGGTGGGCAGATGTTGTTTGTCACTAGCTTCCCAACGAACGAAGCAAACACACATCATGGAGAGCCCCATCGACAATGCATGCTTTTCCCAACCCGATAAACAATACAACTGCTTCAGCGTTGGATGCGAACTGGGAACTTCATGTGAATCCATAGGTCGTAGTGATGATGTATGTTGTGTGTACATGTTTCAAGGGGTCGAAACGTCTTGCTGTCTCATTGAGGTGGATACACCTTCGGATATTAAAGACTCAGTCCAAGTTCTCCACAGTCCAACAGTTTCAGAGCGATGTCTAGTTATGTCGCCTAATGAAATGTATGACTGTTTGGCAGTCGGATGCACTGAAGGAGAATCATGTGTTTCTGAAGATTTACCCGATTACGATTGTTGCGTCTATGAGGATGAAACTATGTATGTGAGTTGTTGCTTAATGGTACGAACCCCCCAAACCTCTCTACCTCCTAACTGTCAACTACCAGAACGAATGGGACTACCTGAATGTTTACCAAAAGGTTTGATACCCATATATAAATGAGTTGCGTCCCCTTAACACTATTCAGTAAGAATTCAAACCGTTTTTTTTTGAAGGGTGTCCTCCAACTAATGGTTTCGCTATTCTACATGAATGCATGGAGATTGGATGTAAAGTTGGAAGTCGATGCACTGCTGATGGTGTCGAGGATAAGAAATGTTGTCCTTTCATGGAAGAAGGCCAATATATAACTTGCTGCCCTATGCTACACAGAAAACGTTCTATGTTTTTCGCTGTTCCTAAAAGTGCGTTAAGTACTAATTAGAAAAATACAAGGTAATAATAACATTTTATTGAATAATAAAATAATTGAATAATAACATTTTTTTCTCTTTAGCATTATCTCCCGAACGTCAATCTGAAATATCAAAATTAGGAGGCTGGAATTGTATTGAGCTGGGATGCATACCAGGAGAGAAGTGTCTTTCAGAAGGGTTAGAAGACGAAGTTTGCAAAACGAAACAACTTGGATCTACTAATGTGAATTGCTGTGAAGCTTTGCCACGCCCCGAAGGTGAGCTGCTAATTTTCCTCATTTTTATAACATAAAAAAGAAAGAATTTTGATGTATTCTGTTCTTTAAGGCTGTAGCTACATCGTGAGATCAACAATGGAATACGACTGCACTGAGATAGGATGTGGCGCACATACGAAATGCAAACATAAAGACGCACTGGACCCAATTTGTTGCCCATATACAATTAAACGTCAACGAGTTACCTGTTGCTTATTACGACGAGAAGGTGGTAAGATTTAATGAATAACGAAAAATCTTAATGAAACCATAATAGTTCAATTGGTAGAACAACGAGCCTGGATACTCGCGGCTCTTGTTCGAATCTAGGCCATGGATCATGACTTTCTATTTTTTCATCAACAGGGTAATTCAAAAAGAATGTTGCAAAAATAAAGCTGATCTATTTTTTATTGAAGTGACACACAAGAATCATATTGATATAAAGTAATAAATAATTTTATAAATTTCATATGGACATTACAAGTGGTGGATTTTAGCACTCTCACTGGCTACACCTATCTAAAGGAATGGCTTATGGCTCAACTAAGGAATATCTTCCTAATATAATCTTTCAACAAGATGCTGCTTCTACTCTTTTCCATAAGGATTTTCACCATCTCCTCAAATCATCCTATCAGACGCTGGAATCATTATTTGCCGATTCTGTTTTGGTCTCCGCGATAATCTGATTTAACACCATGCTATAACTTTTTGTGAAGATATCTAAAAGATGTTGTCTATAATCCCCCATTACCATGACAACTGGACGATTTGTTGGGACATATTTGGGAAGAAATGGATTAAAGCTTAGACATCTGCCGTGTCACCCAGAATGCTCATATCCAACATTTGTAACGTCCACGTGAAACTTATGAAGTTCTTCTATCTTTTCTTATAAATATGGTTTTGTATATCAGTTCAAGAAAAAATAAATCAGCTTTATGTTGGCACCATCCTTCTTGAATAACCTTACATTTCCTTAAATGAGTTTTTGGATAAATATTTTTAGACATTTAATAATTAAAAATATTAAATTATTTTATGGCATCTATAAATATCTTTTAGTCAAAGAGCTCTATTTATTTAATTGCAGATTAAGATGAATTTCTCCGAGATTCCCTCATGAACTTCGAGATCTGGCGATTTTGCAAGAAGCCTTTGCTACTCCCTTTCCAAAGAAGTTACTTTTCCCTTTTAAATATTAAAGTACATTGAAAATCATCATCTCATCTCAAACAATATTTAAAACAATTTTGTAATTCAGAATTAATCATATAAAGTATCTATCATTTGTAAATACTTCCCTAAAGCAAATATTAGGTACTTTCTAATTCCAGAAATAAAAATTATGATTTGCCACTCTTAAAAATTTTATTATTTATTCCTGTACAAATAGATATTTCATTAAGCTTCATAAATTTAAATCTTAATTCTTGCTCTTTAAAACAGCCAAAGAGAAAGATTTGTTAAATCTTGAAAAAAAAAAGCTGTATTGTATAAATATTCGCTATATATTATCAACGAACAAATATACAATATTTAATTCATGTTATCAGCCAAGCAATTAAATTTTTTCGCCATACATAAAACTCTTATTTAACCGTAACAACGCCTCTTGAATTCGAATCATTTTTTCTGAGAAAGATTCCTGTAAAGCATTCGAACAGTACCTTCTGCGAAAACGAAGTTTCAATTTAATTGTATCCGTTATTATTACATACTAGAATACAACGACTGCTTGAAATTCTAATTACGCGATTGATGAATCAAACTTATTCATTCTGAAGTCTACAATGTAATTTATGTTTTAAAGCAATCTTATGTGGAAATAAAATTAAATCATTTCTCTCCAATGACTCTTCTTCGTGACACGATTTTCATCACTTTCATGATCATTGGTGTCGTTTTACGCTCGTCCTCCAGAAGACTATACGATGAAGACAAAATGGTTTTCGATTTCCTTTTCGGTTTCCCAAAAAGAGTTCAAAAGCACAGTCGGCGTAATGGTAAGCTAATGATATTAAAGCTGAAGTATGCAATCTTCTGGATATATTGTATAGATATGTAGTGTGTATCTTAGTTCCTTGCCCTTTTAATAATTTTAGGAATAACTCTGTTATTTCAAGATAAAAAGTAGCTGGCAAGACTACTACAAAATTATTAGCTTCATTTTCTTGAGAGCCATACAATACTTATATATTCTTCACTTCCTTAATTAAATAATAAAACAATTATTAATAATTATAATAATTAGATACAGGGCCACCATGAGAGAAACAGACACCTTGTTTATTTTTTCACTGAGATGGAAAATCGACTCATTGTCGAAAATTACTCAGTCATCTTAATGGAAAGAACTTAATAATCTGTGAAATCTACCATCAGGATTTGTTGCCTTTTTACCACCATGAGATGGTTATTCGCCATATTGAGAATCATTTTACTTATCTAAAAACTTGTCTGATAATATTTTGTCTTATTTATTTCTATCTTCTTGTTTAGCAATTTTCCTTATTTTTCGCAGGCGTCTGTCTATTTTGGTTTCGGTTTTAGACAATGTTTTTTACAATGGTATTCATATCTCTTTCTTTGTTCATCTCTACATTTTCTTTTCAGGTTTTTTTTCATTTCGCAGTTTATTATTATTAAAAGTAAATACATTAAAAGTTCAGTTACCTATCCCATTAGAAATTGCTTTGACATCAAATCGCCTCAACTTATCCGCGCTAGAACAATCACCAGCCACATTACCTTTCTTGCTTTTTTTTGGATTCTGGAAAATTTTAATTGTTTTATTTCTAGAAAAGTAATAACTACGAGCTGTCCAGTTCCTAACTTAACACTGTTTATATCTAGAAGGCGGTAGATTAAATTGTGAGTGAAGATTGGAGTTATAAGCGTCATGAGTAGGTCGGTAAATTTGTGCAGCTTTTGGACCGCTGCCAGGTGCTTGACCGTAGACGAAAACAATCTCGGCTTATTCTTGGAAAGAATAACGGGCCATTATGCTTCAACGTCGCTCAAATCACACAATCTGCAACACAGAAAGTACATTGTGAATGTTATGAGAGAGTGATGTCATTCACCAGTAGCATTTACCTGGGCAAATATACATTTCCGGACTTATGAAAAGGAAATCATTTATCTTTCCTGACAGGAATCACCTCCGGAAGTTTGTTCCCTTACTTTTTATTCACCCTGTATACAGGGGGTTTATGAATTCCATTGCCATACTTGGAGAGATGGTAGGGAAGGTCAAAATTAACAACTATTCCGAATACCATTTTTCCCACAAAAACGTTGTAAACAACTTAAAAAGGTGTAAAGATCCCGGCAACTCCTGTGAATGCTGCACTGCACGGCAACCGCAGGAAATTAGCAACGAAAGCACTAATTGGTAAATCATGATATGCAGCTCCGGACAATTTATTTGTTCAAATGCAGAAACGGTTATTACAATGTTACTTTGAACAATTACAGCAACTGTTCGAAGTGGTAACCCTGGGCTGTGATGCAGGACGTGCATCTCCGTTGCATGTTCTGTCGCACTCTCTCAAACACTTCTGGTCTTTGCTGAACCTCTCTGCAGGCGTCAAAGATTCTTGCTCTCAGCTCGTCAACACTGGCTACTGGAGTAACATAAATCAGGGTTTTCAAATGACCCCATAAGAAAAAGTCCAGCGGCGTTAAATCTCCGATGATCTCGGTGGCCAGTTAATGGGGGCCACCTCTACCTATCCAAAGTTGAGGGAAGGTTTGATCGAGAGACTCACGCACGGCCCGGGTAAAATGTGCTGGTGCTCCAACGTGGTGCAACCACATCTATTGTCTGATTTCCAAAGACATCTTCCACCAGTCCGGGCAGGATATCTTGAAGAAACGTGTGGTAATCCTCTCCTTTCAGGTTTGGAGGGAGTACATTCGGTCCGATAATATGGTCATGTAAATTCCAGCCCAAATGTTGACATGAAAGCGTTCCTGATGGCTGGAAATTTGTGTGGCATGAGGGTTATGTTCGTCCCAACTATGACTGTTGTGGCATGCCCTCCTTGGTGAATCGTGTTTCATCCGAAAATAACACAAATGTGCCGAATGCAGGACTGTTAGTAACACTCTGAAGATACCATTGAGAAAATTCCATGCGTGGTACATAGTCTCCATGTCGCAAAGCCTGAACTTTTTGTTTGTGTTGTTGGTGCTCATGTAGAATGTTCCATACACGATATGATGGCCACCACTGTCTAATACCCTCTGTAAGAATAAAATAGCATGTTCAACGGTTGAAATCAGTATACAGTATGCCTTGGAATGCCCGATATGCTATGCTGTCCTTAAGGTCTGTCAGAGAAGAAATGTGATCACGGTAGACCAAATCATTAACCATCACCTGTGGATCAACAAGCTTTCGTCATCTTCCTAGCTGAACAACCAATGAGCCTGTTTCTTCAAATTTTATAGTCATTCTTTTTAGTCCCTGTCAGTGAGTGGACGTTTTCACAACTGGTTCAAAGAACGAAATTTTCGCGTAGCTTCAATAGTAGATTCACCATTTTGATAAAACAATTTTACTAGTAAAGTACGTTCTGGAAAATGTTAAATAGTTATGACTTTGCATAGTTATAGCTTTACATAACAAAAATTAGCATCAGCCAGTATTTCATCTTGAAATGCCCCCTCTCTTGGTGGTTTGGAGCTAACTTCTTTTATTCCTCTGGGAAATATTCCTATTATGTAATTAAGGCATTCCAAAAACTTCATGAATTTCTGATGAATAATTTTTGAGACACCCTGTATACAAAAAACAACTCTGTGTAGTTTCTTGGACTAATTTTTCCATATTTGCTTCTAAGTCGCTCTGAATTTGTATTTCATATTAATAATCCGTTTGCATAAAAAAAAACTTAACTGTGAAACAAAATTTAAACAAAAGAGTTTGCAAGACTTTGTATTTTAAAAATCGAGAAAAGAATGTACACTTAGCAGATGTAAAATACATATAAATGAACAGTGTATAGTAAACTATAAGAGAAGCTCTTGTTATTTTTATAGAAATTATCATTACTGTTTGTTTTTCCGTTTCCATTTACTCCACGCCTTAAGCGATTTTTTTTAATTTTTAACTATTTATGCAAATTTCAATATAGAATCACAGAATTAATTTTTCATTTAACTCTAATTTTTCCAAGATTGTAAAGAAACTCCACAATCAAACATACAGTACGATTGCCATAACTTTGGATGTCAAATGCATACGCCCTGTAGGAGTGAAACTGCTCTTAACAGACTATGCTGTCCATACTATTTCAAGGAGTACGCAGCAACGTGCTGTCTAGAACCTCGAAAAAAAGGTATGGAATTCTATTGAGCTTCTGAATGATATAAAAATCCTTAAAAACCCTTAGTAGTAAGATCTTATAACTTAAAAAAATAGTCTATTAAGTTAACAGATAACATCCATTAGATGAAGTCAATTATGTCATCAGGTTTAATAATGTTTAATTTATTCATTTATTTCCCTTCTTAATTTCAGACTAAGACCGGAAAGCTATAAATTCATGAATTTGTCTCCCAATCAATGTTGGATTCTGCTTCTGTGATTCTAAGGAATAACTAAAGCAACCCTTTAAAGAAACATTATAAAAAACAGCGATTATAATGTCGGAGTGTACAATCTTTTACAAATGTATCTTCAGAGCAGTATTTAAAAATATTTACGAAATAACATCTAAATTACCAACTATATTATAGAATTGAATGTTATTTAACTGTTAATAAATTTTGTTTTATTCCAAAGAATTATTTTATTTTTTTTAAATAAGAATTATACAAGCAATTTTAGTTTAGTAATCATTTAAACAATAGTCGTTAGTTGATGCCAACGTGTTCAATGACAGCTTATATTCAACGAATTTTGATCGTAGGTTACAGGGCCAGCTCAAGAATAACTTGGTGCGTAAATGAAGAAATTTACTGTTCCCCAGGAGTGGGATCATAAAAAAGTAAAAGTTAATTTATATGTTTTTTTTATTGATCTCATTTTCCATTTTTAAAATTAAAAGGAAACAAGAATGATTTTACCGCCAAAGCGGATAAAAAGAGCACATTTTCGTGTTATAGCTTACATGTCATGCATGGATACATAGAATTAACCTCCATTTTAAAACACTTTAGAGAAAATATATAAACATGAAAACTAAATTGTAAATTACTATTTAAGTAAACTAATGTAAAGAGAGAATTTAAACGAATAAACTTGAAGAACTGAAAGGTTAAATGGAGAGTGAAGTTATTCTTTATATGTATATTTGAACAAATAAAAGTTCTTTAATTTGTAGGTATTCTCACATAATGTTAAACGAAGTGACCCTTAATTGCTGAAGCGTTCGGTGTAAACATCTATTACTTTTTCATAATATATTACTAAAGTGTTTCTACGTTATCATCTATCACTGAAGCAAGCGATTAGCTACTAGTGTTTAGCAATATGTCTCACGGTAATTAATTTTGGATAATATTAGATCTAACAGCAATATGCTCTTGAAAGCAATAATCTATGGAGAACAATAGGTCTAACAACTCGTAAAAGAGTTGTTTGATATATTACACGCCATATCTTAGCATTGAAAGTCCCCAAAGGTGACACAGAACCATTAAAACACGTACTACTAAACAATTCCAACTATCATTATTTAAGCGTTATATTTATTCATGAGCGTTATATTTATACAAATGTACAGTTTTATTTCGATCTAGATGAAATTTTGCATACTTAGGGCCAGTTCATTATCTAGTTTCTTAGCCAATACTTCTCAACTGAGTGTTCAGCAACAATACAGAGACATTGTTGTAACCAAGTGTTCCTCATCTCAACAATACAAGTCCATTGTTGCTGAAGACTCAGCTGAGAAGACTCACTTGACAAAGAAGATAATAAACTGGCCCTAAATCTTCAAAGCAAGAGGAAGGTCGCTGTCTACGTTAGTCTTCGATAAAATAATACGTATCGATAATAATCGATATTCATAATGATGGCTGGGCATACTAAGAAGAGGCATCTCATGACCAACAATGAAAGGAAAACTGTATTCAACAATAGTATCAACAAGCAAATCACCAACAATAAGCACAGACCAAAAATGCAAGGCAAAGTTTGTGCAAGGTGTGAGGTCGGGGCTCTGCAGTGGCCACTTTGCAAGTTCCAGGTTATTGTGATTGTTTATGGGGGTGTGATTGTGGTTATTGTGATTTCTTTTTATGGGGATGTGTAAAGGACAAGGTCATCACCCTACCCCTTCTCCATGACCTAGACGAGCTGAAAGAACGCATTACAGTAGAGATACGCGGGATTGATGGAGACATGTTAATGCGGGTTTGGGATGAATTCGACTACCACATTGATGTATGCCGTGTCACGACAGGTGTCACAATAACTTCAAGAGTTTTTCTTTAAGAATAAGTATGTAGTGTGTCTATATTCTGAATAGCTTTGATGTAATAAATTTTTTAAAGTGTGAAGTTCTTTTGTAATCACCCTGTATAACAAATTGGATTTTGTAACAATACATAGAATTCCTCCTGTTTAGGCTTTCCTTAGAAATTGATAGTTCTTAGAACTTAGCTTTTCATGAAAATCTTTAAAAATAAGCTGTAACTGGAGATAATGGAGACTTAGCAGACTATTGAGAAAGAGTGGAAAGGCAACAGAGGAAGCAGTCCCTTCGCTCGGTGCTGTAATGATTTCGCCAGCGCACTGCTGCAACTGAGCAAGTGGTGTGCGTGTCAATAGAAAAAACGCGACTGCTAAACCACACAAATTGATGGATGGCCAAGGTTGCTTCAAGACGTCGAGAGCAGAATGCAATTGCTACTACAGATTACCAAGTAGTGAATAACCCCATTTAGTTTCTTGGAATTACAGAGCACACAGATACAAACGATTATGTACATCCTCTGCCATCCCAGAAGAGAGTTGTTTTGTGAAGTAATTGTCGCCATATACTCCCACATCAACGCCACGGATATAATACTGCCATGGAAACCGATGTAGTGATGATGCAACGATATTTTCAAGATGATGCAATCATAGAATATTCCGCTGCCTTGGCGATAGAAACATCGAAGTACATGTATTAACAATGAGCAGGAAATGAGTATAATAGCACGAGGAGGCAAAGAGATACACGTGTCTTCCTTCAGCTCCATAACAAATGGTTCAGACGATTGTATTTGGAACTCTTGAACAGTGTAGAACCTTTTAGCTGCGATGGCAGCTTAGGTTTCGGGCGACAGTTTAGGTTTGTAAAAATAATCATAACTAACTAATACTAACTCTTTAATAATCATTCGAAGGATACATGTTAATTCATGTGAATCGAAATGCCATTGAAGAATAGAATGAGTATTTGTCAGAGAAGACAAAAAGTTTTCTGGAGTTGGAAACAGATGAACAACAGCAGCTTTGTCTACAGTAGGAAATTGTAGAATTACAGAAAATCAATTTGAGTTATTATTTAATTCTTGAGGCTGTTCTGTTTACCTACAACTGTAATTATCCTGGCAAGCCGGGTGCCTCTGCTACTGTTTCAAAATAATAGTATTTTATTTTGAATGAGGAATGAAAAAGTACGATGTTTATAATAAAAAACATAATATCGAATATTTTGATAATAAATATTCATCCTGATAGACGCAATCTTCGTAGCAAGAAAAGAGTATTACATACTGTTACAAAATCTTTTATAATTAAATCCAGCTTTAACTTACTTACTTACTTTTCAAACCCGCTTATCCGTTAGGGTCGCGGGGGCAGCAGCCCTATGGAGGATCTCCAGCGATCGCGATCTTCCGCCATCAGGCGCATGTCCTCCCTGGTAATATCCAAGCGACTCGAACCCAGATTCTCCATGTAGTCTAGCCACCTGGTTCTAGGCCGACCCCTTGGTCTCTTACCCACCGGCTTGGAAAATAACAACTGCCTAGGAAGACTAGATTGCGGCATCCGTATCACGTGGCCATACCAGCGCAACTGAGATCTCTCAATGCGGAGAAGTAGCGGCTCAACACCTAAAGATTCCCTTATTGTGCTGCTGTACACTCTATCTAGTAGGGTAACACCTGCCACACCTCTCAGGAATCTCATTTCGGCCGCTTGTACCCGCGATCGCACTCTTTCGGTCATTACCCAAGCCTCATGACCATAGGTGAGAATGGGGACAAAGATAGATTTGAAGACGGAGAGCTTGGCTTTGTTACCCAGCTCTCGTTTCGTTACCACGGATCGCCACAGTTCACGTCTGACACAGCTTGCTGCACCGATCCGAGCATCCAATTCTTTCTCCTGCCGTCCATCACTCGTGAATGCAATCCCGAGATACTTGAACTTCTCCACCTGTCTCAATGAGGCTCCCCTAACATGGAGAGCACACTGAGCAGGCTGTCTTGAAAGAACCAGAACTTCGGTTTTAGCCACACTGATCTTCATCCCAGCTTCTTCACATTTGGCTGCAAACCGGTCTAGTGCATGCTGAAGGTTCGTGCGAGAAGACCCAAGCAGGACAAGGTCGTCCGCAAAGAGCAACCTCTCCACCAGGCAGTCGCCCACACAAACACGCTCATCGCCTCGGCTGCCCCTGTCTATCCAGTCCATAAAGATAATGAACAAGATGGGCGACAGTACGCACCCTTGGCGGAGTCCAACACCCACGGTGAACGGTCTTGACTTAATGCCATTTATCCGGACACACATCTCAGGGCTTTCGTACAGAGACATGATAGCAACCAGTAATTGCCCATCCACTCCATACTCTTGCAACACTTGCCAGAGCTTCTCCCGAGGAACTCTGTCATATGCTTTTTCGAGGTCCACAAAGCAAGCGTAGACCTCTTTTGCATACTCCCAGGATTTCTCAAAGATTTGCCTTAGAGAACAATTAAATATTTAAATAACAATTAAATATTTAATTGTAACCAAAATTAAACATTCTCAACACAATCTAAGATAAGAAGATGAAAGTATTCTTTGCAATGAAAACAAATATCCTAACAAACTCTATTTGAATATCCAATTAGTATCAATTGAAAATCATAATCAGTTGTTTAAATGATATAAAAATGTACAATGTCTACGGTTGGCTCCAATAGCACTTTCTGAGAAGTGATGGCATAATATTTTCTAACATTTATTGTTTGACCTTCCTTCTGAGAATATTGTGTTAAATGTAATAATCCTATTAAACATACCGTAAGGGCTTAACAGGAACGTCAACGAATGAGAATTTATTAAAAGGAGTTTTATCTATTTTCAGGTATATTTAATTTTTTTCTTGTATGATCATACCATCGAAGAAACATGAGTAGTAATTTAATAAGATACAAGATATTTAAGTTTAGAATTTAAATTCTACTCATTATGTTGTTTTCACTGTGTGTTATAGAAATATAAATAAATAATAAGAATTATGACTGCACCTATAATAGCAGCGACATAAACTACCATAAAATGAATACAAAATTAAAGAACATTAAAGCTTAAGTATCGAATATAAAACGTGCTACAGAAGGTAGTTGAATCTAAATATTCAAGAACTGTTTATAACTTCTAATGCAAGTAAATTAATTTTAACTATTCTAAACACAGAATGACTGTCCTTCGTGATATTATTTTCATCGTAATAGTAATAACTATCGCCATTTTATACTCATCTTCCAAACCAAGCAAGGAAACAGAAGAAGTTTTTCTGCAAATATTTCTTCCACGAAGAACAAAAATTCGTAAACACGGGCGAAGTCAACCTGAACGTAAGAAAGTTATTTTTTTGTATTTATTTTCTTAAAAGTATATAATTATTTTTTCGATAATTCTATTTCTCCTCCCTTTTTTCCGTTTGCCAACTCAAATTTGGCAAAATGCTTTGACACTTCCCTTATAACATATCCCTCGAATCTATAAACAAATTAAGCATTTCGAATTAACCGTCGAATTAACCGTAGAAATTAACTTGAAACTTGGGGATAAAATTCTAATGGCTTAGGTTGCTTAGTTACTTGAAATATGATAATATCTACTTCTAAAATAAAATTAAAACTTCAAATACAAGATATCCAGATAATGAAATTTTGTTAAACAGAAATATGTAAAAAAAAAAAAAAATGATATAAAAATAGAAATTAACTCAATGAAATTAGAGAACAGATCTTTGCATGTCAGTGGCCCCCAGTGAAGATATGATAAAATAAGCACCTTTAAAGGCTGACTGCTCAGAAAGTAATGCACCATATTTTTTCATGGAGACTATTCATGCAAAAATAATTAAACTTGCTTACAAAATAAATGAATAAATGAATGAATGATTGAATGAATGGGGTAAAAGTCTAGAGTAGCGTTCCCAATTTTCCTGGATGATACCTATAATCCCTGTCGCGTTTGCAAACTCAATTTAAAAGTGTATCTGCTCTGCTTGATAAGAAAATGAGTTATCATATTTTTAGATATTATTCTGTGAAATATTCACGCGGAAAAAAATCAAGAAAAAACCGTACGGCAAACATCCGCTAACGGGCGGCCATATTACTCTATCACTGGGCATTAGTGTCAGCATGGCCGTCCATTCAATATTTCTCTAAAAGTTTTTAGCCAGTAATGCTGCACGTCATCTTACGAAGACCATACTTTTATCACTTCTCGAAGTAATCTCCCTCGACTTCTATACAAAATTCAATCCTCCTGAACTAGTCGGACATGCATTTTCTTTTGCCCTGAGCAGCAGTCTTTGTATACTATTAGGACGTCATCATCACTGTCGATATGGAATCCCCTGAGTTTCCTCTTGACTGTGGGGAACAAAAAAAAAGTCGCAAGGTACCAAATCTGCAGAAGAGGGGCATGCCTTAACATACTGAACCCAATTTTCACAGAAAAATTCAGTTGTCTTAACGGCGGAAGGTGCTGGGGCGTTGTCACAACAAACCTTCCATTTTTCTTGGACCTTTGGCACGCACGATGTCACATACCATTTAGCTGTGACCGACTTTTTGTTTTCAAGTACAAGAGTTTTCAAGTACAAATACAAATTTAGTTAAACTATAAAATTAATATATATAAACAATATTAAATGGATGAATATTAATGAAACTCTAGCTCTATATGGAATAAGTCCTTCAAGTGGAAAACTGTCCACAGACTGCCAATAAGAATGGTTGACGTAAATACAGTTCAAAGTGCGCTTTGGTGTTCTCAAGTAAGTAGAAAACCAAATCTTCAAAAGGAACGTAAATATCACGTACGGAATGGCTGTGCGCAGTGGAAAGAATGAAATGGCCAGACACATTGGTAGGATGTTAAATAAAATCGGTTTAATTTCCTTCAAAGCAAACTACAATGAAAGAGCTTGCGAGTAGCTGATCGCAAGGACAGCTTCCTCCATTACCACAGCCAGAGTCATAGAAAAAGATTCTAAGAAAATAATATTTTACACAATCTGATAGAAAAACCCGTTATAAGCGGCTAAACATCTCATGGCTATCACTTGCGCCAATGTACATAAACGTATATGCTTAGATTCACTCCTATAGTGAGTCAGATACATAAGCATTGAACTAGCAGCTTAGAAATGCTGCGGGACCCTTTCTGCGGGCCAAAACACTAGTAATCGGTCAAACTAGTAAACTGGAACTCGGAATTGGGATACCAAGTGTCAGAGTACCTTGAATGCAAATGAGGCTGGATAAGTAAGAAATTGTCTTGCTGTCACCGCAGGGAATCCAAATATCCCTCTCACAAGTGAGCGGCGACGCTTCGGCGTTTATATTATTAAGTGCATTACATGAATCTAAGGAAAAGACAAAGGCAGACGTTAATATTCTAAAAGACACCTGAATTGGAGGGCCTCCTCCTGTAATTGCCACCACAAAGCGCAAAAGCATTTTATACGCGAATTATGGAACATAAGTTTACCTGAATTACACGCAGGGAGGAACCTTAACAGTAAATTGCGCCCAAATCTTCTCTGCAAAAAGCTGAGAACCCCCAGGGCATAACGAGAAGCATCTTGGCATCAAGGGAATGAAGGTTATGCAAACCTTCACGTATATGCTCGAACGCTCATAGAAAATACACGTTCTAATTAAAACCAAAGTGCGCAACACAACCTCTAATGAGCGCACTGGCCTAATGTCAAATGCTGTCGTACTAAGCTGCGTGCTTATACCGCAATTATGGTGAAATATCGAAAAGGAATACTCACAATAGCTGAAACGACGCTCGTACTCACTTGCAGGCAAACTAGAACCCTCGTCTAGAGGCGTGGAGGCAGGATGTCCAGGATTACCGTCTAACAAGCTTGAATCCTTTGAAGACGAAGCTGAGAACCGGGCTGGCGAAGCTAGTGGCGGATCTGTCTCACGTTGGCGACAAAATTCCCTCTTGCAGTCGCTCTGCAATGTGCTCGACGTCGCTCGCTCCTTCGTCGGCGGAATTAGCTGCTTGGTACGTGTAACCAAAGCGCTCACCTCGCTCCTCGTATGCTTGCTCATTTACGCGGCTCGCTTCTTCATCGACAACGTTGGAGAGAGATTCGAGACCTTTTTGGTTGCGGCGGGTTGATCATCATCGACCGTCTCGTTCCTTTCATTCCCTCCTATCTGACCAAGAATCTTCACTTGCAGGTTGTTTCGTCACTTCCACGCTCCCCTTCCTCTTACGTTGTCCTCTTTTCCTCTTTCTCCTTTGCTTATGTCTTTCTATCGCGTCAATGGATGGCGCCACTAGTAACTGCTCTATTCCCCTTCAGCTACGCCGTCAGCCTCCACTGTCTGCTCGCGTGACATCCTTACCCCCGCCGTTAGCGAACTTTCCTCATCCTGTGAACTGCCAACTTCTCTCTTAGGAAAGTATCGCGTTGACACCTGGTTAACTTTGGGATTAACACGCTCTGGCCCCTGCGTTCTACCCCGACGCTGCTGGAAGGATTGATGAATCAGCCCCTTGCATCGGTGGAGGTTTTGCTCTGGCTCCCAAGTCGGAGTAGATTAACTGACCCACTTAACTAAGAATTGACGATGGGGTATTCTACCCCTCACATCAAGGAGCCTGCTAACTTTGTAAACGTCGGGAAATCGCGGGTCGGCAATAGGCCCAGGCGGCTTCTTTATCTTTTTGTTCTCAATGTACCGGTTAAGAAAATTTGCATAAACCACTTTTGCTCCTCCCAGACGCGGGGGGGGGGGATCACCAACTTAGCTGACACTTTATTGATTATTTTGATTATCTTAAAGGGGCCAAAATACTTAGGATATAATTTCTTGTCCCTTTTATGTGCTAACGCAGTCTGGTTGCCAATACCAGAACCTTGTCCCCTACCTTAAAAGGAACGTTACTGTGTCTATTGTCAAAATGCTTCTTGAAACGAGCATTAGCCCTCTGAATATTTCGCCATGCCTGGTCCAGCAACAGTTTCAAGTGCTGAATAAACGAATTGGACTTTATGTCCAGGCTAGCGTATTTGTTAACTGAGGGAGGAATTTGCACTTCTCTCCCAGGTCTAAGAAATAAGGCGACATCCAGGTGGACTCAGAAATAGATTCATTTATGGCGATTTCTACCGCTGTCAAAAAACGATCCCAATCAGACTTATCTAGGTTAACGTAATTGCAAAGTACCTGAATTACCGTCTGATTGGTCAGCTTGGGCTGGCCGTCAGTCTGAGGATGGTAGGCACTAACAAATTTGCAGGTGAACTAGAAGCCTCGTCTAGAGGCGTGGAGGCAGGATGGCCAGGATTACAGTCAAACAAGCTTGAATCATTTGAAGACGAAGCTGAGAACCGGGCTGGTGACGCTAGTGGCGGATCTGTCTCCAGTTGGTGACGAAATTTTCTCTTGCAGTCGCTCTGCAACGTGCTCGACGCCACTCGCTCCTTCGTCGGCGGAATTAGCTGCGTGGTACGTGTAACCAAAGCTCTCACCTCGCTCCTCGTATGCTTGCTCATTTACGCGGCTCGCTTCTTCATCGAAAAAGTTAGAGAAAGATTCGAGCCTTTTTGGTCACAGTGGGTTGATCATCGTCGGCTCTCTCATTCCTCTCATTCCTCCTATCTGACCAAGAATCCTCCATTGCAGGTTGTTGCGTCCTTCCACGCTCGCCTTCCTCTTACGTCGTCCTCTTTTCCTCTTCCTCCTTCACTTATGTCTTTCTATCGCGTCTATAGATGGCGCCACTAATAACTGCTATATCCCCTCTTCAGCTATGCCGTCAGCCTCTGCTGTCTGCTCGCGTGACTGTAAAACTATGTGGCTGCCTGCAAAGGAATTTAAGGCTACCCCCAAGGATCGGAGTCTTGAAAAATCAAAAAGAAAAACCCACATAAGCAACAGATTCCTACGAGGTGCTTAGCCTTACCTAAAGTTATTAACGTTATACTGGCCTAGCTTGGCGGCCTTATACATTTTTAGAGAGAGATACAAGTGAGCCTACCTGGAAAATCACGTGTGATGCCGTCCAGACCGTCCTCGGTGCAGGCTATGAGACCCCAAGGGGAAATTATTTGTAGAACTGGAACCGCTGTCCTCTCTCCTAGTGGAAATCTTCGAGGAGAACTGCAGAGAAGGCACCTGATAGACTGCTCAACGAAGTTAGGGAGTTGGAAGGCTTGGGCGAGAAGAACTCCGACGTGGCTCGAGGAAAACTTGCATAGACACTCTCGATGTGGCCTAAAATCTCTCCCGTCTTACGACAATGAACAGAGATAGACGTTTTCCTCGGTCGTGGATACGGACTTCTCACTCTCTCAGTACTTATGAAGCCTTCCTTTTGCAGAATGCTGTCACTCACCTCTAGCACTGCCAGACGAACATGATTGACACGCATTAGTCGCATCACTTCTTCGGCTTGTGACCCCCGGCGCCTTCGTTCTGTAAAAGTCTGAGGAAAATGCATTAAACACTAAGAGCGGATGCTGATGTTTATCACGTTTAGAGGAGTTCGCTGGTTCGAGTCCCATTAGCACATTCAGACTCCGATGCTTAAATGAGGTAAAAATCTTTAATCCGCTTAATTCGTCCTGTTCGTTCTCCTCCAAACAAACAGTCTCGCCACAATTGTCCCCAGCATCCAAACCGCATGATTTCCCTCTCACTTCTCTCTCGTTTGTTTTCATACCCTCTCGCAATTTCTCTTGCACCACTATACCCTCACGCTTACAGCGCTTCCTCCACAGCTTTTTCTTATTAATTTTAATTACATTAATATCTGGCTGTAGAGGAATGCCACCATCATCCTCAATAAATGGAAGCACTGATTTTGTGCGCAAGCAGACGCTCTTAGCGTTTCCCTCTTCGCGCTCGCACTCGGTCTCATCGTTGTACGCTCGTGACACAAGGCCAGTGGAAGAGAAGAAAGTTGACACCATCATTTTCCCAGCACTTTGATAACGTTTGCATTTCTCGGGTGATCCTTGTCCTTTGGGGAGCTACTGTTCGGATTATTCCTTAGTTTCGGGTCGTAATCATAAAGCCACGTTCCGTCACCTGTGCAGATGTCATTGACACATTTTCAGGCACCGTTGTTGAATCTTTCGATCATTTCTTGGCACCACTGCATTCGGGCTGCTTTCTGCTCTTATGTCAACAAACAAAGGATTCATCGTGATGAAACCTTCCGGAGTTGCAGATTGTTTTAACCGCAGATGATCCGATCACCAGGCTTGCCTCAATCCGGGACTAGGCTATCCGATTGTCATTCGCGATCTTATACGACACAGCACGGATGTTTTCAAGTGACCATCCTCCCCCCTTAAACTTGCGATACCAGGAGGCAACTGTGGCTTTACTCGAAGATCTGCTAGGAAATGTCTGTAGTGAAGTTTCAAAATAATCCGACATTTCTCAGCCTTTGGAATGATCATAGAAAATCATAGTACGCCATGCGGCTGATCCAGCTTCATTGTGTTAACGTCTGTTTACAAGAGAACAAATTTTTAATTGTGCCATGCAAAAACAATGCAACTTGGCATGCTCAAATCTTGCACGCGACCATATAAGAAGTGAAGTAAATGGAGAAAGTGAAAAAAGTTTAGTGGAATACATGTAGCGTTCCTGGCTAAAAGCTTTTAGAGTGCCACTGATATTTACTTTTCAAACCCGCTTATTCTTTAGAGTCGCGGGCGCAATAGCCCTATTGAGGATCTCCAGCGCTGGCAATCATCCACCATCAGGCGCATGTCTTCAGTGGTAATACCCAAGCGACTCGAATCCAGATTTTCCATGTAGTCTGGCCACCTGGCTCTTGGCCGACCCCTTGGTCTCATATCCATCGGCTTGGAAAATAGCAACTGCCTAGACAGACTATTTTGCGACACCTATATCACGTGGCCATACCAAAGTAACTAAGATCTCTCAATGGGGAGAAATAGCAGCTTAACACTCTCTTATTGCGCTGCTGTGCACTATCTAATAAGGTAACACCTGCAATGTCTTCTAAAAAATAATTTCTAAAAATATAGAAACCCATTTTCTTATAAATTAGAATTTATAATTTCAAATGCGGCTCATTACTTGTAATCTGAATTGTCACAAAATACCAATATAACAGAATAGAGAAGGGATATATTTTGGAATGCCTTGGAATTCCGCATACAAATGTAAATTTTCACTTTTTTATCTTTAGTACTAGTTGAGGATAAAATGATATATTATTTTCTGAACAATCTTCTTAGTTTAAAGGCAGATGAGGCAGAACAGGCTTTTATAGTTTCGATTTACAATAAAATTGTTTTTGTCCTTTCGACCACTTAGTTTCCTTTGATGCTAGGCACACCGCTTGGAATTTTAGGAAGGCGGCGACGCTAAGCATTTATTGTTGACTTGTGCTGCATGAAAACTAGACCAAAGAATGCAAAGAAAAATATAGCATAAGAGTGGGATAAAGCAATTACGCAAATAAAGTTAATATTCCTTTAAACTTATCAGAGCCGTAATTAACATTAAACCTTCCCTCTTATCACTATGCCACCCTTCTGACGAGAATTATAAACCAAGCAAAGAGAAAAATGCCAAGCTACACTGTTGACTGAGCGAGCAGGAGGGAGGACGAGAAATAAGGCGAAAAAGCGAAGCTCATTTTAAAGAGGCTTTGCTTACCTTTTGTATGAGACGAACGTGCCGAGAATCTCGCGCTGGAAAGCCAATATTGACTAGGGGGCTATCAACACCACCCTCTCTGAGGGGGATTCTTGCTCTGCAATGTCTCTTGGAATGTTGGCGGCAAACGGCCTGGGTCGACATCTGCGATGACCACTAACGTCCTTTAGAGTGAAATGGCACAGGGAGGACGGACGAAATTTCAGCTTGCTGCAACTATGCAGAGGAACAAGCACTGCTTATTCAGCTGAGGAGTGTAGCTTTAAAGTTCGGCGGGTAAACTTGTCTCGGGCCACTTTCTTTCACTGTCGGCTCGTCGATATCGGGTGCAAAAGGGTTAGAAATATTGGTACAGGAGATGAATCCTTTCGCAAAGGCAGTCTCCCTATTACTAGACGACCACAGTTCGTTACACGGCTCCGTGCTGCCGTTTTCCCCTTCTCCGTTGCTTAGTACTAGGAAAAAGCCTCTCCGCTAATGAGTCGTCCACAAGCGAAGATTTTTCAGGCACCTTCACTGTTCGGTCTTTGCTCACTTCTCTGCTCGTTTCAATCTCCCACTCTCGCATCTGCTGTTGCACCTTTTTCTGCGCTGCTTCTTTTTCTTCCGCCTACGCAATTCCTCTCTATGCTTCTTCTCGTTCACCACAACTAAATCCTTCTCTAGATCATCAACAGATGGCGCCACTCGATCTCCAACATTGTTTCCCAGCAAAATTCTTCTAGAAACATTGTATCATTTACTTGTCGCAGAACTCTGCGACATTATAGATGAGTAGATATTACTATTAAGGTACATAGGGATGTATTTGCATCATTGGCCCAATAGCCAACTGGGCTTTTTTAAGTAGAAAAGTGAAAATAAGTAAAGATTTTGTATAAAACTTTTAAGAGTAAAACACAAAGAACAGCAAGTATTACTGGTTACTCTACAACAGGCATTAGTAAGATGTAACGATGATAACAGCACATGAGACTTTATATCTCATTTTCGTGGTTACAAATACTAATTAAAAATACTAATTAAAAAATTGTTATTAGAAAATATCACTAACATTCTGTATATAATTTGTTTTCAACTTAACAGAAATTTAATCTATAATTAACAATATTGTCAGAATAATATTTACCTCTTACAGCTCGAATGACTTGCCCTATGAGACATCTTCATCCGTACAGTAATTGTCTCGAAATTGGATGTGATCTGGGGAAATCCTGCAGAAGAAAAGAGACGGCTAAAGAAAACTGTTGTCCCTATATATTTCGAGGCAATGTTATCAGTTGCTGTGGAACAATATTGAAGGAATGTGATCTTAAAGGAGGTTAATAGCCAAGTTTATTATAATTGTCTCTCCTAATGCTTTTTACAATATATTCAACATTTTCAATACATTATACAATCCCACATAGCTATAACTCCAACAGACTGTCCACCGAAAAAAATACCCGAAGAGAAGAATTGTAATGAGATTGGTTGTAAAGAGAACACACACTGCACGTCAACAAATGGCACGTGCTGCTTACATGAGAAAGATGGAAAAGATGTCACATGCTGCCTAACGGATTTGGATAAATCAAATGACACCGACGGCGTTATAAATTGTATCCGAAATTAACAAAATTATAATATTTCAACATTAAAAAACAAAACAAAAAATTTCAACGTCTTATGTTTTCGTTTCACAGTGCAGGAATGTCCTGAGCGTGAGATTAAGGTCCCGGGTGTTGAACACTGCACAGACATTGGCTGCACACCTGGAGAACAGTGTCGAGAAAAAGGACTTGAAGAACAGCAATGCTGCGTTCATACCTTAAATGGAAAGGAATTTACTTGCTGCTTAACGAGTGCAGTTAAGATAAGTATACCATTCATAAAAAATATACCATTCCAAAATTCTGAAAATTCCTTACAGTATTCTCTTCTCGCTAATTTAAGACTGTCCATCTCAAGAAATTGAAACTAGGTTAGATTGTTTGGAAATAGGATGTGAAGAAGGAAGTTTATGTAAAACCTGGAAATATCATCAATGCTGTCCCTTCAATGATAATAAACACACTTGCTGTTTAAGGAACACACGAGTAAAAAGTTCAAGCGAATTAACAAGTAAGATATTGATAATCCCGCTGGTTGATAATCTAAGTCTAAAAATATTTGTAAAGAGAGTGGGCCCACTGAATTTGAAGAATACAATCAATAGTTAAGTTAATTGCTTCTTATTCGTATAATTACACTCACTTGCCAAAAGTCGTGGGATAGCACCTAATAACATGTGGGACCTCCTCTAACCCAGCGAAGTGACTCAGTGCGATGTGGCATTGACTCCACAAGTCGGTGGAAGACATCTGAAGACTTTTCCAACAATTCCGCCTGGCGAAATTTTCACAATTGCCCATTACGGGGTCACCACCGGCTTGCACAGTGTATGTCTGACAAGTTGGGTCCATGGCCTTCATGGGGTCTGCGCTACACACGAGCTCTTATAACAGTTCGTATCAGCTGGAATAGAGACTCATCAGACTAGGTGACACGTTTCCAGTTGTCAAGTGTTCATGGGCCCAGGAGAGACGTTGCTGACAGGGCACGTTAGAAAGGGCACCCTCGTGGATCTTCTGCTTTCATATCCCATGGACACCAGATTTTGTTGCACAGTTCGCATCGATACAGCTCTAGTATCACCTTGATTAAAATTTGATGTCATCTGGCGTAGTGCCAGTTGCCTGTTAGCAGTGACGCCATTGGTCCCATTCATTGAGAAGGTGTGGTCGACCACTGCGTTGTTCATGGTGGGAGGTATTGCTGTCAAGTTGGTACTCTCGATAGGCTCTTGAAACTGTGGACCGAGGGATGTTGAATTCTTGAGCCACCTCCGATATTAAATGAACCATACGTTGTGTTCCACATACCAGGCTATATTCTAACTCGGACAAACTGGACAAACACAAACATCCATGACCATGGCGGGATTCGAAACCTGGCCGGCATGAGCTCATGATGCTACTGCCACTTGAAAAATAGTCCATTGCTATCCCGTGACTTTTGGCATGGAGTGTATATTATTGGAGAATATTCCCAAAAATCCATACCGTATTACGTGTATTGTGAACGTACAATGGCAAAAAAAATGATGGAACTTAATGGCTTTGAAGAAGTCTTATCGTTGGCTACCAAAGTGCTGGTATGTCTATCCGGAAAATTTCGGATAACTGTCATATCCATGGACGTCGAACTAAACATCTCACTACGCAAAATGCAGTTAGACTTGTCAGTGGAAACGTCAAAACTTGGCAGAACAACAATGACGAAGGGTCTTACGGGATTGAGGAATTTCATTACAAAATTTTTCAGCTTTTTATCCGAATTGAATCGTTTCCACTGTGAATTTGGATGAGGGTGGACTCAATGTGGGAGTGTTTCTCCTCGTTTGATCTGGAATCCAGGCATATAATTCACGGGATGATTAACTCTGAAGCTTAAATAAACATTTTGGTCAATAAGGAATTATTACTCCGGGGGAATAATGAGGATTTTAGAGACGAATATTTCCTAAGCTGCTAAGATATTAATACACTAACGGTCGTTTGCAACAACGTCAGTTAAAACTAACTATTCGTTAAAGTCCCGATTAAGGTTTTTTTGCGTTGCACCAAGCGAGAATAGGACTTAACCAGGCGTTAAAAACCAGTTTAACTTAAACGCTGGGTGATGACGGTTTAGCTTCATGGTTAGCAAAGCAAATGGCATTCCGAAACAAATATATTTTAAACTAATTAAATAAATTAATTATCAAACAGGTAAATGGATAAGCTAATTGTGCAAACTATTTGGATAAGCAAATGGATATGCTAATTGGAAAGCCATTTGAATAGCTATTTGGATTATCTCTTTGGATAAGCCATTTGGGTAAACTAATTATCAAACAACTATTTAGATAAGCTAATTGGATGAGTTATTTGGATAAGCTAGCTGGATAAGCCGTTTGAATAAGCTATTTGGATAAGCTAATTATCAAACAGCTACTTAGATAAATTAAATGGATATGTTAACTGGATAAGCTACATGGATAAGCTATATAGATCAGCTAAATGGATAAGCTATTCAGATAAGCTAATTGATAAGCTAAATGGACAAGCTTTTTATATAAGTTTATTGTCAAACAGCTAAATCGATACGCTATTTCGATAATCTAGTTATCAAACAGCTAATTGAAAACAATCAGCATGTTGACGGGAAGTTTAATTGGAGCAAAACGAACCCATCACACTCCTCGTTACTCATATTACATCCAGTTAGCTAACTGAGACTTAACCAGGGTTGGTACAACATTTCCGGTTAAAGGACATAACCAAGCGTTAAATAACTGAAATTTAGAACTGTTTTAACTGACATTGTTGCAACCGGCCTAAGTCATGTTTTCTCCTCTGTCAAAGACTGAATAAAGCCAGAGATGTCAAGTCGGCCCTTGCCCACACAGTACCCTAATTTGAGCCCAACAGAACATTTATGAAACAAATTGGAGCGTTGGGGGTCAGGCAGAAGCGTCCGACACCGACTGCTGATCTGGAGAAAGAGTGGACACAAACATCCGTGGCTTTTTATCCGCAATCTTGTAGAAAGCCTTGGTGGGTTGAAGTAATTTCAGTTCGAAATGGATCGTCGAGGTATTAGACAAAGCACAAGATCCCTTTATTCGAAACAGTGTTGTCCGATCCATTACTGAAGGGTGGTGTGGGTTCCGCGATTTTCCATATAGAATATACTAAGGAAAAAAATGTAGAAGACAATATTTTTTAAAGGCAAATGCTATATTAATATATTCTATGAGATACACGTTTCATTTATGCCCAGAAGATAATTTTCACAGAAATTATAATAATATTTCGCTCACGTTTTCTTTCCAGACAATCCCTGCATGCAAGACATTATTATGCCAGGTCTTTATCACTGTTTGGATATTAATTGCAAAGAAGGAGATACATGTATTACCGCGAATAACCAAGAAATACCATGCTGCAGTTATAAATCAAATAAAAATCCTGTTACATGTTGTTTAGCACCACCTAGGGAGGTTCGTTTTTATAAGAATTTATTTCTTTATTTTCGCTTTTTCTTTTAAATTGTATAATAAAAACGTATATAATTGTGTAAATGATGCTAATATTTCAAGTTTTTTTTAATATAAAGGTGAAAAATTGCATTATAGAAAAACCAGAAGAAGAGTATTTTTGTTACTTTATCGGATGTATTGTTAGCAAAACTGACTGTGGAAGAGCTGGTTATCCCGGTATTGACTGCTGTCCATATGCATTATACGGAAGTCGCGCTCATTGCTGTCTTGTAGAAGTAGCGAGAGATCTTAATGCATCTGTTCGTTCAGCTCAAATGACGCATAGTGTTCCAGAGTCCGAGGAATTTCAATTTACTGAGACACCTGGTTTTATAACCAGTGCTTCCCCAATTCCCATTATGGCTTCTACAGTCCCATCTATAACTCAACCCAGTTTTACATCAACAGCAATGGCCGAGATGGTTACAGTAAAGGCGCTTCTGAAAGGTAATATGAATATAAATATGACCATAAAACCCACATCAGTTTATTTTCATTACAATTCATTTTCATTTTAAGCATGCGAAGGAAAATATGTACTTGGCGATCTGGATCACTGTACAGAGGTAGGCTGCGAAGCTGAAACAATTTGCAAATCTACAGGCAATGAAGGATTACATTGCTGTCCCACTGAATATAAAGAACATGTTATCAATTGTTGTAACAAGAGACAACTGGACTACATATATACAAATGTTCCAGATCGTAAGTTTAAGTATCTGTGATTATTGTGTAATACTTATAAAAAAATTCTTGGAATAAAATGCTTATTTACTTACAATTTACAGCTGATGTGACAGAAATACCGCCAGATCATAATTGCCTAGAAATCGGCTGCGAAGAAGGTATTCGATGTTCGACTGTACGATTAAGACGGAGCAGTTGTGCTACATACACTATCCAAGGCACATCTGTTACCTGTTGCCTTTCCAAAATTACGCAAGAGGAATTTATAATCCCTGGTAATGAAAACGTAATAAAAAGAGAATAAACCAAGTCAGAAACTTTGATAATATACATTGCATTTTGTCTTTGCAGGCTGCGATGGTCAAGTATCTAAAATACTCGATGACACGTGTTTAACTATAGGCTGTTTTGAAGGAGATGGTTGCGATTTAGTTCAAAGTCCAGACGCCACCTGTTGTCCCTATCTTTATGAAGGAAAACGATTCAGATGTTGCCCTCGCACAGACAACTTTAAAATATATCCTCCTAAAGGTATGGCTATTTAATTATTTGACCAAAACGTATAACTTCTATGATAACAAAAGTATTTGTGCAACATACTTTCACTTAACTTTTTTCAATTACTTTAGAAACAGAAGAAAAATGCACCGACAATGAGGATGTTGTAAACCATAACTGTTTAGAGTTGGGGTGTGTCGTTAACGAACCTTGTAAAACACCAGGACTAACTCATCGTTACTGCTGCGAATATAAATTAAAAGATGAAATTCCTTTTACTTGCTGTTTAGCACGAATATCGCCTGTTGGTGAGGATAAGGATTTCTTTACTACAAAGCACAACCCATTAAATTCCAAAATGTGTGATTATAAATATGCCCATGAAATCTTCTAAAATCATCGTTTCCTGAACGCTTTTGTAAAAATCTTCAGAGACCACTGTCGTATTCTAAACTCCTGTAACCCATATTTTCCGTTATATCTCCCAAAAATATAAATATACTATTTTGAAATTCGCGTTGTAGAAATTCCATTATATGCATGATAGATGACGTTGTTAGTGATATTCAGCATGGGATTTGATAAACAGTTTGCAATCCGAGATATGCCGAATAAGTATTTGATTATCTTTCTGTCGTCTTTTATCTCAAAAAAGTGTGTGCAAAAACAACCCGAAGACACTAACCCATTAAAGGAAACATCCGCAACATCATTACATCCGTTCTCATCGATATGATGGTACGTGCTGTTGGAAATACCTGTCGTCGAGTAAGTAGCGCTTGCCACAGAATGGTTCTCAGTTTAAACATTTACTGTAAAACATAGAATATAATATAGGCAGAGTCAATTTTAAGAGATACAGGTGGAAATTTGATTGCAGGACTTTAGAATACCCTCTACATCATTCTTTAGGACAGCCATCATGGCAATATGACAAGAGCAAATCTGAGGAAGACGATGAGCATAGAATCACATTGATTCTGCAGTTCTTTATATATATATGAGGTCAATTTTATGAAGGAAAATGAAATTACTTGGTCTCCAGAAACATGAAACAAATGGCTTACGGCGACTTGTAGATGAAGGCCGTATAGTTGCCAAAGCCACCGCCATCCGCTAACTAAAGCTACGGACATTCTCTACAAGATGAAACAACACCTTAATGAAATACTGTACGACCTCCATCTACAAGTCACTATCAAACATCCTTATATAGCAGTCTCGTATCTACGCTTAAGATGCTTCTCATGTTAGCGTCCACTGCAGTCTTGTTTCAGAAAAGAATACGATTCTTGGACTTTTCAAGTTGCTTGATTGCTGAATTATTCCACTACACAGACACAAAGCCAGACTATAATGGAAACAAGGTTCACATCACTGTATTGCAGCATATTGATAGCTTGAGTCCAGCAGCAGTTCATAGTCATATGTGGGCTGCTATTTTATGTGACTGCCTGATCGGACCAATGCCACCTAAAAAACAAGGCCTGCTCATTGCGTCATCAAACGAGGGCTGACAATCCAACCTTCACTGTTTACAACAAACGAATAAGCACCGATTACAACAAGTGTTTTTTTCGTTTGTTGTCAACAATGAAGATTGGATTGCCAGCCTTCGTTTGATGACGCAGTAAGCAGGCTTTATTTATTAGGTGGCATTGATCGGACCATATGTTCTACCAGGACTTCATACCAGCGACTGCATAGGGCGTTCCTCATTAACACGCTTCCAGACCTTCTCGAGAACTTGCCCCTAGTCGTTAGAACAGTTATGTGGTTTATGCATGATTGTGCTTTCGCGCATTTCACTCACGTGTTCGGGAGATCCTTATTAATATCTACCACGATTAATTGCTAGGTAGGATCGGTCCAATAGCTGCACGGTCGCCCGATCTCAATCCGTTGGACTTAATCTGTGTGGGCAGCTCAAAGCCCTCGTGTATGCTATATAAACGTTTTGTAGACGCATGTGGAACCTTCCGCAACCGTCATGGGGTCTATGAAAAAGTGCTATAGTCCATAGTCCGAACATTTACTGTGAACTACGAGGTTGCTATGTACGACTACATACTAGCAATAGATACTGCTCATTTCCATTATTTCCATTGTAATCTGGCATTGTGTCATTCTAGAGGAAGAACTCATCAACCAAGTGTGTCGCTCAATATTAAATTATACCCTGTATTTCGCGAAATTTAATGACTACATTACGTATAAATATAAAACGTAGGAAAGGTATATTCTCCATCTTGACTATCTGGTAGTCTTTAAGGAGACCTGTACCGTGTTCACGATGGCGCAATTGGTAGAGGCAACGAGCGTGATATTCGCGGTTCCTGGTTCAAATCCAGATCGTGCAATCTTTTTCTTCCATTTTTTCTGATATCATCATTTTAATATTATCAGAGAAAAATAATGTTAACATATTATATTTGAAGCCCTGGTTTCATTTATTATCACAAATTACCTACTCCCTCCCATTAAAGCTTAACTTATTTCACTCTAAATATAATGACAATTTTTATCAACATATTTCTGTGTTTATTTAGAATGCAAAGACATCATAAAACCAGGAGAGGAGTATACGTGCAAAAGAGTTGGCTGCGAAATCGGAACGAGTTGCCCCGACGATCATTCTTATTTTAACGACATGTGCTGTCCTTATATAATAGGAGAATATATAGCTACATGCTGCTTACAAATTAAAGGTAAGCATTAAATGAAGTTTTTAACAATGAATCGTATTTATAGTTTAAATTCATGAATAATAGACGAAATGCCTATAATGAATTTAAAAACATATTTTTTATTCTCCCGTTTTAGAAGATAAGCAGTAGAAGAATAAACAAATGGAGGAACTGGAGAATGTTCACCATCATTCAATGGAGGAGCAAGAGAATTCAATGGGGGAGCATGGATATCAATCATGAAATGATGATGAATTCATAAATTAAATTTTTGGCAGTCGGTTTTTCTAATAAAATTTATATACTGAAAAATGTGTTTTTATTTATATAATTAAGATTAAAAATGAGAAATTTCTATAAGAAAACTGAAACCGAATTTATTAATACAAATTCCCTATCTTCTTGTGAAAATAATATATCAAATGCCATAACATCTTGCAACTAAAGTTACTTATTCAAAAACCCATGAAATTTAATCACGTTATTGAAATATACTAAATAGACAAACGTATTTGGACACACTCGAAAATTTGAAAATATGCAAAAATTGAGTTTGCAAATGGTATGCTGGGAAGGGTATAGGTATAACAAAAAACTGATCCTGTTAACTAACCATAATGCTTGTGGAGCTTTGCCGCGTGGAGCCGAACTTACCGACTTCCATTTATCATTAATATTGCTGATAACTCAGCATTAAATCAATTTATCATTTATTTACATGCTATTTATTTACATACAATTTTTTACATGATCCTAAATATCTGGTCTCAAAAATTAAAACTAAGTAACTACATGAACTTTTGCCTACCTCGGTTGAAAATAATTTCGGGTCCCACATAATCAGATGAATCTTCATTAGTTGGGTACTTACTGAGCGAGCGGCCTCGGTCGTATGCCTCGCGAGGCAGCCTCGGTTTCAAGGAAACTACGCAAATGGTTGCCTCGCGAGGCAAGCGCCAGCCAAAAGACGGCCGAGCATTTTATTACTCTCAGTTCAGACCGCATGTATAGCCGTTGCAGCATCTGCGTTTATATTAGCTCATCTTGTAAAGAAAAAGAAGAAAAAATCTTTGTATACAGATTGCAACATGGTAACAAATTATTTGAAGAATTGTGTTTTGATGATGAAGAAAAAAAATTTACACGGATGTCTGAGACTGAATTTGTAACACTTTACTCTCTTGTAAATGCCAAAATACTTAAGAACGACACAAATTTTATTACTCTCAGTTCATTTCCTGGATTATTCTTCGCCACGCGTCTTCCCTTGCCCTCTATTTGTGAATTCTACGCACTGTCTTTTAAAAGAATCATATAATTCGATATATGAGTGCGAGCGAGCGAGGCAAGATAGAACCGTCTTGAGTGCGCGAGGCATTCGTTCTGAGGTGCCTTTGAGCATCGACAAAAAACCGACTTGGCATGGCTCGGGGGAGGCACGTCCTGACCGGCCGAACATATGCCTCGCGAGGCTGCTCGCTCAGTCAATACCCAGCTATTTAGGAAGTTATGTTGACAGTTCTTCGTGAAAAAAGTAGACTCAGAGTTGAACTATCTAATTATCATGACTCTTGCATTTTATCACAATTGTTCATGCATAAGCTCCGGACATTAACGAAGATTCTTTTAAGATTTAAAATTAAAAGAACTTACGAAAAAATTGAGTTTAGAATATCTTGTGTAGTTTGTATGTTTTGTCAAAAATCAAGTAAAAGGGAAAGAAAATTTATATCTTAAATTTGTTACATCAAAAAAATTAATAAATCTAGGCATAAGTAAAAGCAATTATTTAATAAAATATAATGACATTATTTTTTGCAGAATTTTGAAAAGAAATTTAACTACAAATTGTTAAAAAATAAAAGAAAATTATTTTCTACTAAATGTCATTAATGTATCAAACATCCCCCTCCCAAGTAAATGGATGAGACCATTATAAAGAGGTTTAAAATTTGCGTATTTCGCCCGCCGAGATAACATGGTATGGCGAATTTTGTTGACACCTCTCAAAAAAAAAATTATTAATTTATTAATTAAATACAGGAAGGACGATAGTATTTTTTTATTTGTGATATTATGAACTGATAATTAATCACGAATATTATTCGGCCTGGACAATTATTAACGCCGACAATTATTCGTTAACTACTTGAATATGCCTTTGATTATTTATAAAATCGACCAGGATTCAGATTTGAATAGATCTATAAAACTTTATTCTCACATTTTGAATATTATGTTTGAAAAATAGTTGTTCTTATTTATTCTGACGACTTGGATTGTTATCTAAGTCTTCTTTGTGCTATCAACAATCATCTCGAGATAAACAATGACTTGATTTTTTATGATTTTGGCTGGTGAAAAAAAAATTAGATATAGCCTACGTTCCAAATGCGTCGCCGACAGCGTCTTGTCCAAAAAGTATAGCGTTTAATTCACTCACGGTTCTGCCCGGCGGTTCTAACTGGCGGGCGTTCTTGGCCTTGGGCACACACAAGCAGACATGGCAGTTGCCTGCTCAGTGTTGTTCTGAGTTTGCTGAGTGAGCAAAACACGAGACCAGCGAGAAGGATCTTTTGCACAAAACACGTGTGTCAAAGCTTTCCCATTGGCTGCTGAAATGGGTGTTCGACGGGTACATCCGTGCACCTGCATTCACTTGCGGACAGAGACTGTCTCTGCTTGCGGATCTGTCCATACACGCGCGGCAAAAATAGTTCCTATCGCCCCGCCAGTTAGAACGCCCAGGTCAAACGGCATTAGTGATGAAGCAGTACAGTCAATCAGGGTCACTTTGCACCAACCCTTAAGAAAAAACAAATTTTTAATATTGTAGGATACAACAGCTTAAAAAGTTTACTAACTATACTAAAAAAATAATAAGTAAAATACAATAAACTTTTTTTTTAAATTAATTTTGATGATATAATATAAAATTTATAAAGGTTTCTTGAAACGTCACTTTCAATTCTTTAATAGTTAAATTTTAACTTAAAATAAGCATAAAAATCTTTCCTTTGATAGAGCCCAGGGAAATAACCATGTGCTTGACAACTTTAGACCATGTGATGAAGTGACTTCAATTAAATAGGTCACTGATTGTCCTATAAAGCTATGATAACAATAGAATAATCATATCCCTTTTCCTGGAAGAAGGGAAGGGGTTAAATGTTTTTCTTCTTGGATGGTGCAAAGTTACCCTGACTGGTGCAACGTTACACTGATTGACTGTCATACTGGGATGCGACCGTTTGCATCTCGAGCTGGAAGGTGACCATAACCTATGTGTCATACGATTGCGTGCAGAGGTTACACGACTATTGATAGCCGAAGAGATCAACTTGGCCATGAAAGCACGGCGAAATTATGTCGACGCCTTCGTAGAAGGACGCCTATTGAAATTTTCAATCGGATTAGGCCACCAACTAGTCGACGGTGTTGCACAAAATATACAAGTGCAAACTCGTATTTTAACTCAGCTAATGCGTCCGAAAGAAGTATCTCTGAGTATAATTAGACAGCAACTGAATATAAAACAATTTGAAGAAAATCAAAATTTAATGGACTACTTAGGGAAGTGGAAGACCGTGCGTTAGTGAACTGGTTGGAAAGGAAAACGTTGAAAAGAATTATACTATTGTTAATGCCCGAATCGATGTCAGCATGGGTGGCGTACAATCTGTAGGAGCTGGACGACTGGACCACCTGTAAAAATTGGCTGCTGAAATACGTGACACCAACTTCAAACGAAATCAATGCAAAGATTGATGTATTATGCAGTCAACAGATGCCCCAACAAGGATTCTATTTATATGCTTACGAAATGATTCGACGAAATCAAATGCCCAACTGGCCCCTAGATCACACTGGGTTATTTGAACTAATATTTTAGAATATGAAGGGAACGACTTGATATCACATACAACAAAGTATGTTTACGACATTAGAAGACCTAGGAAAAATCGCAATGGAGTTCGATAGTCAGGAAAAGGTTGAACCCAAGAATCAACAGGACACACCGCTGTGAAACGAACGTGAAAAAACAAGTGTCAGAACCAATGAAAGTAGAAAATGCCATGGATGTAATAATGAAAAAATAATAATCCGAATCTTTCGCCGAAATGAAATAATTGACCCTTAAGAAATATAAAGAAGAAAGAAGTAGTAGATCACTGACCTGAGAACGACCCCATACAAGGAGAATTGGTATTAAGACCACCTTCGGCCGTCCGCCGTTTGTACGATAACTTGAAAACGAATTAACTTTTTCAAATTCTGTTTTCAGAAATATGACCACCAAAGTTTTAGCTCGGCCGTATCAACTTTTCAGAATTTTTCGTGGACCACTTCAAGTCGAATTCACGTGCTAAAACAGTGAGTGTAAATAATACCTTAGTAATAGAAAAGAAAGTATTACTGTCCACTCGTGTGAGGGCACCTCGATCGAAATTGATCGAAATAGATCATTAAGCAGGATGAATTCCTGTGTTTTTAGCCGGTTTTTAGCTATTTCAAAGCACAAATTCGTTACAGAATTTAATAAATTATCAAAAATTTTTTTTTACACGAGCCCATTTAAAAATTGTATGCCTAATATGAAAAGGTATTAATAAACATTTCAAGGAAGGCAGGAAAATTCTGTACTAAAAGTTAAAAAACATTTATGGAGCACACTTAACCTTAATCGCTTTTAACGTAAGTTTAATATAAAATTAATATTCAGTGATACAACTGTAACATAAATTTAATATATTGGACATTAAACAAAAAACAAATTGAAATCAAACATTTTAAAAATACAACGTTGGGAGAAATATTTTTAGGTTATATGTTGGGTGTTAAATACATTTCTTGGAGACTCATATAATGAAATCAAACATTTATTCTTCAAACATTGTTTATTTTTCACATGCAAAAAACTACATTTAAACTAATTTTGCTCGTTTTCTATTATTGCTACTCTTCCATCTGGAGGACATGTCTTGCCTCAAAGTTTTTGCAACAGGGTGAAATCTCGTTTGCACATAATATACACTGGTGGTCAAAATTAACAAGACAAACACATTTTCGTGGATTTCTCTAAAACTACTGGACCGATTCCATTGAAATTTGGGGGTTGAAGGAAGTTAACAATGCGGATTACTACTAACCAATAATAATCGTTCAAGTACTTCTTTGCATATGTAAATTAAGCTACTTCGAAATAACCGTCTTTGTGACATCGCTTTAAAAGGCTGCTGCGTGTAAGTTTTGGACATTCTAGCCATTTTACGGAAAGATGGAACATCACCGAAGGTTAGAAGATTCCGAAAGATGGAGAGCAGTGGGACGATTGGAGGCTGGACAGACCCAAGCAGAAGTTGCGATATTTGGAGACAGTTCCAAGAGACAGGGACGATATGCAGACGACCAGGGCAAGGTCGCCCTAGGGCTACCTCAAGGCAAGAAGACAGGTATCTTTCTCTAACAGCCATAGGGAGATGACGGCCACTCAGCTCGCAAACGCGCTCTCGTCTGCTACTGGAACCTCTGTTTCGAGGCATACTGTTTACCGGAGGCTTCATGAGAGAGGGCTGTATGCCAAGAGATCAGCGGTCTGCATCCCACTCACTCCAGGACACAGGAGAGCCCGGCTGACTTGGTGCAGACAACTCCAGCCCTGGACCCAAGCACAATGGGCCTGTGTTTTATTCAGTGACGAGTCGAGATTCAGTCTAAGCACGGATTCCCGGCGAGTTTTCATCTGGAGAGAACCAGGAGCGCGCAACAATCCCTCTAACATCACGGAAGTTGACCACTATGGTGGTGGTGGTGTCATTGCCTGGGGGAGCATCATGTTGGACGGACGCACAGACCTCCACGTTTTTTAGAGAGGCTCTCTGACTGCTCAGAGGTACAGGGACGACATCTTAGCACCCTATGTGCTCTTCAGGCAAAGGCAAAATATCTTTCATAATAAATGATAAGGAGCCTTGGGTATCTGTTTCATTGCCGATGGAGAACTTTGACACTCTTTTCCAACACGCATAAATCAGCATTTACGACGTTCGTTGCGCCCGTTCTTCTTTCGTTTTGGACCGGCAATATTTCGTTCCTTCGCAGCATTAACTCGTTTGCCTTTATTTCCCCCTCTGGCCTTTCCATTCATACGGAAAGCGAAATCCCTATCTGCCTCACTCGAGATCTTTTTCTCCTCCTTCTCGCCTCACTTCTCCTCACTTCCTTTTCGAATCTCGCACCTTCTTTTCTTCTGCGCGGCTTTTCGGCATATCCTCTCGCATCCTTCGGCTTCACTTTCGTCCTTCTCCTCCATTCCTCTTGTTTTTTCAGAAAAATTGCTTAATTATTTAGTAACATGTAGACCCTCCTTTTGCTTATATAATACGTCGAGATATATTTCTACAAGATATCTGTAAAGGCGCAATTCCGCAATCTGACGCACGCTACAGACAGTCTTTCAACTGATTGAATACGAAGCGACAAGTAGCAACTATCTTTGCCGCATGCTTAGGGTGACCAGATTTTTTACGACGCTAATCCGAAACAAATACGAGAACGCGTAATTTTTGAAAATTAAATCTATTAATATCCAATTAATATAAGGGTGGCCCAGATTAATATATACAATTATTAACAAGGCCGTATGCCTTAAGTATTTTAATACCTGCATGTAACTATGGTGGAATACATTCTCAAAGGATCGAAGAAGAGTCACACTCTGTTTTCCATGCAGTGGTCCACCATGCGGCCCTCCATGGCGATGCAAGCTTCCAGTCGCAACTTCACGTTGTCACAGGCCTTCTTGCATATGTCTAGGGGAATTTTGCGAAATTCCTCCGTTATTGCTTCCCGAAGCTCTGGAATATTATGGATCCTATGGCGGTAGACCTTGTCCTTGAGATATCCCCATAACCAAAAATCGAGTGGGGTCAAATCGGATGATCTGGGGGGCCACTCAACTGGACCGCGTCGGTCGATCCAGCTACTTGGAAATGTTTGATCCAATCAACTCCGCACAGTGAGAGCATAATGCGGTGGTGCCCCATCATGCTGCCACCACATGGTGTCAAAATCATCGCGTTGCGTCAATAGGGGATATACAGTGTTCACCAGAAGGTCACAGTAGCTGTCTCTTGTGACTGTGTCCTCAGAGAAAAACGGGCCGAGCAGTCCATCGTAACTTACGCCAGATGGTCCTCTTATTTATTTCTTGTAACCTTTGTAAATTCAAGCTAGAATTAAAGTAATATTTGTTTTCCTTAGTTAAAGGGAAGCATTTGTTAAGTTTTATTTCATTTTGTGTGTTAACTTGCTTACATTTAAGGAATTTCAATTCTAAAGACATTTCAGAAAGTTTCCATATTTTTGTCTTGGACTGTATCTTTTTATTTAACTATAATTATTGCTACTTTTTATTTACTCTTAAGTTTTGTAGAAGTAATTTGTAATCTTATTTAATGTTATTCCATTTAGAAATAAATCCCCTTTATATTTATCAATTTGACCATTATTCCTCTCAGTACTTGTTTATGGAAACAAAGCCTGTTCAGGCTTCAAATTATATTTGTGAAGGTTACTTTTGCACGTGACATTTATCTACATAGTGTATATTAAATATTTAAATATCAAGGAAAACTCAAGCAATCATACATAATTACAACAATTTTATGGTAAAGCAATGATTTCTAAGTTATCCAGTATCTATAAAGAACAAGTAAATAAAGAAACCATTATTCCACAACAAGAGCTAATTTTGTGGAATAGTAGTTTCTTTATTTATTTACTCTTTGTCCACAGTTTCTGGCCATTTATGCTTGTATTATACAGTATTCAAATTAATTAATTGACTCTGTCTACTTTTTAAAAGCATTTCATTCTAGTTAAATGTAACATACTCTTCTTCCCTTTAACATTCTATTTGATCCTTTGGCTCGAATTCTAAGTAATTGTCTACAGTAAAGCTCAGGTAACCTTTTCGAAGTAAATTCTCATACCAAAGGTTTAAATGACAAAGAATATAGCTTCTCCGAGAACATTTACTTCATCGAAAGTGCAACGATAGACCATTTATTGACTAACAGATTAATTAATATTAACATACAGTGAACGAAATACAGTAATCAAATTTTCGTTTAAAAAAACTAACTTTCCTTAACTACAGGTATAAATGCAATTTATAGTTAAATCAATGCTTAAACCTTAAACAAAAATTATATAATGTTACATTTTTTTTTAGCTTTTTTATATATAGCTAGTTTTAACACCGCCCAGATTCCCCGAAAACAATAAGGTTCAGAAACTGAACAGATTTTTATACCAGGTGGTATTTACAGAATCCTAAGGGTGAATATATTTTGATTCTAACGTATAATTAATTCTCAGTGGCGGAGCTTGTTGTATTAATATAAGCAGAATGTCCTTCTCCGCAATTTTTCGTATTCTGCTTCACCTCATCATCTTTTTGGAGATCTTTATCTCACAACCATCATCAACGGAAAGAAAGGAGAATGGAGATAAAAGGTCTCTTATGGAAGTTTTCTTTTCACCTGAAGGCAGAGTTAAACGAATGGTTAAGAATTATGGTGAGCCTAGTAGTAAGAGAATAGAAAAACACTTCCATACCTTTTTTCTTTTTAATACTTTGCAAGATGTTTATCCAAATTGTCCTTTTAAGTACCTGACAGCTGCTATCAACCACATCTTCTTCCAAAATTCCATGATTGTCTTGAAATTGGATGTAGACTTCGACTTCCATGCCGTAAGAGAGAACTAAAGGATAATAAGTGCTGCACATACATATATAAAGGCTTCCAACTTACCTGTTGCGGAACGAATCGCACTGTGCTGCTACACAACCTATGTTCTACAGAGGTAGAAGACGAAGGAGAAGGCGAAGGAGAAAAAGGCCACGATGAAGAAAAAGAAGAAGTAAACAGAAAAGGTATGTACAACTTATCCTTAAAAATTTTTTAATTTTAAAATACATAATATATGCAACAGCCAAACCTCGAGATTTATCTACCTACATAAAAACAAACATCACATAGTGCTTAAGGTTAATTTAAAAAATTTTTACCTTTAAGATTGTCTACCTGAAGACATACCTGATGGTTACACCTGTAATGAAATTGGTTGTGTGAAAGGATCCCAGTGCAAAACTACAGATGGGAAATGTTGCCTTTATAAGAGACACGGCAAAAGAGTAACGTGCTGTTTAAACGAGACTGAAGTTTCTGAAAATCTGCGAAACGTAACTGAAAGTAATAATTTGAAACTAAAAGTACTTTTTACAACTTAACTTATACACTCTTATACTAGTATTAATAAACTTTTTAAAATATATTTTTCCATTTAGTAAAATCTTGCCCTGCAGTTAAAATCACACGATTGGGTAAGTTAATTTGCAGCGAGATTGGGTGTCAGGTAGGAGAACGATGTAGAGAAGCTGGACTCGAGAATCAGAAGTGTTGTCCCCATAAAATACAAGGAGTGGATCATAGCTGCTGCTTAACGCCAAAATATAAAATAAGTATTCACTGTAAAACCGATTTAAACCATTTAAATTTATTATCCAAACATTTACTTTAGCCGTATCATATGCATATTGAAAAACAACATTAATATGTAACAAGCTAGATAGATATAAATGAGAAAATAGTTATCTGAGAATTAGAGATGGCAGCTTCCAAACAACTTCCAGGAACAGCACCTATTGTTTGAACCGCGAACAGGAATGAAGAGAAGTTATGTGTTGTAAGTTGATAGGATTCATGAAGCCAGTTTTCTCTTGTATTCTCTCCAATGATAGCAAGAAAAATGTCGTAATTCAATAAGCTGTCCTTTTGTGATCTGATTCAGACATCGCCGTTAGATACAATAACGTTGTTTGAAACGGGGTACGCTTTCGTGTTAAAGCTACTTGCCTTTGCATATTTTTGAAGTTTAATACAAACATAGAAAGTTTACCTATATCTTAGAATACTTTAGGAAAAAAATATAAAAATGTGTATGCTAATTAACAACCACTAAATACTAAATTAAAACTTTAGTTAAATAAATAAGATTAAAATTTTTTTATATATGAATAAATTATTATTTTAATTATTATTATTTAAATATAAATTTATATTTGATTTCAATTTACTTAATGAACATGTCTAAACAGAAAACATTAAAGAGCAAGAAGGCACAAATCTTCCCTGCAACTAGGAGAAGATAATATTGAAACGAAATGCAAGTGCCTATTGATGCTTTAACGAAATGGGTGCATATGTTCTATCCCAGGATAAAAAATTTTATACTCGCTAACAGTCTGCTAGGCGATAATTATGTCTACAGATAGACAGCTGGACAAACTGATCATATACCGTATTTCTTTGAATAATAACCGCCCTCATTTTATCGCCACGCCACAAAAGCTATAGTGAAATAAATACGCCGCCGGTTTTATTATTAGATAACTATCTGATACTTGTATAACCGGCGTTGCTCGGGCTCTTTTTTTGAAGAAATTTTGCAATATCTAAATGTGAACACTTGAAAAAAATGAACACTTGAAAAAAAGCTTAGAATTAATACAGTAAAATTCATGTTGAAGAATCGAAAATAAATCTTATGAAATTTTCCCAATGGATCTATTCGACTTCGCTCGTGTTGGACTGTTGTGTATAGCTGAGTAAGTTTGACGCAGTGCTGGAGAAAAAAGGTGGAGAATAATGTACATAGTTTCGAATGTGAAATGAAATAAAATGAAAATGAAACAATAGTTTGATCTAACGTGTCTTCACACCTGGCTGTGGCTTTAGTTCTCCTATTTCGCTCGCGACATACTTGCTAATAGAGAGGTTAAGCACCACGTAAACGCAAACGTGACGCGAACGCGTGTGACGTTTCCAATCTGAAATGACGTCTACATTGGAAACGTCACACGCGTTCGCGTCACGTTCGCGTTTACATGGTGCTTAACCTCTCTATTATTTAATTTCATCAGCACTTGTTGATGCAACATAAAGATACGAACACCTGACTGTGGGCACAAACTTTGCCTTGCATTGTTGGTGATTATTACATATATACGAAGGTTGGGGCAAAAGTCATGGCAACTATTTTTTTATCTTGAAGATACCAGTCCTGTTGGAAAATGTGACATATACAGACGAAAGGACAAGGTGTTAACTACATGTGTGGACAATGAATAGCACTGAAATATTGTAACACACTAATTTATTACGGTAGTATACAGGGCAATATGGCCTTCACGGTTGCTCATCACTGGTTGACACACGTCCTTGCTGAAACTTACCTACCCACCGTGCTACTGTACGGTATGGTAGGGCATTATTCCCAAGGGCTTCCACTAATTCACTGTGACATTCCATCGCATTTCTCCCTCGGAGAACGGCTATTTTGATGTAAGCGCGCTGCTCAACACGGGTTACTTCCATCTCGCACGACACTCACCAACTGACTGATTTCACAGCCCTCGCTGCGCTACTACTAGCTAACACAGAGCCATCTGTTGTTCTGCATACACACTATGCTTGCAGAACTTCCACACGACACATATACGTTTGTGATCCGTTCACATATCTACAAGAAAAAAAATAGTTGCCATGACTTATGCCCCAACCCTCGTATATTATTGGTTCGTGGATATTGTTGTTGATATGCCTTCTGAATATCGATTTTATCGATTATTTTTTTTTCGAAATCTCAGGTGGACAGTGACCTAACTCTTGCTTTGAAGATCAAGCTTCATCGCAATCGGAAGAATGGTATATGAATCTACAGCTGCTGAAACTTCACTTTTAACTGCGGAATTCTCATAAACGGTTCGTTTTCCGAACCATATTTATATGAACTTTTGTTTTCATCTCACTGTGGGGAATCACTGCCAGAAGTTTGTGACAGGGATTTAAATACACCCTGTATAGAAATTACAAATATATTATTATTTTAATTGTTTTTTATCATTCAGGTAAATTTAAGGAAATTTTATTAAGAAAACAAAATAAATAAAAAAAAAAGGAAGCAAGGATGTGATGTTATTCACAATGAATGGATTTAACGCCATCCTCGAATACTCACCGCGCTCCAAAGAATTAAGTGAAATAAAACGCCGCGGCCTTTATTCAAAGAATTACGATACGCAATTTTTTTGCAAAAATTGCTAAAAACGAGCGTTTCTGTAGTGGTCGTCTTAATATTCACGACAAAGAAGTAGAGTTCCAGAAATGCTTTCCAAAAATTTTATGAAAGAAATGTAAAACTGTCGCAAGGGAACTAGTCTAAAAGAAATATAGTGCGAATCCTTTTATGTAAATAGTTTGTTTTTTTTAATAAATAAACGTATTCTGAGAACTTTTGCAGTTTTATAAGGATTTTTTAGTTATTGCTACTGTAGAAGTTCATGTGCATTGAAATATCCATCTACAGACAACTATGGGTTGGTTTTTCTTTTTATTCTTCATAAATTTTAAATAGCATAACAAATATTATGAATAGTTGACAGACATTGAAAAATATTTATAATCTAATCACGATAGAAAATTATGAAATTCCACGATTTTACGCTCCATTCCAATAATAGTAATTCCAAAGATTTTTCTTGCAGATATGTTTTTTTGCATTTCCTTTAATTTTATTTAAGACTAATGTAGCTGATATCCCCGGCGTTGCTCGGGCTCTTTTTTGATGAAATTTTGCAATATCTGAATGTGAATATACATTAAAAATAAACATGTTATAAAGCTTATAATTAATACAGTAAAAATTCATGGCCAACTAGGCCCTCTAGCCTTCTACCTGACTTCGCTCGTGCTGGAACATGGCCAACTATATTATAGAAGGCTGTCCATTCAGTGATAAGAGGTGGAGGCAAATAGGTTTCGCTTAGCACCGAATGCACAAAGCTTCTATAATATAGTTGGCCATGGCTGGAATGCTGTGTACAAGTGAGTGAGTTTAGGTAGTGCTGGAGAAACAGTGTATAAGAATAATAATCACAGCCCTGGCTATGATCAATTCTTCTATTCCCCCCCCCCCCCCCCAAGCGCCAATGCAACTACATCAACCCGGATGTTGGCTATTTGGTCAAAAATCACACGATTTCGAAAACGGCACTGAAGTCATCTTTTCATTGAGTGCCTGACCCCTCTTCATCAGTTGTTGGATAGGCAGCCTCAATTTCCTCCATGGGGCTTGCTTTTTCTCTTCTTGGAAGGGGTGGATGTAAATGATCGTTTGTGTCTGTGTGCTCTGCAATTCCAACTCTGAGAGCGGTTATTCGCTACTTGGTAATCTGCTGTGGCAATCCGCACTCTGCTCTCGACGTCTTGAAGCAAAATCAGGGCATTCATCACTTGGTGTTGTCTAGCAGTTGCAGTTTCTTCTGTTGACACGCATGGTTCGTCGACGACCACACGGGAACTTCGATGACCACTGGGTCACTCATCACTTGCTCAGTTACAGCAGTGCACTGTCGAAACCGATATCGGCCTCGGTGGCTCAGTGGTTGTGTGATCGCCTCTGATGCCCGAGGACGCGGGTTCGACATTTTTTTTTCAGGGTGAAAATCCTGAGATCACGCACTTCCTTCGGAAGGGACGTAAAGCACTGATCCCGTGTAGTTGTTGCCGACCGCACTTTAAAAAACCCTTGCGAGACAAAATTTGCGGCTCCTATAATGCCGTCCTGAAATGACCATAGCAGTTGAAAAGGACGTTAACACCAAACAAACCAACCAATCGAAACCGATATAGTGCCGAGAGAGGGATTGGTTCCTCTGCCGCCTTTCCACTGTTTCTCAATATCTGCTAACTTACCATTATCTCCAGTTATTGCTCCGTTTTGAAGATTTTCAAGAAAATGTCAAGTTTTAATAACTATCAATTCTAAGAAAAGCCCGAAGAAAGAAATTCTATGTACTGCTACAAATTCCACTTTGTTTTATAATTACAGGTTTTAATGAACATTAGTCGCATTCACATCCTTTCACCTAAGGGAAAGTCACTCTCCTGCTTTCGAAAAGCAAAGAAAATATGTTTGTATTATGAATGAAACTGGAAGTGAAAAGATAACTTTTTCTGCTTTTGTTACTTTTGGATCTAAAACTACTGCTGCCATAAACATGATGAACATATTGAAATTTCGTTTGAAAAATAGTAACTGATTTATTGACTGTGGAATATGTTTATTGTTCCCCATATAATTATTATTGTTTAATTTATAACCAACAAAAGTTCAAACGTTAAATATGTTAATTATGTCGTTAAATACAAATTTTATCGTAGGCAATCACCGAAATGAACGAACCAGCGATTCAATTTGGGGGTAAAGTAACAAAAGCAGGAGGGAAAGTGGGTATGGACTTTGCTTTGCTCCGTAGCCGACGAAAAAGACAGGCCCCGGCACTGAAAAGTCACCTGACCATACTAGTCCGCGTAACAATCCAACCTTCATTGTTTCTAACAAACGAAAAAAACACTGATTGTTAAAATCCAAGATGGAGATAATGAAAATTGGATTGTTGCTCAGACCACTATGGTCAGGTGACTTTTCAGTGCCGCGGCCTGTCTTTCTCGTCGGCTGCGGCTTTGCTCAAAATGAAGTCGCTGAAAGTGGCTTAAACAAGATAAGTGAGAAAAGTTAAGAGGTTATATTGCACAAAAGTTGCCTTGCATTGTTGGTCAGTGCATACTGTTGCCCTGTGTTGCTATCACCACTGTTCATACAAACACGACGGGCCTATTATTGCACAAATTTTGCCTTGAAATTACGTCTGAAAAAATTAAAGTAAATGATAAAAACACAACTGTTTTTTATCACTGCTCTTGCAAAACCTTTGACTTCATTTACATGTCGTAATGAACGGTATATAACTATTTAATTGGTTGAACTGCTATATTTTCTCTAATTTTTATATTTATTGCTATATATTTTTAGAATTCTGTGTTGCTATCACCATTGTTGATACAAACACGACTGGCTTATTGTTGCAAAAACTTTGCCTTGCATTGTTAATCATGAAATATATATAGTTGGTCGTGCACATTGTTGGTGATGGCCCTGCATTTTGAATACGAATACTATCGAAAATTATTATTTTTTCGAAATCTCATGTAGATAGTGACCTTCCTCTTACTTTAAAAATCAAATGTGCAAAATTTCATCAAGATCGGAATAAAACTGTAGATTTGTATAAGAAACAAATATAGATTCTTGTTTTCCTTCTTTTTTTTTTCATTAATTCCGGGACAGGCATTTGCCCATAGGGGTCTGCTTAAGATTTTGACTAGAATTTTCCATTGTTGTTAACAAATTTAAAACTAAGAATAACATGAATTGCAGAAAAACATGGATGCAACCAACTGTTTATTCTCTCAAAAATTCTTTTAAGTAATAGTTTTTATTTCATAAGTTTTTTTTAATACTTTACGAGTGTCTTGCTGAACAAATTCCTCCAGGATTTGACTGTATGGAAATTGGATGTAAGGCAGGAGATGTGTGCACATCGAATAAATTTCAGAAGTGTTGTCGACATAAGATAAATGACAAAACTTATTCATGTTGTCTGAAAAAGACTGAAGTTAAGGCAGTGAAAAAAGCTAAGGGATTGAAGGAATCTAAGGCAGGAATACAAACAGGTTGATAAAATTTCAAATATTTCAAAAATTTCAGTATTAAGTTTATGAATTATTTCTTGACAAAATTCAAAGCTTAATATCAGCATATCCCGTTAAATTTTCTTTCTTTGAGATTATGCTTTGTTTATTACGATATGCTCCAAAAGATAAATCATGTATAAATCTTGTGATGAGGAATGTGGAATTGTTCTGTATTTCTGAAATAAACAGAAAATATAATGGCGACTACGCGTATTCTGCAAATATTCTTTCATGCAGAAAATAAAAAAAAATTGCCGTAAGTAAATAACTTGTATCAGAACGTATAATTTCTCATTTCATCGCAATACATCTCACAATTACAAATATTCATAAGTATCCACTTTCTTGGTGTCTACATATGATCTTTGGAACTCAATGTATATAAAAAATAAGCAATGATTCTCAAAGAGAAGATATACGAGGGTTGTTCAAGAATTTTTGCCTCCTGGTCCGTAACTTTTAATTTGTTAACCGATTTTACAAAATTCTTTTTGTATCTGATACTTACATTTGTCCTCTATGTAATGCAATACAGTATTCACTTTTCAACATAGTCCCCATCCCTTTCAACACATTGCACCACGCGTGACTAGTGGGGTGAACCCATTGAAAAAGTTTTCGACACGAGGATTGAATGGAAGCTTTGGACCTTCTTCTGCAGCACAATAACGCCCGCCCGCACACGATCGCCACACATCAGAGGCATTGCAGTGCCTACAGTTAAAGATGAAAAAAATGCTGTTCAAAAATGAATAACTTTGCACCTTGCGATTTCACCACTTACCAAAGAAAAAACTCCTTAAGGGACATGAGTTGCATTCTGACGATGAGGTGAAAAATGCCGTTCAATCCTTGTGACAATACCTGCAGAATTCTTCTACGATGGGTTTACCCAAATAATCATGCATTGAAAGGGATGGGGGCTATGCTGTAAAGTGAATACTGTAGTGCATTACATAGAGGACAAATGTAAGTATCAGATACAAAATGAATTTTGAAAATAAGATAGCAAATAAAGTTATGAAGCAGGAGGCAAAAATTCTTGAACAACTCTCGTACATCAAACAAATCGTGAATACAAAGAGAAGAGGGAAGAAAAAATTCTGTGACCTGGACTAGAACCAGGGGCCTTGCCTATCGTGTCCCTGGCTGAGTTCAGGTCGCGGAATTTTTTCTTAACTTTTATCTTTGTATTCATGAGCAAAGATATTGTTGAAACTAAGAGGAAAACTTTCTTTTATTAATTAATTACGACTACTTTTAATTCTTATAGACAACCAGTGTTTCATGAAAAAAATCCCCCCAAAAGAATATCACTGTTTGAATATTAATTGTGAAGAAGGAATAACATATGTTCAAGAAGGCCGGCAGAGTGTGCCATGTTGCTCTTACGATATTCGGAATACTCCTGTGACTTGTTGCATGGTTTCTACACGAGAGGTTTGTTTAAGCACAATGCATTTTTGTAGATAATTTGATTCTAATTTCTCTCTTAAATTAATTCCCTATAATCAATTTTTAGCCGTAAAAAAGTTCTATTTCACAACTAATTTAATTGATGAACTAAAGAATTTCGTTTATTTATCAGCCTACATTATGTTACCCACTTCACGAAGAGAAAGAATACAACTGTTTACTCATTGGATGTCTAATCGGCAGCTCCTGCAAAAGAGTAGGCTATCCAGACAGGGAATGTTGTGCTTATTGGTTATACACTTCCCGAAGTCATTGTTGCCTGGAAGAATTAGTCTACGAGACAGCAACCAGTATTGATACTACTCCGATTTTGTTAAAACTCTTTTCTTTATCTCCTTCAGTATTAACAAATACTTCTATACCTACAGCTAATTTACCAACACCAGAAGCTCCTCCAATAACATTTCTATCAAGAGAATCATTAACACCTACAGAATCAATTACACTGGAAGAAACAAAGGCAATAGGCCAAATTCAAACATCACATTTTGTGCCTTCCCAAACATTTCCTGCAATTTCTTCAGAAAAATTTGTTTACCCAATTCCTCCAACTACATCAAAAGGACCCAAAGAATTCATTCCACCATCAGTTTACAGAGTAAGACCCATTCATCCTCCTGAACCAATTCCTCAAATAGGCCCTCCTCCTGAACCCCTTCCTCCACTTGGTCCTCCTCCTGAACCCCT
>JAHWFO010061457.1:4566-19778 GCA_023313115.1 Rhysida immarginata | reverse complement strand
ATGACAACAAGAGACTTTCCACCTGAAACGCCTACTATTTTGAATGACTTCCGTTGATTCCTTTGATCCAGTGGCCGAAACGCAGTCCTCATGCAACGTACATGGTCTAGCGAATGCATATATCGAGAAATTTGTCATTATATGAGTGAATTACCTCGTAAATTATTAATCTCGTATCAAAATAAGTGACGAAACGTTTTAGAGTATTGAAGGAAATGTAAGTAGGTATAATTTATGACATTAAATGTAAATGTATATAAATAACACGTATACATTAACAAACAATACTTTATTATATCTGAATGCACGCAAATAATTAAGCCGTAAATATTAACCAGATAAGGAAGCTACGTTTTCAACCGAACGACAGAGAAAGATCCAGGGTAAAAAAGGACACAAGAAAAAAGGATTTTTAACAGTATTAAACATACTGAGATTTTGCAGTTCTACAAAATAGAAATCTGATAACAATTCAAGTCAAAACTGTTCAATATAATAGCTGGATAACAACGGCAGAAAAATGTGGAATGGCTCTCATCATCATCATCATCATCATCATGTTTTCTACTTAAGCAGGTCCTAAATGCCTCTCCTCTAAGTGCCTTCTTTCACTCCTTTAATAAGCATTCCTTCCTTCTTAATGCATGGTTTGCCCAATTTCTTTTTCTCTCTGTAATAATATTCAACACCTTTTTTCTTCTTCCATTCTTCTCAGCACTTCTTCGTTTATGCAATGGTTAGTTCATGCTAATGTCCTTCTTGATGAAGTTGGAGGCCTTGGAGTGGGAAAGAAACAGAATTCCGGACGATTTCGCCTTTTATTCATTGTTCTTGACAAAAGCCAGGAATAAAAGGCGAAATCGGCCGTATTTCTGTGTGTTTTCTTCACAGAGAAAGGAAGTAAAAACTCCTCCTCTTCTCTAAGGTTTTCTTTCTCCTGAAGGCCTCATTTCTCACTCTACCTTCCGCCATCTTCTATATATATTGACCGTTTCGATAACAAAACAACGCGTCACAGGAAATCACGTGACCAACCTACGAAGCCCTTACTAACTAAGAAGGATGTTTGTTTGTTTGTTTGTGGGTTTGTTTGTTTGTTTTTTATACAAATCTACAGTTTTATTCCGATCTTGATAAAATTTCGCATACATGACCTTCAAAGCATGAGGAAGGTCACTGTCTACCTCAGATTTCGAAAAAATAATAATTATTGATAAAAAAAATCGATATTCATGGTTATGGCAGGGCATAATAATGAGAAATATTTCATGACCAACAGTGCAAGACAGTTTTTGCAACAGTAAGTATCAACAATGGTATCAACACGCAATTCACAAACACTGTGCACGGACCAACAATGCAAATAAAAGTCTGTGCAACAATAGGTATCAACAATGGTGTCAACACGCAATGCACCAACACTATGCAAGGATCAACAATATATGTCTCATGACCAACAATGCAGAGCAAAGTTTGTGCAATATAGAATTCAATGCATAGAATTCCTGTTATTCAGGCTTTTCTTAGTACTTAACAATTTCTTGAAAATCTTTAAAAATGATCAGTAACTGGAGATAATGAGTTAGCAGACTATTGAGAAAGAGTGAAAGACGATAGAGGAAGCACTCCTTTAGCTGGGTGCTGTATTGAGCAAATGGTAAGCAAGTAAATAGAAGAATCAGCGACCGCTAGACTACACAAAGGTGATGAATGGCCAAGTTTTGCTTCAAGACATCGAAAGAAGAAAGGAAATTGCAACAACATCAAGTGTACATCTAAAGTGAGATTATGTAAGTAAAAAATTATTTAGACTAGAAGGCATCCTTGGAGAGGTCCATCCATTGTGAGCCTTTAAAAAATTTTTTTTCGGTAAATCAAGTTCCGGTATATCACCTAGAATGGATTTTTTCAGTGAAGAGGTAAATTCCTGTCTTTCGGATTTTTCTTAGAATGGATAGTCCCTTCGCTCTATATTGTAGTGATTGAGTTATTATTTAACCAATTTGGAGGTTTAATTTAGCTTTTTGAGGTTGTTCTGTTTATCTACAAGCGTAATTATCCCGGGCAACGCCGGGTCCTCTGCTAGTCTCCAATATAACTCAATTCTCTCTTTAATGATTTCAAAACCATCCAACATGCACTCCACACATAATAGCTTATTGTTCTTTTCCGTAAGTTTAAACTCCTACTGTTAATGCTTAAAGAAGAATTTTCCTCTTACTGGTAATAGAATTTGATAGGAGCTCCTTTTTTTACGCTAGGATATACGTACAATTGTTTCGAAATAAAAATAATGCAAAAGGATGTCGTTATTTAACAAGAAATAAAAATTAATAATAAAATAAAAAATCGGAAAGTAAACCTTTGTTCAGTTTGTTTCATATTCTTAAATAAATAACTTTCAATCTTGTTAAACATGACGAATTATTAATAACAATTCTATGTAATCTGTGCCAAGACTAATGATTGCATTTGGTGATCGGAAAGGCGGAACTATTTAAAAAAATAAGGGGCAATTTGTGTAAATAAGAATATACAACACACTTGTTTTCAATCAAGAAATGAAATGGGATCAATTAAGAAACAATACAGAGGACCATTTTTAAAAAGAAAAAAATTCGCGTTACTCATGACGACAACTTTCTCTATTGAAATAACATTAAAAGAAATCGAATCTGCCTGTGTTGCTATGTTATGAAAGCAAAGTTTAAAAACAACTGACGAACAAACAATTCTCTACAATGAGGAATAATTCCTATTTATGAAAAAAGAAATAGAAATTCTCTTGAAAACGCCAGCAAAACACGTTGGGAAACGGAATATTTTAAATATTACTGAAATTATATTTTGACGACTACAAAAGAAATTTCAATCAAATGTAGATTATACATGCAAATAAAATTTTTTTTATTACTGTGGCATTTCCTTAAACCTCCCCTTTTCCTGACCGCCCATTGTGTATGGCGCGTTTTCTTTCGTAATTTAATTATAGATAAGACGTGTATAATTTCATTTGTGTTGTAAGTGTAATTCTCATCAAGTGGGATACGGTTGCGGGAGAGAGAGTTAGTTTAACAGGCAAACATTCAGTTTAACATAGCTGTTTTTGGACTAAAGTAAAAAAAATAAATAAAGTGTATATATATAATTTATTTAATTTCATTGGTAAGCTGCACTCCGCTCTTGAAGTTAATGGCGCCAACTTACTTCGGCTCGGTTTAAGTACATTCGAATGCGAGTAAGAAACTTAATTCTTTCTATGCTTCATTACGCGCTAATTATACAATTATTGTTTTATTATTACTATGCTTTAGAACATACCTATATCATGGTTATAGTTGCTTTAATAGTCTTATATATTAAAATCCTTCTGGTAATTATTTTAAACTGGCTTCACGGTTTACTTTACTTATGATAATAATAAAAAAAAAAGCTAGAATCGAAAAGCCTAAATAACTTTTAACAAACAAATAACAAGGCATAAATTATGCATCCAGTATTTTTTTTTTAATTTATATATATTTAAGCGCATTTTAGACAAAAAAAATTTCAAAACTTGGCAATTTTTCATGAATTTAATCTAATGTTATGTACGATATATCTACTTACACTCATAATTTGGCCCGACCACGAAAGTAGGAATAAATTTATTCCTACCTCCTTGGGTCCGACGCTTCGCATGGGAAGTACTTAGAACCGTCGTTGACCATGGTCAATTTTGTTCTGCAATCTGGTAAATATGACGGAAGTTTCTAGCCAGTTGCCTAGCGATTCCAAACATTAGGTTTAACAATGTGATGTAATACCATTGAAAAGCATAGAGAAATTAAACCTAAGCAAAGCCCACTGTATTACTATACTCTATTAATACAGCGGTCTTTGACCTAAGTTTGAAATTGCGGGCCAGGAACTGACGTTACTACTTACCAGATCTTTAAAGATTAGATTCAACTATGGAAATAAAAATTATTTTTGAGTAATCATAAATAATAAGCTTATTCTTAGAAACTGCTCGAGAAGGCGGCAAATGAGGCAATAAGGGGTTTGGGAAAAAAAAAAAAAAAAAAAAAAAAATGAAAATTAACCGAATTTTTTGAAATATTTTTTGTGACTTTTTTTTCATCTAATATCTGTAGACATGCCTTTTGGTAAGTTTCGGAATTTTAAACCATTTCTATTAAAGGTTTTAAAGGTCAATGTCGAACACCAATTAGGTTGCAATTAATTAATTGAATTAATTTTTCAAGAAGTCTTTAAACTTTTGAGACAGTCAGATTTTGAATTCTCTTATTTTTCAATGATTTTATTATTAATTTTTGTTAAAAAGTTTGGCAAAACATGAAAATGCTGCCCAAAATTAAAATATTTATATTAAAACATTTTTGTAATATGTACAATCCCCCCCCCCCCCCAACAAAAAACATGAGTCTTTAAACTTTTGACACGCACCTTAGAATAGGGTAATAAAATTATCACAAGTAATACAAATTACTCTATTTAGAATACATTGAATAAAAAGTATAATGAAAAAGGATGAATTTGAGTACACTGAATGGATGCTTCGAATCAGAGAGACGAGTAGGTAGAGGCAAGCAATGACAGCACTTTAAGTTAATTTCTTCTCTCTAAGTATAAAACATTATTCCTTCATTCTCTAAGTTTGAAAAATTTTCACAGGGAGGTTAACTTCAGCAGCTATCGTGATATTGACATTTTCCCCATTATAATTTTATGCAGGCACATTCATTTCAGCCTAAGGTTTTCGCAGCAATCACCTTTCGCTTAAATGTTTCATCGATATACAGTCCTGGAAAAAATGATAGGAACTTTTGTGTTTTCAACATAACATTTTTAATAATGAATTTATTTCAACGAAACTTTACACACCTGTGCCCATACTAAATTGACACCACTGGTTTCAATTCAGTCAAAATATTTAAAAAATTAGTTGAGCCACAACCAATATTTGAAAAAAAGGGCTTTCAAATACAAAAGTTCCTATCATTTTTTCCAGGACTGTACATATCTGTGAAAATCCTTATCTATTTCCAGTAAGAGAGAAACATGGCCATTTTTTCTTTTTAATGTGCATACATGAATAAATTCAATTCATTGTGGAATAGTGGCATACTGATTTTTCAGCATGACGTTAATTCATTGGAAACTGATTTCCCTGGTACATTCTCGGAACAGTTTCTATACTGCTCAGTTTCGTGACTATACGAATCTTGCTTAAGATGGTTTCAGAAAAGATACAGCAGTTGTTTATAAGCGAACCACATCTTGACATTAGAATTTGTTTGCAGCTTTGGCCAGTAGACTCCATTGATACTCCACGGACCTCTCTGTCTATCTACATGAAGCAATCGCAGAATTTGTAAAAAACTAATACCTCTGCAACAAAACAAAAGAAAAATATTCAAAATCCGATGAACGGATCACCCAAAAAGCTCATCGCCATCTCTGTAATTGAACAATCGCTCTTGTATTGTTTGTTGCTTACAAACAGTCAAGTGTACAAATTAAGTCTTTACAGTCAATCCAGAAGGTGTTCAATATGACGTCCCCCTTAATTGCTCTTGCACAACTTCTAGCCATATTTTGCATACCATACAACGAAGCTTGACCCCAGAATGGAAACATATAAACTACTATCGAGTTTACAGCTAAAAAATAAAACTGACAGGAGTGTCCGATGTTAAGGTTCTCTCTTTTCAGTTTACATCGCACTTTAGCCATAACAAACCAGTCCCAGAAGCATGGAATACATGTTCATTTTTTCTGCGTCTTGCACGTATGTTCTTCTAATATTTCTTTAAGTAAATTTTGTTTAATTTTTCCAAACAGGTGTCTGTCTAACATTTTACTGAAAACCGACGATTTAGTTTTGGACAATGTTTAAGAAGAAGAAATCCAAACGTCCGGATGTCCAAGTATTAAGCTGTGTAAGTACATTTCAATTAATATTACAGTAAAATCCCGTTACAACGTACCTCACTTTAACGTACATTTCAGAATAACGTACTAATTTTACATTCCCTTGGTTAAATTATCCCTTCAGTACAACGTACATCGTTCACATGTCTTGCTCTGATTGGTCAATGCAGCCCATGCGAAAGTTGCAACGCAAAGTTATAGAAAGAAAGCAGACGGCCATTACAGATGTTTTTTTAAAAATTAATGTAATACTACATATTGTATATGCTATAGTATATTTGTATTGAATAAACTAAAATGCATTCATGTATTCTTATGTTTTTCTATGAATATATGCATTGTTCATAAGCCCCACTCCCCCCTCCAGTTTCAGAATAACGTACACCTCAGAATAACGTACAAATTTCCAAGTCCCTTGAAGTACGTTGTAACGGGGTTTTACTGTATTCATCAATCGGATGCAGGTTCATTTCTTAATTAAATCAAATAAACAAATACATTCATTTCATACAAGTATACTCCAGGGCTTCCCAACCTTTTTCATTCGTGAGCCGGTTTAAAAAATTTTGCGGATTGAGAAGGTTGGAGATGGAGAAACACTGGTGTAACAGGTTTCCTTTCCTTCCCCAAAACGCCACTAACATTTTAAAACTAGATGAATTCCTCTAGTACTGATAGCAATGATTAAAAACAACCAAAATCTTACAAAAACATCGATACCATCGAGTGCTTTTTAGAAGTATCTAGACTCGAAGAGTATTGCACCTCACTACCATGCGCGAGACACATAAAGAAAGTGCTTTATCGGCCGTTCGAGAAAAACGGTTAAAGAAAGGGGAAAAAAATCAAGAAATGGGGTGATAGCTTTTCTTGGTTACCTTTGCATGAGAAATAGCTGAAGCAATTTTTATCCATAAAGAATAAAATATTTAAATGAATAAATGATGAAACAAATTTAATAACCAAATAATTTAAACAACAACTTAATCCAGATTATGGATTTTTTTCAAGATTACAGAGAAGAAAAGATTGAGTATGTTCGGTGCAAGGTTACATTCCAGAGGCTTGGAGACAATCAAAAGTTATTTTTATCCCCAAGCCTGGAAAATCAACTTACTTTGAGACTAAATATTTTAGACCTATTAGCCTCACTTCTTTTTTCCTCAAGATACTGGAAAAATTGGTAAACAGATATCTTAGAGAGGAGGTTTTGATTCTCAAACCCCTCTCTAGACAACAGTTTGCCTACCAGCAAGGTAAATCAACTGAAGCAGCAATTTTTGAGCTGGTGCTTCTTGTTGACAAAACATTAACAATGAAGGAACCTTCATTAGTAGCCTTTTTAGATACTGAAGGAGCCTTTGAGAAAGTTTCCATTACAAACTCTTGAGAGACAAGAAGTTGATAAAATTATTATCAAAATGGATAATTGAGTTACTTACAACTAGAAAAGTTGCATATGGTGACAATATATGGTTCGAGTGGTTGGAAAAAGATGGAGTGGACTGCCTTGGCTATGCTGATGATATCTCAATTATTGCCAGCGGAAAGTTTATTAACACAATCTCGGACTTTCTTGAAAGGACTCTCAAGAAGGTGGAGAAATGGTGTAAGGAGGTAGGCTTGTCTGTTAATCCCAATGATATCTAAAACAACTGGATCGCTGACTTACTGGGAGAGAACTGAGGCCGTAATTCTATGCCTCCTGAAGCTACTAGTCAATGACCTGAAGGGATCGTTTATGAGAAATGAGCGTTTTTCAGGGATTTAACCTTATGAGCGTTTATGAGGAATTATTGTTTTTGAGGGATTTAACCTACTAGTCAATTTATGAGCGTTTATGAGGGATTTAACCTTGCTTTTTAGGCCACCTGACGCTACTAGTCAATGACCTGAAGGGAAAATTTATGACGTATTTTGGCTTCACTTCTCAATGCCGACTGCGGATAGAGTCAGCGATCCAGTTGTTTTATATATCATTGGTTAATCCAGACAAAACCGCAATTGTTCCTTTTTCTAGGAAAAAGAATATAAATCCCAGAAGTATTAATTTCTTTAGTAAAAAGTTAACTTATACTTCAGAGGTCAAATATCTTGGTGTCTTCCTTGACAGTAAACTTTCATGGAAAATACACCTGGAATATTGTCTATTTCGTGCCAAAAAGATTTCTGGACTTGCAGAAGAGTTGTTGGCAAATCATGGGGATTGAATCCAAGAATGATTTATTGGATATACAGTAGTGTTATATGTCCAATGATAACTTATGGTTCAGTTGCATGTGGCCAAGAACACAACTAAAGATAGTCAAAAAGGAACTATCAAAAGTTCAGAGAACTGGCATAAATGTCTAGACAACACTGCATATGATAAGCAACTCCGACCCCAGTGGGCCAATCAAAACCAGACTAAATAGTGAAGGTACACATGTCCATAGTAAGCTACATTCCGAATTTCAACCTTCTACCTCAAAAAATGCGCAAATTATGAAGGGACGGTCGGACGGACAGACAGACAGACGAATATTGTGAAAACAATAAGTAACTCCGTTCTTCCGCTACTTAATAAAAGAAAAAGCTTTACGGTTGCGCACACTGAACGGGACTCAAAAGAAAATGCCAGATTACTTTTGAAATAGTGGTTTAAGTTGCGATGGTAATTTGTTATTTTTTCTTTTAAGTTTACCTACTGTATATTTCTCATTTACAAAACGAAACACACTTTATTTATAATTTTATTTTTATTCGACTTTTGTTTTAACGTTTCTATGGTATATATGCAGGCTCGCTAATCCGAACACCCAATTAGTCTGAGGCGGGTTCTTTATCTTAGCCGGATGAGCAATCTGTCAGCCGCTAAGTTAGAAAACGCTTAACTGAGTTGTGCTGGCTTAGCCAGTTGGCCAGCCGGCTGGAGCAGATGCTCAGCGTTAAAAAAGGTCGCTAATCAGATATTTCCAAGATGGCGGCGCCCATGAATAATCATATGCGTGTGCAGACGATGTACATCGTTAGCGTGGGGGTCTTCATATTCAATGTGGATAAAAAAGCGTATGAATTATTGCGATATATGTGAATAACATGGAGAAGGGTCTTTTTGACATGACAATGGGCGTACATATAGAATAAACCATTAAGGAATGACATAACCAAGTACCGAAAGGTCAAACTAAACCATTCGGGGAACTATATTTTTAAACTGCCCTTTATTAACATTGTAAGTTTCTAATGGACCATAACGATACCATTAAACCATGTACCTTTGAAATAATTTCGACTATCATTAATTTTACGTTATATTCATTCATGACACATCATTCCAAGTTGTTTGATATTACATGCCATATTTTAGCATTGAAAGTTCCAATGAATCATAAGTGTTCCACTAAACCAAGTTCCTTGAAACCAATTTCGACTATCATTAATTTTACGTTATGTTCATTCATGACACATCATTCCAATTTGTTTGATATTTTACATGCCATATCTGATCATTGAACGTTTTTGAGGGTGTCATAAGGGTACCATTAGAGCACGTGCCATTGTTTCGATTACAACCATTTTCAAAATGGTTCATTTCCTGAACCATATTTATCATTTGGCGAAAATAGTAATTTATATCCGCTTCTATCTCGTCATTACGATTTGTTTGATATATTACTTAATATACACTATATGATCAAAAATATCCGGACACTCCTCACAGATCATCGATTGGCCCAATGTCACATGATAATGACTTGCACATCATTTAAATAGCTTCCCACACCTTCAGACACAACTCTGCTTGGACATTGGCAAGAATGGGTCGTTCGGCAGAGCTCAGCGAGTTCCAACGTGGAACCATTGTTGGATGTCACCTATGCGGCAAATCCGTGCGTGACATTTCCAGCCTTCTTCAGATACCCAAGTCAACAGTAGGCGATGTCATTATGAAATGGAAGACCCGGGGATCAACAACAGTTCAACAACGAACCGGTAGACCCAAGAAACTAACGGACAGAGACCGTCGAGTGCTTCGTCGTGTCACCCGCAGCAACCGGAAGTCCTCGGCGGAAAAAATTGCCACAGAGTTTCGAAACGCCTCTGCAAATGATGCCAGTACCATGACAATTCGTCGGGAACTGCACACGATGGGATTCCATGGCCGTGCTGCTGCCCACAAGCCCCACATCAGCAGGGTCAACGCCAAGCGACGTCTGGAGTGGTGCAAAGCCCACAGAAACTGGACAATGGACCAATGGAAACGTGTAATGTGGACAGACGAATCTCGCTACACACTCTGGCAATCCGATGGACGAGTTTGGGTTTGGCGCATACCTGGAGAACGCTTCTTACCTGAGTGCACAGAGCCCACAGTCAAGTTCGGAGGAGGAGGAGTCATGGTGTGGGGCTCATTTTCATGGTACGGACTGGGCCAGCTCGTTCCTGTGCAAGGAATCATGAACTCCGAGCGTTATCTGAATGTTTTGGACAACTGTGCACTTCCAACGTTGTGGCAATTTTTCGGAAACGGGCCATTTCTCTACCGACATGACAATGCTCCGTGCCACAAAGCGAGGCGTGTACAGCAGTGGTTTGCGGACTCAGGCGTCGAAGAAATGGGTTGGCCGGCACAAAGTCCCGACCTCAATCCTATAGAGAGTCTGTGGGATGAGTTGGAAAGACGCTTGCGGGCCAGATCACATCGGCCAACTTCTGTACCTGAACTGATTCTCGCTTTTCGGGAGGAATGGAGGAACATTCCGGAAAGTACCTATCAACATTTGGTGGAAAGTCTTCCCCGAAGGCTGGAAGCTGTGATTCGGGCAAAGGGATGTGCAACGCCCTATTGATTTCCATGAAATCGTGGCTAGAGCGCAAACGTGCATGTGTCCGGATATTTGTGATCATATAGTGTATCTCTTCATAGGTGGGGTCGTGAAGGTACCATTTGTGCACGTGCTATTGAACCGATTTAGATAATATTTGTTATTGGTTCGTGCCATGTACCATATTCAGCGACTGACGAAAATAATAATGAATAACCGCTTCTATCTCGTCATTACGATTTCTTCGATATATTTCTTAATATATTTTCCCATTGAAAATTGCTTGGCAGAAAAACAGAGGTACCATTTGTGCACGTGCCAATGAACCAATTTAGATAATATTCGTGACTGGATCGTGCCATGAACCATATTCATCGACTGACGTAAACAGATTTTGAAAATCTTTCATAGCCTCGGAGGAGTTAGAGTTTCAGAGAGACGGACAGACAGACACGTTTCCCCACACTGATAACATAAAGCACCTTTCGGTACTTAATAACTGTGGGCGACCACATTCACTTATCTGACACACATATAACCATTTATAACACTGAATTTGATATTAGACAGTCGTATATTACACATTCCGCCATCTTGGATAGGCTATTATTTCAGGCTAGCGTTCTTCTTGATTTTCCATCCTATGACGTCATCACTGAGTTACTCTGCCAGCCAGCTGCTGAAGTCGGCTAAGATAAAGAACCCGCCTCTGGATTATCGCGATCGTACTGTAACTACATTTTCTCTATACCGCTTTCATTTACAAAAAGCCGTGTACAAAAAGGTTCGGAATTTTGGCCGGGAAAACTAAAGTTATGCACCTGTAGGATTTAAACATTAATCCCCTTCAAAGTACTCTCCTTGGGAGTGCACACACTTCCCCCACCGCTCCCGCCATTGTTGGAAGCATCTTTGGAAGGCCTGTTTGGGAACGGCGGACAGCTCCACCGTCGTTTTCTGCATAATGTCTTCTCGTGACTGAAATAGGGTTTCTTTCAGCGGCGTTTTGAGGTTGGGGAACAGCCAAAAGTCGCATGGAGCCATGTCAAAAGAGTAAGGAGGCTGACGGACAAAAGGGGTGCTGTGTTTGGCCAGGAACTTCTGAATCAGATGCGATGAATGGGCGGGTGCGTTGTCGTGATGGAGCGAACAAGTTCCTGTTGCCCAAAGGTCGGGTCGTTTCCGTCGTACAACATCACAAAGGCGACGTAGGACTGTCAGATAGTACTCTTTGTTTGATGGCTTGGCCTTTTGAGAAAATCGAAAAACCGACAGGCGTGTACTACACTCACTCACTCTCACGATGCCAAGCTGCAACTCACGAGCTCTGCGGATGAAGGTCTCCTACACCTCGTCGCCAGAGGAGAAAACCCGCGGTTCATTCATTTAGGCAGGAAAAATAGAGGTCCGATACTTTTTGTACACACCTCGTATATTCCATAGCGCCTAAAACTTTGCCATTATCCATTATTGAGTACTTTCGAACGATATATCAAGCACTGTGATTTTTTTAAAAATCGGCGAGTTGACGATCTACCTGAGTGAAATGTGAAGTTGTGGTTTCCATTTTCGTAAGGAGGGGGTCTAGCTTAGCAGAAATTGCAATAAATCTAGATTCCAATCGCTCAATTATTCTATCTGATATTGCAGTAGTTCATGACATTTGCCATCAGTTTTTATATTTGTATGAAATAAAGCAATTTATTTAATGAAATATATTGGTTCACAAATAGTTTTTTGCCATAATGGCAACAATACATTAACAAATAAAATCTTGTAAACATTCCAAGGAGGAGCTTTAGCAGTGAAGGAGAAATTTATTTAAACATTTACTAACCCCCGAGTAGGTTAAGGCAAGTAGCAGATCCTGAAGTCATCTATTTTTATCTCTTCATCTAAACTTTTTACCTCTCCCCAAGTTTTTTAATCAAAAATTAATTTCCTCGAACGTAATTTGTAGAAAATGTAAAAAAGCTCGCATTTTCTTTCCTTTCTCATCATTTCCGAACGTATGATATATCACAAGCCATATGGTGGCATAGTTCTAAAGACCACGTGACTACCACCCCCGCAAATCCGACCCCAATGGAACACCCGGGCCTAAACTTCATAGTAATGTAGATCTTGCCAAGAGGAATCTGGATACTGAATTTCACGCCTTTACGTACCTAAATAGCACATAGATATCTTGCCCTCTCTGAATCCCACCCCCGTAATTCCGACCCCATTGTACCAATCAAAACCAAACTAAATAGTGAAGGTGCACATGCCCATAGGAAGCTACATTACGAATTTCAACCTTCTACCTCAAAAAATGTAGAAATTATGAAGGGGTACACAGTTAAGACATTATAAAACCAATAAGCAGCTCCATTTTTCCGCTACTTAATAATAAGCTTATAGATTAGGAGCACTTGAGTAATCGTGCGTCGACAATGCGATTTCACGTGCGCGCGCTAATGTCAGTATTGCTTAAAAGATGAACAGAAAGTAACAATGTATTCCTTTTGATAAATCGGTTGTTATATGACATGCCATTATCTTGGTATTCTTTACAGTCACTGATTTAGCACGTGTATTCGACTTGAAGGGGTCCACGAAAAATTCTGAAAAGTTGATACGGCCGAGCTAAGACTTTGATAGTCATATTTCTGAAAACAAAATTTGAAAAAGTTAATCCGTTTTCAAGTTATCGTGCAAATAGCGGACGGACGGATAAACGTACAGACTAAGGGCGCATTCTTAGAAGTAGCTTTTATGCTAAAGCTCCTAATAATTACATGTACTAAAAATTTTCTTTATGATAATTGTAATCGCTACAACGATTCCGAGCTTCCCTTGTTAGGTTTGAAAAATAAAGAGAATGCCCAACATCGAATATTCTCATTTTGATTTACGCATCCTTTTGCCTTGTGTATGTTTAATTTTTTTAATACTTCAGCAGTCTATAATAGCGCATCGACTAGGATTCTTTCTTAAAATAAAGCCCTTATGTTTGGCGAAAACGAATCCATTTAAAGAGGCTCCATAATCCGTATCCCCTGGACGCTTCTCGGAGGGGTAACGAAAGAGAGCGGCCAAAAAACGACAGATCTCTTCAGAGAGACATTTCTATCCATATGTAACCGGTTCGAGTGAAATGACCGACTTATTACGTTATATACAAACGAACAAAACCCCAAAACTTCTACAGGAACTTAAAAACAAACTAAAGAAAGAATACGAAAACACTAATCCACAAAAACAGTTTTTATTGATAAAGGGAGCGTCGCCCCCGAAATGTACATCTGAGTCAATAAAAAATGTTTTTGTGGATTAGTGTTTTCGAATTTTCTTTCTTTAGATTTATATCCACAGTTTTTGGCTTGCATAACTTGTATTTAAAATTGCGTGCGTGCGATCGCTTATCGCAACCCTGGTAACCTTTGTAATGATGTTTTCGATTTCAAGTGGAACAACACTGGAATATATAAAACCTCCACGTGAAATGTATTTCATTCAAAAGAAATTATCAAATTACCAAAGACGAAGACAAAATGTATAACGCAATATAGATGGAGCAATGGTTTAGCAATCTACTCTTAGTACGTGTTTCTAATAAGGACTGCGTTTAATTGCACGGTGAACTAAGTGCCGACCGAGCATACGGTTCATCCAGCCTTTTGCACCGAAAAGGGAATGAAAACCTTGCAGATTGATTTCCCTATTATTGCAGAAAAATCGGTAATCCGTTATTTCCTTCACTGTATTTTTAATTATAGCATAGTTTACAGCAATGTATCCTTTCCTTTTTATACAAAACCTGAAAGAAATTACAAGGCAGTTCTGTTTGATAATGAAATAGCATTTCTTTTTCAATTGTAAAGCTCATGTTTTATGTTTCACAAATCTTAAAGTGAACTATCGTTCGAAGTTACGACATATCTTTGAAGAGTTCTAATAAAGAGTACTTACCCTCTTCTCCAGAAGGTCTTTTACGCGTCTCTAATGCTTAATGATGACCCGTCCTAAAATTCATTCCGTACAGCAGAATATATTCACGTTTTTTAATTGCATCCTAAGGTCATCCATCATTTGTGAAATTTAAAGTAAAAGAATTGCACAACATTATAAAAATCATTGCAAATACCACGTTTAAAATAAATTATACCTTAAGGTCATCTTTTCTTTATTCAAATGCGTTGGTCGAATAATAAATCAGCCGAAGAACATCGAACATCTACTGAAAAGCCATGCGAATACACAGATGAGAAATACGAGCTCATTGGCCTATTACATTTCGGCGACACCGATAGTTCCATGCAAGCAAAAAAAGGAAAAAACGGAAGGAAGGAAGGGGGGAGGGGGAGAATCAAAGCAAGACACTACTCCACATGACAACGTTCGCTTTTCGGATCCTAATTACATTTTACTTCTCTTCATTTAGAATATTTCTAATTGGCAACTAAATCACTTTGTATGAATCGC